>LR732082.1:3865070-4314915 GCA_902506015.1 Armillaria ostoyae
GCGCCAACTTCGGTAGGAGGAAGTCAAACGCCCAAGGAAAGCGTCGGAGGGACATGTCGTAGGACTTGACCTTCAAGTCGTCGTCAAAACGCATCCATATGTCGGTCTGAAGAGGTAGAGTGTAGTTTATCGTCTTGTAGTACGTCGCTAGAATGACGCTTGCGGAGACGATGGGTCCTTCAATGGCGAGTGATTGGATAGACACCCCCGAAGGTACCCCGATTAGTTGGGTAGTGTTGAGCGAGGAGATGTTGCTAAATACCCCATATAGGTATTCTGGTAGTAAAGTCGATTAGCGAGGCTAAGGATGGAGGCAGCGTACACACCTGTGTTCAACAAGCTACCTTGGAATGCTGTATTCACATTCAATAACCGCTTCGACGAGACGGAAGGAAAAGAATGGACCCACTCGTTATGGCATCAACCCTTCCCACACAGTCGACAGCAAGAGCAGGACTGCTGCTCCCAGATATCACGATATCATCAGAATTAATGAATCTAACTCACAAATCAACTATACCGAGCGAAAATCAACTCCATTGAACAACTCACCCTTCCAAAAAGCCCTGGAACGCATCCAGATACGCCGAGGGCTGGTGTGCAAGAGCACAAGTGAAAAAAGCAAGAGTCGCGAGTAGACGCGACATTGACCAAACCTGAACCAAGGCGTAATCATAAATACTAGTCCGTTCAGCCGCCCCTATTATCCTCGGATGCGCCCAAGGTGATCCGCCAGGAGGCAGGGCCGCCAGCATGCTGGAAGCGATTCGATCTTCGAAGTTTCAACATCGATCATGGCCAGTGATCACAAACATATAATCCGATGTTTCCTCTGTCTTTGATGTTGGGAGTCCGAGCTAGTCCGAGTCACTGCGAAGACCTGGTGTGGATACTATTTGACAAGGGTACAATATCCCTGCTCTTCTGCAAATCATAAGCCATGGGGATAAGTCGCAGGCACACAAACCATTTCACATGAATTACATCATGAAAAGTCTGCCCTTGTTCCTCGTTCTGACTTGCTTCGGTTTTTGGGCTTGCCCCTGCGTGCCCAGTCGTCGGGCGCCGGCCTGGTGCTATTTCCGAATTACTTATTACGAAGTTGATGAGGGATGATGTGTTTAGAACGTGTCGATCAATTCGGGTGCATTTTCTCGCCTTGATCTACGACGGCCGGTCATCACTCCTTCGTTGGCATACAAGGAAGGGTACACACCATCCAATTCCACGAAAGACAAGGATAATATACACCGAGTGAAAATACAACAAGAGCTATAAAAAGAGCGCAGACATATTCAAGTACAACAAATTGTCCGGTCACCATAACGCTAGATCGCAAATTCGTCAGACCAATTGACTACCTGGGCGCTAACCTACGGAAACATAGGGAAAAAATACCACGTTGTTCGTGGGAGACGTGTCAAGACAAGTACCGGAGGATGAAGCACCGGAGTGTTCATAAACCTTCACATATTCGATCCAAATCGCTTGTTCTTCACTCCTCCTGTCACCTCCTCCTGTGATACAACGTGAACTGCGGTCTCGCCACACTAGTATCAATTTGGCTCACCTAGATCGATAGTCAAACCCAGCCAAAAAGGAACCTCTGATTCGGTATACCACTGAACAAGGTGTTTATGATAGGACTCAACAACAATTGGAGGAAACTCACAGCGAACTTCTTTATATCGCGGTCATCTGGATACCGGTACGAAATCTCTAGATATCCGTCTGACTTCATGCAGACAGGTCTGTGAAGACGGACTGCGCCCGCTGACCCATCGAGAACAAGGTGGCTTTTGAAAATCCTCGCGAAAAATGTTTTTGAGTAGACAGTTGCGTGCCATACAGGATCATTGCCTGAATGGCACGGCGCGTCAGAAGCCGAAAGTCAAAGCGATTGTATAAGACAGACCGTTTATAAGTGGACGATTGTCCCTATCGAACTCGTCTTCGAAGATAAGAGTATACTCTCCAGGTTTATTGACTACATCTTGGCCAAGCGGAACGTCGTAACTCGAAATGAGGCTATAGTCAATGATGAGACAGGTGCTTGGGTGTTTATACAAAGCAAGAGATACTTACGAAAATGGAATCTGGCTCCTCACTCCGTGTCGGCTTTTTGGAAGGGTGTCTTCCGCTTGACCTGTCGAGTTGATAAAGGGATTCTCTGCTATGAGCCGGTTTTTATAATTGTGCTTATAAAACGTCACTATGGGGTAAACCACAAATAGCGAAATGATAGCAATCAGCAAGAAGATGAGCGCCGCAACGTTAGCCATGCCGCGCGGAGATAGACGATCCACCTTTGGGTCATTGAGCGTTTTGTCGTCTTCGTCGTCATCGACTACAAGGTCGGGTGCTAAAGGGTCAAAGGCATAGGCCACGAGACCGCGTGTGCGCACGCCATGTACTGCAGAAGGGTATTTCGAATCAGAAGACAGGGATAGGACGGAGTCACCGGATGTGGATAAAAGAGAGTTCCGATTGGGGTGGTGGGGATGGAATCTGCGGGGGGGCGCCTCGTCTGCGACCTTGTAGAGGATCATAGAGCTTCGAAGTGACGTGTTGGACGGGTTACATATAGCTCTTATATCCTCCGATGGCATCCTTTTCAACTCGGAGAGCATGAGCGTAGAGTGCCGAGAAGTGGAGGGGATGTTCGAGGGGTTCAGCGGCGACGAGATGAAGCTCCTCGCAGACACGGATCGTGTAGGCGCATCGGAAGACAGAGATGATTCCTCCGAGTGTGGCAGGCTGGGCAACGCTGATATTTCGGTTGTCCCTTCTATGGATCCACATGACTCCGTGGACCCCCCAGGACTAGAAAGTGGAGAGTACCTACGCCCGTTCAGTCCTATGTCAGAGGGGAAGAGCGGCTTGCCAGGCCGCTCTATCATGGGCGTTGGAAGAGGTACTCCTTCTTTTCCAGGCGTCAAAGAGAACTTCGAAGAGCGGCGGCGAGATTCGACCTTGACTTCATTGGTGACTGGGCTGGAATTAGAGACCATGGTGGACAGAGTTGCACGGCATTCTTTGTCTTGGGCGTGGGGTATATAAATGAGTTGAATGAGACATGGAGGAGGCGATGCCAAGTCGAAAAGAGGAAACGATGCCTCAGACAAGTGAGACTAATGCCCCATTCCTTGCAACCAATTAAAATCTACTGGTCACATTGAGGCCTTGCTCGCTGTTGACTGTATTGGCGGTGCACTAGAATACTGTTTTGTTTTTCAAATGCTCGGCTCTGATTCTAATAAGTAGAAAACCGACGAAAAAAAAATCCATGTTACGCACCCCCACTCGTACCCTCAGGCCTACGGCAACAATCCTCCGTGTCGGACACACCGATGACGAAGACTTTCCAGAATCCACCAAGCCACTGAGCGCTCCAACTGAGGTCCATTATGGAATAGTGAAACGAAACAAAAAACAGGTGAGGATTTGACACCAGGATCGGGCAGAGACAGAGAAAAGGGTACACTGGTGGTGGTGGACGTTGGAAGAGTCTCGTAACGATCAATTTCGCGTCGTTGATCCCGACTTTCCCACGCCTTAGCGCTACCGAGGTTAACTTTTTAGGCAAGTACATAAGTCGTGCCGCCGTGCCGAGTAACTTCGGCAAACTCACGGCACAATATCGGCTCCGCACAGCGTAACGTAACTTGAAGCTTCGACTCGGACTTGAGGTTACCGAAATGCTATGTTAGGTCAGCTTTCAACTAGGCTTTGGCCCGGCTCAACGTTTCCTGCGATTTCTCCGACAACTTCTCGAATACTACGCTACCTGATGACTTGCATGACGGGCTGGATCGGCGTGACGGCAACTTGGCTTCAAAGCCGTGAATTGGTGCAGCCGTTGAAGCCGAAGCCATATGATCAAAGTCACGACCAAGTCACCACTAAGTACACCCAAATCTTTACTCCGACTTGGTAAGTCACACTGCAGCTCTATTCTCTCAAACATTTATACAGAAATTAGAAGTGTTTGACGCAGCATCTCTATATCCCGGTCCTCTAGACTGGTATATGCCTTGATGTATCCTTCCGCACCACCAAACTTCTCCCGTATCATCTGGAGCGTCGCGACCATTGTCTCTGGCCTATAGGCAAAAATAATCAGAGATCCGTACCCATCGGAATGAGGAAGAACTGACCTCGAACTGCCCATTTTGACCGCTCCTTCAACATTGTTGCGGAAAACCGGGTTTTTCTGAAATCGAGCGGTCAACATCGGAATAGCTGGCTCGAGACCATGCGTCGTCAGAGCGTAATCGTTTACGTATCCTGATCATCAACCCCAAGTATCTGTCGTGATCCATACGGTCAGTAACCCCAGGCTGAGAAACTAGACTAAGTATGTGCTGATCATCAAAAGCACCGCGCATACCAGCCCCGTTCGATCTTTTCCAGCTACACGTTCATCGATCAGATGCACCACTAGCCAACAACCGCACACGTCTCGAACCTGTACAGTGTACAGAATTGGTTCCTCCGGTTTGTCGATTGAATGTCGCAGGATCGCATTAAACGCCGGACCGGCGATGGTAAGTATCTCTTCGTATACTTCTAAAAATGTCTGGACAAATTGAACAGACGAAGCTATAGACCAGCCGATGTAACGCACTTGAATTTCATCCTTGTTGAAGGCTTGTAGACTTTCGGTCCGAGTCAGTGCATTGAACGGTCAAAATACAAAGCCGGAGGCTCACCGTTGAGCAAGACTCACGGGATCAAAGGCATTCATCTCGCTTATTGCCGCACGGACAGACGTGACTCCCTCAATATCAGGGGTAGCGGTATTGTAGGAAGATATCTCAGTATCAGAACGAAGGTCGAAGATGCGATGGATTCCATGTGATATCAGCTGTTTTGTCCCATCCTCTGTTAAGTATGAAAGTTCCCTAGATCTGAACACAGTGCCAAGTTTAACTGTCGTCGAAGACGTCGTGGTTTTGTAACCTCCAACCATTCGGATGTTTATTACACCCTGGACTTGAATGAAAGGCGGCAAGGACAGGATGGATGCGTCCAGAGTTGCGGGGTTCATTGGGATGATTGAACCAATGGTTGTTAAGCTTTAAAGGGCGTGATGTCCGTTTGACTCAATGGTGACTTGATGAACTGAGTCACTTCGTTCGGTCCGGGAGGACCGGAGAGATTTGTTCATGTTACACGAAGTAAGTATCAGCAGAATTTTCGGCAAACACCGAACCTAGTTCACCGCCGGCCTTGACTATCCAGCATTGTCCTTCCCCGTTAACTTGTGGATGCTATTTTTTTTCACCAGCAGCTACTGCGCTTCTTGTGCGCTTCTTGCCTCAGACTGGTATATATCCTTAGACTAGCCTTTTATGCCCTCGGCTGGTTGGGACCCAATGAATTACCGTGATCATCAGACAGGGATATTGCAATTGTACGTGGGAGTTGGTATACAGATATCTCATCTTGCTATCCCTGCCATCTTCAAATAGGTTCGTCATGATCATTTATCCTTAGTCTATTGATATGGTTTTCGCAGGCATCAAAGCGTATGTTCGTGTCTGTACATCCGGGACCTATCCTATTTGGTGACACTGTGCTGTATCTGGGCTTTGTAACACATCAACCCCGCAGAAATATGTGACCATCGGGGAAAGTCATGGTATGACTGCAGTTCACTACGCAATCAGAACTCTAACCGTTTGTGGTTCCGACGCCCAGTGATCTTGGTCCCGTGCTTCGCTCTGGGCATCTTAGCGCTACTCGAGGGCATGCTAAGGCTATTCAACGCAGAATTTGGAGCGCCCGACGCTAAAAAAGGACAACTCTCGCGTCCTCGGTCTGCGCCAGTTGAAGAAGGCACGGTGACAGGATCTATCGAATTAATAATATCAAAATTCTCCGGCTTCCTGTCTCTTTTTCTGGAGCAGATTGTCCATGGAACCCCTGAAAATGGCAGTTGGTGTCCGTGGGTCCGTGACACGGCTCCGACAGCTCTCTGATCGAGTATAATGAATGCTCTATCGCCGTCCGGGACTAAGATGTCACGACAATAGATAACCGGAGTGTAGGGAAGGGGGTACGAGTGCCTTGAGGGATCTGATCCATACGGACTGAAGATGAAGATTGAGGAAATGAATGTTGCATGATATCTGGCGGTGGACGCGTCGAACGGCGTTGGGTGTTTGTTTCGCCTTGTTTGACAGGGCGATCACTTCGCTACCTTCTCTTTCTTTCTTGTTTCCTACAAATTCCCGTTACTGAACGTTAGCGGAGCGCTCACTGCCACCCATCAGTTCCCGCATGTATCAGATCTCGCATACCATCGGATACCGCCGAATCTGCATATAAAGTGCCTGCCTCCCCCTTGCGCTACCACCCCCGACTCTGACAACTAGCATGGGCCATTCTCAGTCTCAACCCATTCCCCGTTCGGTACGCCGGAAACCGTCTACAATATTATCCCACCTCGCCTGCGCGACAGCCAGTTCCTCGACCCTCGCTTCCATACCCTCCAGAGAAACTTCAGAATTCCTCCTTGTAAACGAGAAATCCAGCTACCGCGAACACGAAGATACGCGACGGCCAACCGAGGCAGCCTATGCATATAGGCGTCTATCGTATCTTCCCCCAAAAGAGATTCTATCCGAAGATGATGCTGCCATGGCGTACGATGACTTTCTAAGAGAATTCCCAGGTACGTCGACCCCTTCTGCTTCTGTTTCATGTTCCCCATTTATTAGCAGAATATCGGCTCACCTGGATACTCGACACCCTCCGCCGGACCGACTTCACGCGACTAAAGTCGACCGGCGAGACTTATGCCGACTATATGGGTGGCGCCATCTATCCCGAGAGCCTTATACGCGTCCATACCGACTTTTTGCATCGCAGTGTCCTCGGAAATACCCATTCTGTCAGCAATAGGTCCGTCCCTGCCCTGGATTGTCTCTTACGTTGTCTAATCTATTATTCACAGCTCCAAACTATCCCTAAACTGTGCAGACGAAGCCAGGGCAGCGGTTCTTTCATTCTTTCGAGCGCCTTCCGAGTATACTGTCGTGTTTACAACGAATGCTACTGGCGCCCTGAAACTGGTCGGCGAGTCCTTCCCATTCTCCGGAGGCAGTACCTACGTTTTGTCGGCCGATTCCCACAATAGCGTGCATGGTATCCGGGAATTTGCAACTGCTCGCGGGTCTAGAATATGTTATATCCCTTGTCTGCCTCATGGTGGAATAGATCCGGCTCTAGCAAAGGTGGAACCTCTCGATTTATGCACCATTTCTATCTTAAATCTGACTAAACCTCACAGAACATCCTCCTTCGCAATCGCCCAAGATACAAAGATCTTTCCCCAAGTTTATTCGCACTAACCGGACAATCAAACATCACGAATTCCAAATCCTCCCTTTCTCTTATTGAATATGCATCCTCATTAGGATATAATACGATCCTTGACGCCGCTGCTCTGGCGCCGACATCGGTGGTGTCCCTCGAGGATACACCCGTTGACGCGATGGCAGTGTCGTTTTACAAAATGTTTGGCTTTCCAACAGGTGTCGGAGCGCTTGTTGTCAAAAAGTCGTTCTTGGCGCAGCTGAAACGTCCGTGGTTTGCTGGAGGAACCGTCGACGTCGTCCAGGTGCCTGGAACCGTTGTCACCAGATCGCCCAGCCCTCATGAACAATTTGAGGTTCGTGCGGTATCCGTTGTTCACCCTTCATGATTCCTAAAACCTCCGTCGCAGGACGGAACAATTAATTATCTAACATTGCCTGCCGTCACGGACGGCCTACGATTTCTTTCGGCTTACCTTCCTTTTCTTCCTCTACGACTTACCACGCTCCTACACTATGTTATTTCTTCACTTACACGACTGCGCCACGACACAACTGGGACGCCCGTTGTATGTATTCTTTCACGAACACCTTCAAAACGGCTCCGCTCAGTAGGCGAACAAGCCGACACTGGCTCAATTATTTCTTTGATATTTTTATCTGTGAGTTTCACACTAGTCTACCAGTAGGTCGCCTGACCAAATATCCCTCATAGCCGTCAGGAGAAATGATTCCTAACACATTCGTCGAGCATGCCGCTTCTCAACATAAAATATCCCTTCGTACGGGTTGTATGTGTAATCCGGGTGGGGCGGCCGCCATCCTCAATATCCAAGACGATATGAAACAGCTATACGCCGGAGTAACTCGCCAGGATTTTGAAAATCTCATGGGCCGAGAGCTTGGAGTTGTACGAATAAGCTTTGGACTGGCGAGCAACTTCTACGACGCGTGGCAAGTCATCCGTTTCGCGACGCTGATGTCGAATGAACGGACACGAGAAGTCATGTGGGATCAATGGACGGAGACCTCGAGCGCGATGATTGGCCAGGCTATCTGATTGGCGGACGGAATGTACTATGTCGATACAACGGAATGGATCGGATTTATAGTATGTGTATTAAATTGAAACGTTTGTTTTTTTATCATCTCAAGGACATGTACACATTGCATCTTATTATTGTTTTCTTCAATTGCATGTATGTCTATTTTTTCAATTTTATTGTTATTACTGTACTTTGCCATTTTTTTTACATTGAATATAGTACACGGCCATCATCAAGCGGATCAATGGCGCGTAATAAGAAGCCGCCTCGAGGTTACGAGCCTATATTTGGGAACGTGCAAGAGCTGGTGGGCTTCTGAATCTCATTCAAGATACAAGGTTCTGTCGGTTCAGTTGACATTTCGAAGCCTACCTATACATTCACGCTGACACCTTGTGCACTACCAGACGGTTCCCGGTCTCGTAACTTCTTGGTTCTGACTGTTGAGCAAGTTTTAAATCATGATCAGTCCCCCCCCACGGAACCGGTTCAGCAGCTACTTTCGGGATTTAAAGTTCCACCTTGTTGTGGCACCGCTCGGTACGGGAATCATCTAAGCGATCAGGCACGAGGTAGGTATCAATGTGCTCGGTACCGAACCACCACCACCGAGTAGACTAAGTATATGTATTGTGGAACTGCTAACCAACCCAAGAGTGCGTCCCCGTCACGGTAGTGTGTGCTGGAATACGTGTCCTTGGCTAAGGAATGCGGGAAAGGTGACGGTCGAGGCGGGAAAGCGGCCTATCCGAGAGTCAAGCCTAGCCAAGACTGGGATGAAGAGCTCGAGAAAGCTGGTCTCTGAAGGGGATGATGCTACTAATAGCACTATATTTGGGGAATTGGAAGAGGGAATTTCGAGATCAAGGATCCCCTTGTTGATTATTGTGAGTTATTTCTTTCTTATTCGAGATTCTTTCGCTGAGAGAGAGGGGAAAATATTGCAAAGGATCAAGCCTGGACTATCCCTCCCAGGCATAGTCCCCAAGTCCAAAATACTTGCACTAGATCAATATCTGTATGCGGATATTCTGATCACTGGCACGCGAGCTCGTACAACTTGTTAAGGCCCGCTGAGTTACTTAGTCACCGGCGGTCAGCAAAATGTGATGGATAATATTCAAAGTGAGTGCTACGAACTCTTCTCAGGCAAAATCTCACACAGCCGCATCTTCTCTTCCCAGATTGCATCTTCAATCCATCCTATCGTCTTGTCCTCTTTCACAGCCAACACTTCCGTGGTCCCACGCGCGCTTTTCCCTTCCTTTTGCAGCGCATCGATTTCATCAAGCACAGTATCCAGCCATTTCCGAGCGATCGCAACGTCCTCTTCTCCGTACAACAACGGGAGGCGGAACGCCCAATACACCCTGTCAACACCGTGCGTGATATAACCTGGGAGAAAGGATGAGCGATGCAGACGGAACAATGATAGCGGGACGTACCATCGGTCTTGCACTGTTCAGGTACCCACAGAATCTGGTACCTCAACACAGGATACCCAGAATTCAACAAATCCCTCGCCAAGATCCTCACAGGCAAATAAACCTGCCAGTCACTGAAGACGTCCCCATAAAACCTTTGCACATCTTCTTCCTTCCGGGGTAGGGGATACATGCGCAATATGTCCTTCACCATGGTCGTGTCATAATATCGCTCGAGATTCTTCTGGACATCATCCAAAATCTTCACAGGATGCGCGATCGAATAGAGATACCACTCCTCCCTCGTCTCTCCAACGACGACACATCTGACACCCTTCTCCTTCAGCGCGGCGGCAAATGCGCCGGAACGCTGCCATTCCATCGTGTCGGGCGTCGAGAGCATCCAGTCGTTATCGACACATCCACGGAATGTGCCGAATTCGGGGCCGACGGCGTCGGTTTCGATGACATGGCATATCTGCTCAGCGGAGATCTTGGACGGGTCACGAAGCGTCCTCAAAATGTCAGGGTCTGTAGGATCGAGACCTAGTGCACGACACAGCGCGTCGAATTGGGGCCGTAGTTGTGCTGGGGTCTTGGGGGTAGCACTGTAATCACGATGTCAATCGTTTGGAAGTACGTAGACGACGAACTCATACATGATGGCATTGGATTGGATGATAGCGGAATGGAACGGCGCGTTGACTTCTTTGGGGAGATGGGAAGCGTAGTGAAGGATTTGATGCACGGAATGTGCTCCCGCAGAAAGACCTGAAAGCTGGATGTCGTTTGGGTTTCCTAATAACATGCCATTGAGCCTCAAGATACAAGGCGCACAAACATAACCCTACCTCCAAACGCCTCGATATTGTCTTTGACCCACTGAATCGCGAGCCATTGGTCTTTAAAGCCGTAATTCCCTTTCAGGTCCACACCAGGAGCTTCACACGCTAGGAACCCAAACGCAGAAACCCGATACCCCATGTTGACCCAAACCTCAGAGCGTTCGGCAGAGATGAACTGGTTTTGGCTTTTCAAGCCATGCGGGGAGCCAAATTGTAGGAATCTGATGATCATGAGAGGAGGAAGGATTAGAAAAGGTTGTTCCAAGTACCCTCCGTGAATGTAAACTTTGACTGGGAATCCGCGTTTCGCGGGGAAAGAAGGTGGTGCTGCGATGGTCACGAAGAGGCTTTATGTTCGTAATGAGAAATGGTCAGAAACAGTGTTGTAGATACGAACGGGTCCTCCGTGGGATTTCCGAAGCCTACTACGTCTTCCTGGGGAGTATCTGCCGTGATTCAGCATCAGCATAAAGTCATCAGTGCTGACTCATACCTCCTCGCTGCCCGTTGTTCGTAGGTTGGGCCGCAACTGCTCAACCAAATCAGTCTCGCCAGAACCTGCGATGGACATGGTTACCCCACATTTCGACTCCGTCAGGTATTCCTTTCCTTCCTCGTATTTCCATCCTTCAGGTAAGGGAACGGGATCGGCAAACCGAGTTGGCGGCAGCGCGAAAGGGACCTCTGTAGGGGGGAGTTGGCTTAGTAGGAGCGTGAGATAGATCTGAACATCAGTTACCCAACCATACAGCAGCTCCATTACTTGCTCTTCCACCAGTGACGCTTCCGAACTTGGTTGTGACTGTAACCCTCTTGATGTTAGTAACGAGTTCGTCGTGTAGGTGCTTGTTGGGGATTGACGACATGGTGTAGAGGTGTGAATGATGTATTGATTCTTACATATCTCGAGGGAAGTATTGCAAATCTAAACACAGGCCGCGGCCGTGTCGAATTGCCGGAAACCTGAGAGCATCGAAGCACTGGGGGGTCGGTAGATACAGGCCCGGGCGCTTATCTTCGCACCGCTGACAACATTTTGCCATTCTAAATAAAATACACATAAACATCAGACGGCTAGATCTGGCTGTCCCTACAGAACTTGTTACAAACGCCAGCAGCCAAAGGACGAATGAACCACGTACCCTAAATCCATCCTGTATCTCCTTCAATGGCCTCAAAACTCCACCGTAAAACTCTTCACGCAGACTGTCCGTCGTCTTTCCAGGCTTGGTGCCGTTCACCAAACAGGTCAGGACGGCATTCGCATACTTGACGCTCATCTTATCCCCCAGCCGCCTCGCATATCCCACCATCCGTTCATGGTCCTTCTGGATGTCTTCTTCGCCTACAGACGAGGCTGGCCCAAAAATACTCCGCAGCGTCTTGCGGTACCCTAATTCGATGAGTACAGCCCCGAGACTGTACATATCATGCCGGATATCAAACTTCTGCACCAGCGTATCCCTGCCGCCCTGTCTCTCAGGATGGTGGTACTTTCTCTTAATCGGATCCATCTCCGGGCGGCGATCAGAACCAGCATCCTGCGGTCGTGCAGCTTCGAACCCGACGAGGTACGCAGCTCCGACTTTGGCGTCCACTTTGAGCCCTCGCTGTTCGTCGACGTCGATGAGGATGTTGTCACTCCGGATGGACTTGTGCACCCACCCTGCGGCGTGGATCTCGAATACGGCGGTGGCGAGCTCGAAGGCGATACGGAATCGGTCGTCGAGGGATATACGGGTCTGTTTGTCGAGGATGTAGGCGAGGGTGGGGATATGGGAGTGCATCGTGAAGGTGGGTGGGAGCTCGTAGACAAGGAAACATCGGTCAAAGCTGTAGTCCTCTGCGAGACCGACACATGAAAGGAGGTGCATCGAGGTTATTTCTGGGGAGTGGAATACGGCCGCCATTCGGGCGAGAGAGCTTTTCTGGGTGTCCTCCTTATCGTCGTGTTCGATATAGTGGGCTTCGACATAGGCCGGGCGAGCGTTGAACGTAGCGATGAATCGGGGGTCGGAGAAGGAGTCCGTTCCTTGAATAAATATCGATGATAGTGGATGAGCAAGGGATGGTATTTCCTTGTCCGATGAGTAAATTCGCTTGCTCAGCGCCCATGCCGTCGTCAGGGTTCGCTCGCCTGTGTCAAAGAGCCGCTTGTACAGCTTATCGTCGTCTCTGAGCTTGGACACGACGTCCAGTGCGAATACGATGCCCTGCACCTCCTCATCCCATATCTTCAGTTCCACCAATAGTCCCTCGACACGCCGCTTGCCCCAACCCACCCAAGCAAGCTTGGTGGACATCTTGGGCGAAGGGGGCAGTATGTTCATCAACTCGCGCAATAAATCCGAAACTGTTTCGAGTGAGCGGTGAAGAACTTGCTTCCTTCGGAAAAGCATCGTCGACTCGGACAGCTTCAAAAACTCATGGAACAGCTCTACCCGTACCTGCACACCGTCCAAGCGAGTCCTTGTTGCCTTGATGACGCTGTCTGCCTCTCGATATTCGATGCATTTTTCGATGGCGAGGTCGACAAGTTCGATAATTTCGAGGGTGGTGGATAGGATATCCATTGTTCAAGGAAAGGTGTTGGGACACGGCTGCAGTAGTAGTATTGACGACAGCCCAGGGCCATCAAGTCATTCACCCTAAACATGAACCGAAAGCAGCTCCGTGAGTCAGCACTGACCTGGCGCTTACACGGCATCGCCAAAGAAGGCTTCTTAGCTGACACGAAGAAAGCATTGCAGACGTAACGACGAGGAGCGGCATCAACATGATGGTCGGAAAGAAGAAAATTGAAATGACGCGAAGCGGGTCCGAGCGTGGGAACGAATACTGTGCGTGACCCGGTAACGGGTCAAACACTCATATCTCAACAACGCCGACACCTTTTGGCAAGCGGTTTTTTTCAGGTCAGAGGTTGAGTCATTCGGCATTTATGCACAAGAGGTTTAGCTGTGCCATGTTGAATTTCTGTCTCAATAAATCTTTTTATCTCAGTAAAATATCAAATTGTATTGTGCAAGCGACTTAATGAAAATAGGCAAGGTTCTCCACCCCTCATAGCCGTTATGAACTTCCACGATATGATTAAGCATCCTAGCTTACTCTTGGATGCCTCCGGTGAGGATGAGACCATAGCAGCACGGAGGGCGTCCTTGAAATTATGTAAATACCGGTTGACCCGTTTTCATGCTTTTGAAGCCGTCACTTGGGAAAAAATTCATAGCACAGAATTTCCCCTATCACACATGCTCAAGACTTCATAAAATAATAGAACACATATTTTTCTTGTCATTAAAAGTGACTGACACGGAGTACTTGTAGTATTCGATTTTTTGTACTTAAAACAAGCCAGCTCGGCCCGTTCCAGGTCACGGACAGTAAGTATTTTGCAAACGTTCGCAAAAACTTGAAAATATATAAAGAAATGTAAAGACATTTATGTTTCCTACCATTTCCTTTTCTTTGTGCTTTGCCTCTGTTGATGATTACTTTTCTGCATGGTAGTCGCTCTGGTGTCTGTCGCTATTTTCTGACGCATGTGCCAGTCTCATATCCACCTGGAAGACATCAAGCTCTACTTGAAGCCCCGCCTCGTCTTGGCGACCGACCATGGATACCGCTTAACCGTGATTTTCCTTACGGTCCTTTCTGCTCAGCTTTCCTCCTGACGCAACCGACGGGTATACCGTCCACTCCCGCTCCTTGACTACCGTTGTCAAAGAAATTCTCCCCAAACTACATCAGTCAGATACAGAGATTCCACGTATCCAGCCTCTACCAATTTAAACCGGCCTAGGATCTTCTCGCTGCCAGACCACGAAGCTTGTGTATCAATGTTCTTATTTTTTGCACTTTCGTACATTGTTCCTTGATTGTTCCTCGTACTACTTAATCGTAAACTCCAGACTGCGCTGCGAAGAATCTATGCCCTCTACTTCCTCCGTAAGTAATGAAGCAGCGTAACACTGTGCTTGCATTGCGGGACGCCTATGCCCACTTCCTTACAAAGCTTCCAACACTGGACATAATCATGACCGTTAACACGGTTAGTCAAACCAAGGCTTATTCTCAATCCATCTCTCCACGATTTTCTTCGCGAGGACAGGCTGATCTTTAACCACCTACACAACTCTCGTCAAACCTCTATAGAGCAGCTCAGGGAAAACAGTACTCACAAAATGCCCTGTCTCAGCCAAGAGTACGTACGTCATGTTCCCCGCCCCAGCACCAATGGTGCGAACGGTCGCTTCGCCATCAGACCAAGGTGAATCTGGCGATGCGATGAACTCTTGTTGGAATGGCGTCCGTAGGAGTTTGAGCTACGTATATGTGAGTAAGAGAGGATGCAAAGTACTATCGAGACAATTTTACGAATGAGAGGACTCCTGGCCAGGGACAGTTGGTGTCGCGAGCACCTTTCCAATCTATCATTGAGATTAAAATATAGGTGGGAAGTAAACGTGTAGATTCACGCACGTAGTACACGGGTACCACTTTGCAGAAGTGGTTCGTAGAGGAGATAATGCTATGTCGTCTTCGTCAGGTGCCAGATTCTGAACATGGAGCAATGACCCTTGCTCACATATTCGCGTTCGCTTCAAAGTCACTGTGCACATCATCGCTCAAAGACGTATAGTTGAGTCCGGGACACCAAGTAACGCCTTCGTAGTGGAATTGTTGGAAAATGTAGTCGTCCAAGCAAATTCCAGGTGGGTCGCCTGGATCCGGAAAGCACTGTGGGCAGAAAACATCAATCCAACCCGAGGGATATGATGGAGGACGTACCACGCGCCGGACGTCCTCGATTACTCCACCATGGGCATCACCTTCTTCGATGGCTTCACATAGCTTCATCGATGCGCGCTTATTCTCAAGAGTTGGAGACACTATCGACATCTCGATACTTTCGAGGCAAGACGGTAAGAAAGCATGCAGGTCCGTGCAGGTGGTGGAATTGTATACATCGGTCACTGTGCACATGTAGTAGAGTTACCATTTGGAGTGCGAGGCGGGGTCGTATGACTATTGTCAGTCAGAGCCAGCATACGCCTCGTCAACCTACAGAGAGAGGATTGCTGACAAGCAGAGCCTCTAGGTTGATATATATGGTGCCCGGCGCATGTCGCTGGTTCTGCTCGTGTTTAACCGTAGCTATATGAGGAACGTATATGCCACCGTACGACCCCACAGAGACGTAAAACCGGTTCTTGGAGAGCTCGGGAAAGAGAGAGAAGAACTTTTGTAAGAAATCGTACGCGCCGTAGGCTGCATCACGGGATTGCGAACGAGTCCGTCTTTGGTCATCGTGCAAGGCGACTGGCCGAAGATTGAGTTAATCAGTCCACTAGTCCCTGGGCCGCCTCCAATTGTCAGACTACCTTGCACTATGTAAAAAACCTGTAACAAAAGTCATCGAGAAGTGACAGGTGCATTCTCAGCATCATGCTCCGCAGGGAAATACCTGCCCGAGGTGGAGCGCTTGGAAAGGAGAGCGCAGGAACCAACGCACCAGAAGAACGACCTCTTCGGCTTTTCCTCTGTATCACCCTTCAGTCCAATATGTCCCGAATAAGTGAGCCCGCTCTCGCAGAGTTCAAAAGTCGTGATATTGGCGAAGAAGCTAGGGTTCTGCACCCGCCTTGAGAAACGAAAGATGGTCCAGATGAGTAGGCTGCACAAGATGATGATTATACACAGAGTTTTGAAGCTCCAGGATACCGGCTTGTGGTCGTTCACAGAGGTTGGTAACAATTCTCACTTTTCTTTCACCGAACGCATCGTAGTGGAAGGGAGAGCGTGGTTTCCATATGGTAGTTCATGATTATCAAGGGTCACGTCGGGCCGAGCGATACCTGAGGAACAAAGACACGATAAATATACATCTGACTAATGGTCGACTCGTGCGTGCAACATTCCCAGCTAGCTGCCCAGGCTGATTAATTCAGTGTAATAAACATTGTCACCTGGATGATACAGGTCGGCCTCATCATTGGAGAAACACTCGAAATCTAGGGGAAAATGTATTTTTATCAGCACCTCGCGAAATCAGATAAGTAAAGTAGATTTTTCCCGTACCCAGGTGAAGCAGGCGTTTGCGATGGAGGGCTGGAAGTGCAGCCTGTATCTCGTTGGTGAAACGTGATACGGCACTTTCCCAATGCACCAGGTACATGAACACAACGCGCACTTGAACATGGCAGCAGGTGCTAGCAATCGAGTCCAGGGCCTGCCAAACACCATTTACAGGGAGACCCTCCTGGACATCAAATATTTTGAGGTCAACATTGAATTCTTCTACGGCATGATGTCGTCCCTCGATGATATCCTGCGCAAGCCAAGCCATACAGGTAGAGGGTTTAAAACCCGTGAACAGGCTGATCATCTTCAGATTTGGAAGAGGTGCAAACGTGCACAAGGGGCCTGGAACAACAAGTAAAGGAGTCAGCTGTATGAGAAATGAACCTAAATAGAATTACTTACTGGACAAAATATCCTGAAAGCCGAGATGTATGATTGCGCCAGTGTCTATGTGCTTCAAGAGACTCTCGAGCGCATTCGTGCTTGTTGAAACGCCGTCGTAGTCGTAGTAAGACAGCATCGTGAGGCTACGTATTTCGCCAAGACCAAAACGAGACTCGTTACTCAAAAGCCACTGTGTAAAGAGCTCGAGGAGCGCAGCACTCAGATTCATGCGGAGAGAGATAAGGGGAAGGCGTCCTTTATGATTATCGACTCGCTTGGCGACATCGTACGTTCTAATGGTGATGGCCGAGACGTCGAGCTCGCGAACAGCGACAAGATCTGAGAGAAGACGTATGAAATCGGAATAGAGATCGAATGTCATCCAAGACAAACGAATATCCGTGAGGAAAGCTGTGCGAAGTATCGACTTGAGTGCATCTGCGACAGACGCCGCAACAATCTGGTCCCACACTTTATTCTTTGTGAGTTCGAACGAAAATATCTTCATGTTGTTCAACAGGGGGAAAACTTCGGGAAATACTGTTTCCACTTCGCAGTCCTTCGAGACGGGTACCCACTTTACGAATCCATCCGCACACAATTTGATATCCTTCACGAAGGCGCCCAAGTGTGGAGACACGCGGAGAAGATCTCGAAATTTGTGAAGATTGCCTCGAGGGTCATCAGACACCCAAAAGCGCTGTTTGTGAAAAATCTTCTTCTGCGCATGTTCCGTCCATGCCCGGTTTACCATGGAACAGGAACGAAGAGAAGTGTCATCCGAAAGATGGTCGATAACGGTATTGACCAGCTCTTGAGGCAACTGAGGAAATTCGTCGGTAGGAGTTGTGTTCGACATTTGACGTGGTGGTTACAACTGAACAGCGGACATAGGGGCTTACTGGCCAAAAATGGTTCATAGTTGAACCAAAGCATCATATTATTATTATTACATTACTTTAGTTTCCATCATTGCGACACTGCGGACGGCCCGATATCAACATTAGATTCACAAGATGATGATAGCAAGAGACTCACACAAACTTGTATACCATTCCCTTCACACGTCCCAGAATTGGGATCAGGACGGCAAGCGTAACTATCAAGGATCAGCTCAATACGAACGTCCAGCACTCAACACGACGCACTCTAATCCGTTTAGATGCAGAGCATTAAACTTGATGGGGGCGGGAGAACATCCAAAAGCTCCGGCGATGCATGGGTTGTCGGCGAACACCGTCAAGATGGAATTACATGAGTCATCATAAACGCGCCCTGAGTGAGTTGGTAAGAATCAAGCTGCACCCACGAGAAGCGCTCGACGTACAAGACCCAGGAGGCCCTCCATGGGTGTCAGCGATACCAAAGCTACGGGAGGGCGCGTTCAACATATGTGCCCGGAGAGATAGCAAGGACAACATACTTGAACCCGGGGCAGATTGCAGTAGCAGCGCCGATGAGGACGGTGAAGAACGCGAGCTTCATCTAATGTCTCCCTGGGGACCTAATGTCAGTCCTCGCACCACAACTTTCCCACCAAAGCCTCACCTCCTCACCTCGATCCACTACAAATGAATGAACGGCAAAAAAAGAAACAGCGATAAGTTGGATAGCGTATGCGAGGATGTAGTTCGAGTGCAAGTAGCTGGCAATCCATTTCGTTTCAGGTACGTGTATGACGATATAACGATGCTGTGTCGTATCACCATCACATCCATCTTCTTCTGAATGACCCGGAAGCCCAAAATGATGATCAGCAGATCACCGATGTCTATTTCAGGGTCGAAACTTGGGATACGGGGACCCATGTAGTGGTAGTAAAGAACGATTTCTGTAAGCTCATTAGCTTAGCAAGACAGTGTCGAAAAATGCAGATAGGGCTCACGATTCCCCCCGTCTATCAAAATATGCACGCGCCTTTCCACGTTCGTGAGTATGAGCCATGGAACAGGGAACTTGAATCATCAAACGAACTCCAGGTCGTCAAAATTTGCGATACACGCTGGATATATCGGTCCGTGACGAAGTCAGAGAGCGTCAAAGAAACATAGTGCCCGAATGCATATTTTCCAGGACCCGATTCGTGATGGGGGATACTGCTCGTGTCGTCAAAATGCTCCGTGGCGACGATATGCGCGTCTCCCGGGGGACCCGGATCCACTATAGCTGGCACCAACGACAGGATGGATTCCATGCTCGACTCTTCTTTCACTCAAACCCTCACGCCTGCCGCCGTTCTCAGACCCAGCCTCATCTTCCTTCTATTGGAAGGCATTATCCAGTTCTTCCTCCTCGATAGGGTAGATGGGATGTGCCACGACACAATTGACGAATTGCAACTCCCATAATTCATGGATCTCCTGAGAATGTGTCGAGGGTAATACTGATATTCGGCGTAGTGAGGGTTTACCTTGAGAGAGAGGCTGTCCGATTACCGGTCTATATGTCGAGTCGATTAGAGATTAATAGGCTTCCCATGAATGTACACTCACTATGGTATCGATCGCCAACTTATTTCTTTCAATGAGGTAAAGGATATTGGTCCTGCTTGCACAGGCGTTGCTGAGACTGCACATCATGCGGCCAAAATAACGATGATCATACTGCTGTTGCGATGCTTGCTGAGGACCTGGATCACGGCTGACCAGATTCGTCTTCTTCCACTGTGAAGGTGACCTTCTGAGCGCATATATAATCACATGAAGAATAAACGTACAAGGTCCAGGTATGAACGCTGCCATATATCCAAGATCTACTGCTGGCCGAAAGCGAAGCAGCTTATCCCGTGAAGGCGATACAAGGGGGCGTGTCACCGTCCTGTGACATACGATCCTGAGCAGAGCCCTGGAATCTCCATGAGGTCTGGAGGTTTGATGGATACGAGGAACGTACCAGGAACCAGATTATCGCCAATGTATAACTTGTGTAGAATATCGCTTCGTTTAAGCTAATTCTCCGTTCAGATTTCGGCAGGGACCTAGGTGAGCTGCAGTGAGTGGGATGAAGAACAGACAGACGTCTTACAGGCTCGTAATTCCTTCGTCCATTTTGTATGGGGAAGCCGACAACAATATAGAAATGTGCAAGAAGAAAAAACACTCGGATCGCAACAAACCGCAACAAACGCCACCAGCCTTTGACGCGAAACTGGTCCGTGCGTGTGATAACCCCTCGGGTTTCCCCGCGACGTCGGCGTCTGCTTTGTTTCATGACGCGTCCCTGACTCTTGGGCTATGTAAGTATACGCTGTAGACTGGAGCCAAAAACTTCCCTTTGGATACCCGTCATTCCCAGTAGAATGCTCGAGTAGTTGACTCATCTTTCATGCAGACTCGAATTTCTTATAGCTCTCTTTCTTCTCGGGTCTGCTCGAGCTTCACCCCGCTCTTCATCTGGTGCTTGATGACATGGATACGTACGCACACCACTATCGGAATTCGAATAATGTATCCTCTAGATCAACGGACACTGTTGGCCGAGCCTCGTTAGCTTCTTTGTCGTCTCCTACCTAGATCACCCATAATCTGGGTGTGTACGTGACCATCGACTCTAAGCCTGGGGTTAATATTCGGAAATCGATGGCTAGAGTGGTAGCAGCATAGCACATGTCTGAACGGTAGATGGGATCAAAACCTGAACACTGAATTACCATGCGGTCGAAATCCCTCGTTATCTAATGATCCGTCCATTTTCTCTGCAGTGAAACCGGCGCGTAGGGAGTGTGGCGTAGCAGTAGTAAGTCATGCATCGTTTCAGGCATACACATCATATTCATACCCTTCTTTTCTCGTATAGGTTGAGGTCGAGCCTTGAGCTGTATATTCAAATGCATCTATTTTTAGTGTTTCATCCTGGTGATGAATGGTTAATACCAACCTCATGAAATTTATCGTACTTTATGGTTCGTACTGCCCTCGCCTTGGGCCCGTTTCATGCATGGGCCCAGGACCACCGTGGAGGCCCTACTCGACTTCAAACCTCATGACCACAAGCAACCCTTTGTGTGTTTATCGTCCAACGTGATGCCGCTATACCGTTGACCATGCACCTCCCTGGAGTCATAATTGTTTCAAATACCGTATAAGTGCTCAAGTACTTTGGAAGAATGCCTCCATCGCACCTTCAACAAGATGCAATTCACTCTGAAGACCCTTGCTATCCTCGCCGCCACAGTAGGAATGGCCAATGCCATCTGTCCCGGCTTCAAGTACGCTGATTTCCTTTGTGAAAGACCTCTGCTAACCTTGAATTATTCAGCTTCGGCATTGCCGACCTTGGAGGAGGACCCCCTGGATCTTGTACGCAACATATTTCCAAGCTGCCTTCCTCAGGTTTAGCTAACCACTTTCAGGGAGGGTCTATGACGATTCGTGCAA
This sequence comes from Armillaria ostoyae, assembly GCA_902506015.1. Classification (NCBI taxonomy): domain Eukaryota; kingdom Fungi; phylum Basidiomycota; class Agaricomycetes; order Agaricales; family Physalacriaceae; genus Armillaria; species Armillaria ostoyae. The sequence goes on from LR732082.1 coordinate 3,886,555, forward strand.
TACGGCTCTGACAGTCATTACCGACAACCCGTGCACACAGGGCTCCTTTTCCTGTAGTTCCCACCCCATCAAGTTTACCGGGTTGCATCTTAACGGTCAAAAGTAGGTCCTCAAGCCTGTGGAGTCGTAACAATCACTTACGGTTTCTTCGCAGCTATGCCTGCCGCGCCGATTCCAGATCGGGCTCCTGCCATGGACATAAGATCCAAGTCTGCGTACGTCCCTGCTCACGCGCTTGAAAGAGAGAAATTAACCCATTCATATCAGTGCCGCAATGACGGGAACTAAATCCATTTCTCTGCCGTACTATATGTACCATATATGTTGAACAACGCCTTTTCGATATGCCCTATGCCAGTGAATATTAACACATTGTGCATGTAAACCACGATCATGGTCTTGAATCGTTCACGGGCCTCAAACCTCCACCGTGACGCAGATTGGTGGGGAAGCTTGGGTCGCTCTATGGACCATCAACTGGCCCCTCAAAACGCTTGCTTTGAAAGCATATCCAGCGCGGTCTCCCCCACCTTGGCCTGGACATTAACGTCAGTGCCGTTGTGAAGCAATGCCTTCACAACCTCGTCAGCATTATCAAACGTCAACTGGAACTTCCTCGGTTAAACTGCCGGAACCCTCTACTCTTCTCCTCGTACGTCCGACAGCCATAATGGTGGAGCAAATTCATCATCATCAGCAGCATCAATATTGGCTCCGGCCTCCACCAATATGCGAACAGCGATGTCGAAGGATTCAGACACCCGTAGACGTGATGAAGAGGCGTCACCCCCTCATTGTCCACAATTCGGATTGGCGCCAGCTTTCAGAAGAGCGACGACGGTCTCCTTACGCGAAGCGAGGTGCATGGGTGTTTCAGAGGCGTATTCGAGTCATGGGTCTTTGCGTCTACCAGTGCACCGTTCCGTAATTCTGTAGTAGCAGCTCTGCAATTTCGCTAGGAGCATGAACATTGGCTCCAAAATCGAGCAAGACTTGGGCGGCTGCCACAGGTTTCACAAGGTGTAAGGGCATACAGCCATATTTATCTGGGGCACCGACGTTAGTCTTCTTTTGAAGGAGAGTCCAAATGACATCCACGGCCAGATGGAGAAGAGCTCCGCCGTGTTCTCCTAATGCAGGAACTCTTTCATAGCAAGGATATTCCCCGCCTGAATAAGAGGCATGTCGGATAGCCATTGATACCTAGGACCCACGGTACATGGAACATCCACGGAGCCGCAATTTTTGCATCTGTGAAGTACTTTCTAGCGATGAACAAGTGTAGAGATGAAAAGACGGCAAATCAAAATACCTGTACAATGGAAAGGTGGGAACTACAAGAAGCGTCGCAAGCTGTCGAAAACGACGTGAAGACGTCAAGCTATGACATTCTGGTATTGGGACTCCTGTGGACAGTACCCCACACCACTTTTGATAAAGGAATCAGACGCTCCATCCTCGGCGGAGAGCTGAAGACTCGGAACGTTGGCGTCGCTGACAGTGAGAAATGGAAGGCGACCGCCATCGACAACTTCCCATATCATCACTCCGTAAGAATAGAGATCTCGCTGAGGGAGATTGTGGCAAAACGACGGGGGCGCCTCATAAAGAGTCTCCGGTGTCTTGCACAGTTCCTCTTGCACCAACGGTAAGATCCCGTGCAGTCGTATCGGGGACGCAAAATCTGACATCAGACTCGCGCGGTCAACATGGGGGGCGGTTTTCAAGCCAATTTGCTGCCGTATAGACGACGAGGATGTTGTCTGACTTGACATCGGCGCGTCGACTTCGATGAGGCGAAGGTCTTTGAGACCGGCAGCTACGTCTAGACAAAATCGGGTCTTTAGATGTCCAGGAAGCCCTCCCTGCGATTTCCGGAGAAGACTTCCCAACGATCTAATGGATTGCTCCATGACAATCTGATGCAGGAGGCGCTCTCTTTCCTCGAGCACGACGCCCGATGTATCCCATGCCCGTTGTTGGCTTCACGGGTAGCAGCTATTATGGTAAATCGTCAGCCCTTGACAGTTTCAGCTTGGTATGCCATACCTTCATACATATCGGTCCTTGTCGTTCAATTGTTCTCGAAGCTCCGCGTTGCCGTGATGCCCTTCGACGTTTGCTGGCCGTGCTGTATGGTCAGACAAAATAATTTCTACAGATGGATGTTCAGTATACAGTTTGATCATAAAACTACCGGAGAAACACACCGGTCACCGGCAGCACTTCATGCTCTGCAGAGCAAAGCCAGACTAGTGGCCTTCTCCACGGCAACGGGGAGCACGGATTGACTATAGTCGCGGTGTACCGTGACGCCTGTAACATATGAGGAGATCCCGGCGCCAGGTGAAACACATACTTTTCCCACTCCCAGCAATCCACATTTGCAGAGGCCACTTTGAAGTTTGGGGCAAAACGGTTGCCCGGCAAAAAAACCTCATCATTTTTGTAGGCCATGATGGGTACTTGAAATGTAGTGCTTGGTGCTTGCGCCTGGGAGGGAGTCGCGTTAATGAGAGGGAATGAGGTTGGGCTATGGAGGGGGGTCGATGCATGCAGATGGTGAGAATTAGAGCGACTTAACGTTCCCGGCTGCATGTGCCGCTATATCCCACTATAAGACATTGCATCATGGCATCTATCATTTTCCCATCTTCACACTGTCCAAGGCTAGCTTGCCAGACAACGATATTCCGCGTTGGGAGGAAATTCCCTGCAACAATGCTGCCTGGACGGCGTCGGTACATTGACAGAAGTCGATACTTGATACTTCGAAAATTGTCGCGAGAAAAAGAGAGAGAGCTGTCTGGCAAAGGTTAATGCCTATAAATGTGAGTTAACAGGAGGTGATTGCCATACCCGACGCATATGCCACCATCCTCCCTGCCTCATCGCCGCGTATCTTCCAATTTTGCTCTACCTCCTCTGTGCTTGCTCGGCGGATGACAATACGTCGTCTAGACGGAAAAGAGACGTTCACAAAGACCGTGCTTCCAGATTGTAGTGAGTCGGGACTGAATGCGCTTTTGACGAAAGGAAGGGGGGGATTCTATGTTGATCAGCGTCGCGCTGCAAGCCGCTTGACGCCGAACTCGGAAAAGATGACGTAGCCATGGTTCTATAATCTCGGCCCGGTTCCGACTTGCTCTACCACCACGTCTTTCAATTTGGATGGATGCTGCCTGCCACCCGATTCTGCAGTGTAATGCCACGCTATTCATCTGCATCAGCTACAAGTAAAGAGATTTGGGCCAAACTGTTGCTCCTACTAGCCCTGTAAAGCAACTGCTATGCCAACTGACGTTTATCATGATCTGGGACAGGTTCTTCTACAATATGGTCAATTAGCTAGCGCACTGCGCTACATATACTTCTGTATCTGGGACTGAAATCTTGAACTCTTGAACTCTCGCCGTTGTATGGAGATCCAGAACACTGTCTAATTGATATCCAACATTCACGGCTTAAACCTCTCATCCGGACAATCATAGGGTGTTAGGAGGTGTGTCGCAAGCTATCCGAGAGGTATCGCATTTTCTTCTTTGAGCCTTCTACTCGTACATACCTTTTTCCCCTTTGACAGATCTTCCCTTCTGCGAATCGTGATCAATTTTCGGTCAATTATTTCAGGAACGATGACTGCAGCGCTTTTAAATAATATTATCAAGAAATCCGGTGCTACATCCATCCTGCCAGCCTTCGTCAGCCCTATGCTTGTCGTCAAGTCAAGGGGCCAGCCCTCTTTTCCTGGTAAACACATATGGCAGACATCACTCAATCATGCTACGTGTTGATCACCCTTACGGCTACCCTCTTGAGATGCCTTCAGTCAGTAAGTGTCGGATATTTCCGAATAAACGGGCTTATTTTTTCTTAGTCCTGTCAGAGAGGCGCGTGTTCAACAGCAAGACTCGGATCTTTCAGGCCAAAGCAAAAATTCGAGCGAACTCAAAGATACGAACATAACGGTGAAATTCCAATACGGAAACGAAATGGCAGCCTGAAAAAGAATCGAACGTCCGATGCAGACAACCGTATTATACGCGGCGATCACAAACGAATTATGGAACTTACCGGCCCGAAATGCGAGTATGAGCCAAGAGGTAAAATTCTTCACTGCGGCCAATGTGATTATTTCTTGGGGTGGCAATCTAGTCGGCTCCCTTACTACTTTCTATTTTTTGACCAGCTGAGCGAAAGTAGTCCCTCAAACTCGAAAGGACCACCGATCAAACCGGCTATAAGGTAGTTCTTACGATTATGCAGCTGGCCATGATATATTCGCAGCCAGCCTGGACGGAAATTAACGAGGTGTCGTGAGTATCAATAGGCTGACCTCAATTCCTTTACAGCAGTTCGCATACAGTTTGGCAGTCGGGGGTATTTTCGTGGATGATGAAAGGAGACTCGGACTTCATCATAAACCAGCGTCTTCATGTCCCTGGACCATGGTTTATGACGAAGTCCAGATCACCCTCGTCTCTCGCGCATAACACATGCTACTGTTGGCAAGCTGTATGCAAACAGTTGTATCGGTGAAGGTCTCCCTAGGCGAATAAACTCCCTTCCAGGAACCATCTTTTTGCCGATGATATATCCGTGTTGTGCGTGTCCTTCGTGAGGATAATAGTAGAGGAGGCCTTGTGTGTTTCTGATGTAATGCTGCTTTAGATTTAGCATCGAACCTGCACAGGATACGCAATTTGTGACGATTATTGCAACGTTGACACAGCAACAAAGTAGACGACCACTCAGTCGCGGAGCTCAACATTTCAGTGCTTGTTCCTCGGACGACAGTACTTCATGTGCGGATGCCAAGTTTAGAACATATATCACCTTAAGTTGATTCCGTCTGTACTGGAAGCCGGATCAATGCCGAACATATGCGCGCTTTGCCTTTATCTCCCAACTCGCACCGCTAGCGGATTTCCACCGGGATCAAGAGGAACCAACGCTCAGGGAGACGTTACCGAGTAAAGGCGATAGGATTAGGCTGTATGACCGCATGCTCCAAGGGAAAGAATGACGGACTATTACTTCCCCGCAGTTCAGTCTAATCCGTTGATGATGAGGAGGTACCGTGAGTCGGTAACATTATCCTTTTTGGTCTACCTATCCTCCTCCTCATATGTTTAAAAGGCCTCGTTGAGGAACGAGTTATGTATCTTATTCATCCAACCAAGAACCCAATTAACGCAATGTACTATCGTCTGTCTCTGGTTACTATCATCTTGTCCTGTGCGTTGTTCTTCGTACTCTTCTCGCTGCTGTCATACTAACCAATCCCTCTAGTCACGGCCATGCTCGTCTCATCTTCGCCCGTACCTGCTGTCGTACCCGAAGCCCAAGTGAGTCTCATGTTACGGTTCGAATCCTGGTGCTTATTTTAATGCAGGCATTAAAACCTCGCATTCAGTATGAGCCTGAGGGGTGCCACGGAAGCAGCGATCCCGGATCGTGCTTTTAATCACATCGGGTTGAATGAGACTCCAGCTTAAATTGGTACGTGTATTGGGCCTGCCTACGCGGTCATTCCAATGGCTGACTTTGACTTGCAGTATATGTGCATTGTGTATCACTCGGACTTGTGAATATTACATATAATCAATAATGACGCGCCAACGCCAACATGTTCATATCTACCTTCCTACACAATGTTCTACTATGCTACTAGCCGCTGAATGCTACTTGTACTCCATGAAATTACTGTCCATGCTTATTTCAAATTGATTTAGCACTTGTCCAGCCTGAAAAGAACCTGTTCTTCAACGGATGGCTATGACGAGGATAGGTTCGCGTAACTTTGATGTCAGGTCGTCGTAGCAGGAGAAGATGAAGGCACAGTTTTGGAAGGAGAGTTTCTGTGACGATGCGGTTTTGTGACATGTCGGGTGGAGACCGATAAGAGACGGTGCTGCGTCGGGCAGCAGCATTCTTCACCTACTATCCGTGACTTGTGTTCTTGACAATGGTTTGGCCCAGAAATGACAGAAAGCCACGAGCGACTTGTTGAGAATTCGTGTTGAATCTAACAAATGCGAATCCAGACATCGACTTCGCTGAGAGAATCTGTAACCAACGACGATATGGCCGGTATAAATTATCTGAGTAGATTTCCGAATTAATGAATGACCTGAGAGGACATTAACGTGCGTTGATTGAAATAATGGTTGTAGACGACTCAAAAAAGATTGCGAAGCGAACCGGGCCATAGGCTTGTGCTTCGATTCCGACTTCCCTGTAGCTGTCTCCGCTCCTATCACTTGACTACAACCGCCTTCTCCTCACACCAAAGATTACCGCACGTAGCAAGATATTATATATCGCTTCTCCAAGGCTATCGTTTCTGTCGCGAATACCGTCTCGGATAACGTAGATTATAATTTATATGGTCACCCTTTTACAAAGCGAGAGTGACAAGGAGACTGGCAAAGGTGGAGGCATCGATGGTGAGGTCACCATTGCTAGGATGCGGAGATGTAATAGCGGAAATAGGCGAGACCACAGTAGGGTAGAGGGCTGATCTAGTCTCTTCATCTTAAGTACCAAGGTCCCATAATTTATGCTGCTTGTTATGAAAGCATCGTCTCGCCGGAGAGCACAGGATAAAAAAGATGTGGCAACGAACTGCTGGAAATCATTCAATGAGAACAAGGGTACAAGAGAAAGGAAACTCATTCCGACGAATGATAGAAGAAACCGATTTGGAAGTTCACAGTGCATTTTTTTTACTCCAAGGACGCCGTGCACGACCGAGAAGAGCAGGGTCAACACTGATGGAAGACACAGTTACAGCCGTCCAGAATCGATGCCGCCCTAGGGTATCTCCTAGTCCGTCGCTTGGCTTGGCAAGGTAGAGACATGTGTTATGCTTCTGTACCCACATTTACCAAGACACCGTTTCCATACTGCAGCTGGTGTCATCGGTATAATAATGAAGATTTCTAGATATCGATGACCACAGGACTGGGATGCAGCGTTCGATAGCTACGCGACAGAAACTCATTTCTCAGAGCGGCGACCGGGATCTCGAGCTCTGCTGGTTCCGTCTTTCCACAACAGAGAGAAAGAGGAAATTCGTTTCCGTTATCTAGTGTGGGACTTGTAGGAGTGTTGACAACGTTAAAGTTCTTTAACCACGACTCCTGCAGTCATCGCAAAGAGTCAAGTTCCGCAATCTGCTCGAAAAGGGCGATGTGAAGATTATTTGGATTATAAAGAGGGTCTTCTTGCATCATGGCGTAGAGACGTCAGAGAAGAAAGTTTACAGAGATGGCCATTTGCACAGAAGGCGCGTTGAAATCATATGATTATTATACTATTTCAGTCTCCATCATTGCGACACTGCCGACGCCCGATATCAAAATTAGATTCACAAGATCATAGTAAAGCACTCACACAGACTTGTATACCATACCCTTCAGACGTCCCAGAATTGGGATCAATACGGCAAGCGTAACTATCATGCACAACAAAGGTTCAGTACTCAGGTAGAGATCAACAGGACGCACTCTAATCCGTTTAGATGCAGAGCATCAAACTTGATGGAGGCAGGAGAACGGCCAAAAGCACTTGCGGTGCATGGGTTGTCGGCGAACACCATGAAGATGGGATTACATGAGTCATTATAAACGCGCTACGTCAGTGTTGGTAAGAATCAAGCTCCACCCACAGGAAGGGTTGGACGTACAAGACTCAGGAGGCCCTCCACCGGTATCAGCGATACCAAAGCTACAGGAGAGAACGTTCAATACATGTGGACGGGATAGATACCAAGGAGAACATACTTGAACCCAGGGAAGATTGCAGTAGCAGCGCCAATGAGGACGATTCTGCGTAATGAGAGTTTGCCTTGGAGAAAGGGACTATCCGGTCTATCCCCGATTCTTTCCGACTACTAGTCGAGTCGATTAGAGATGAATACACGTCCCGTGAACGTGGACTCACTGACGCATCGATCGCCAACTCATTTCTTTCGATGAGGTAAAGGATATCGGTCCTACTTGCGCAGGCGTTGCTGAGACTGCATATCCTGCGGCCAAAATAACGATGATCGTACTACCGTTGCGCTGCTTGCTGGCCCTTGAGTCACAGCAAAGTCTGACTACATTCGCCTTCTTCCACTATGAAGGAGACGTTCTGAGTGCATATATAATAGCACGAAAGATTAACGTACAAGGACCAGGTATGAACGCTGCCAGATATCCAAGATCTGCTGCTAGCTGAGTTCTGCCTAGAGGTTTGCCGGCCTGGCTCGGCCTGGAAGCCGCGGCTTGGGCTCGTCTTTTGGGGGGCTTAGGCTTCAAGATATTGGAGCCCGAGCTTCAGGCCATCTGGAGGGCCGGCCTGGGGCCGGCTCAGGCTCAGGCTACGGCTCGGTACGAACAATGTAGTCATGCATCAAGGATGGCCAGACTCGGCACCGCTTACTAATTGCACGCTACGGTATCTGAGATTCGCGGTCAGCCACAGGTCAGCAGCAGCACTATACCCTCAGTATGCACTTACAATGTCCAAAGCAGTATCCCAAGGCCAACTACAAGGGTATTCAAATCAGAATAGCACATTTTCACTGTCAGTGGGGGGCCCCGGCTCAAGCTGCGGCTCACGGCTTTGAGAACTTGGAGCTTGAGCCGTGAGCCGCTGGAGGTCGCAGGGACGGCTTGGTGACGGCTCGGCTAGCCCCGGCCGGCTCAAAGCTTCGAGCCGAGCCGCGCAAACCTCTAGAACTTCTGCCGAAAGCAAAGCAGCTTGTCCCGTGAAGGCGATACAAAGGGGCGCACCGCCGTCCTGTGCTGATCAGAGCCCTGGCAACTCTATAAGGTCTGGAAGCTCGGTGGATACGAAGAACGTACCGAAAACCAGATTGTCGCCAATGTATTTGCGAATACCGTTCCGTTCAAGCCAATTCTCCACTTGAACTTCGGTAGGACCTAGGTGACCTGCAGTGAGTGGAATGAAGAACAGAAAGACGTCTTGCGGACTTGTAATTCCTTCCCCCCATCCCGTACGGGGAAGCCGGCAACGATAGAGAAGTGAAACATTCGGATCACAATAAGCAACAACAAACGCCACTCGGGCGGTTCTTGACGCGAAACTGGTCTGTGCGTGTGAATAATGCCTCGGATTTCTCCGCGACGTGTCGTCGTGTCGTTGCTCGTTGTCGGACCCAAGTCGGACTTGAATCGTTCTGCTTGGTTTCATGGCACTTCTCTGTCTTGTGCCATGCAGCGACCGTCGGCTCCAAGCCTGGGGCAAATCCACGGAAATCGATGGCCAGAGTGTGAATAACATAGAACATGTCCGAACATTAGATGGGATCAAAACATGAACTCTGGATTATCATGAGGTCGAAACCGGTTCGCTATCCTATGATACATCGCTTTCCTCTTGACTGAAACGTCTGTGGACTTTGGGTAGGGAGTGTGGCGTAGCAGTAAGTCATGCACCGTTTCAGACGTGCACATCATATTCAAAATTCCCTTCTTTTCTCGTATAGTTCTTGAGCTGGTATATTCAAATGACCCTAATACATGTGTTTCATCCTGACGATGAACGGTAAATACCGACCTCATGAAATTTGTCGTACTTTATGGTTCGTACTGCCCTCGCCTCGAGCTCGTTTCATGGGCCCAGGACCTCCGTGGAGCTCGTACTCGGCTTCCAACCCTCATGACCATGAGCAACCCTTTGTGTGTTTATTGTCATACGTTATCCCGCTATACCGTTGGCCCAATGCATCCCCGTGGAGTCATAATTGTTTCAAGTACCGTATAAAAGCCCAAGTATTTTCGAAGAATGTCTCCAACGCACCTTCAACGAGATGCAATTCACTCTGAAAACCCTTGCTATCCTCGCCGCCACTGTTGGAATGGCCAATGCCATCTGTCCCGGCTTCAAGTACGCCGATTTCCTCTATTCACGACTTACACTAACCTTGAATTCTTCAGCTTCGGCATTGCCGACCTTGGAGGAGGACCCCCTGGATCTTGTACGCGACATATTTCCAAGCTGCTTCCCTAAGGTTTAGCTGACCACTTTCAGGGAGGGTCTACGACGATTCATGCAATTCGGTTCTGACGGTCATTACCGACAACCCGTGCACACAGGGCTCCTTTTCCTGTAGCCCTGCCCCCATCACGTTTACCGGGTTGCATCTTAACGGTCAAAAGTAGGTCCTCAAGCCTGTGGAGTTATGGGGCAATTACTTATGGTTTTCCTCGTAGCTATGCCTGCCGCGGCGATCCCAATTCGGGCTCCTGTGATGGACATGGCATCCAAGTCTGCGTACGTCCATGCTCACGCGCTTCAGAGAGAGGAATTAACTCATTCATATCAGTGCCGCAACGACGGGAACTAAATCCGTTTCTCTGCTGTACTGTATGTACCATGTATAACAACACCTTTTCGATTTGCGCAATGAATGTTAACACAATGTGCATGTAAATCACGATCATGGTCCCTGAGTTGAACCATTCATGGGTCTTAAAAATTCCACCATGCCGCAGCTTGGGGAGAAGCTTGGGTTACTCCATGGGCCATCAACTGGCTATATGCATCCCATCCAAACGGTTGCATCGAAAGTATATCCAGCGCAGTTCTCCCCCCCACCTTGGGTCCAGGCATTAACGTCAGCGCCGTTGTCAAGCAATGCATTCACAGCCTCGTCAGCATTATCAAACGTCAACCGGAATTTCCTCGGTAAGGATGACTGTCAAATCCGAACGTTTCTCCATCTCTCAAGCTGCTGGTACCTTCTCCACGTACGTCCAACACGCGTAATGTAGTGGAGTAAATCCTTCATCGTAAGCAACATTAATATCGGCTCCGGCCTCCACCAATATGCGAACGGCGATGCTGAAGGATTCAGACAAACGGTAGACGTGGTGAAAATGCGTCACCCCTCATCGTCAACAACTCGAGGATTGGCGCCAGCTTCAGAAGAGCGACGACACGAAGTAAGGCGCATGGTGTTTCAGAGGCGTAGAGTAGTTGGATTTTGCGTCTATCAGTGCACCGTCCGTAGTCCCGTAGTGGCAGCTCTGCAATTTCGCTGGAAGGAGCGGTGTGGAGACACATGTAGCCCTCTGGCGCCGCATGCTGCCTAGCATGGACATTTGCTCCAAAATCGAGCAAGACTTGGGCGGCTGCCACAGATTTCAGCGCGTGTAAGGGCATACGGCCGTATTTATCTGGGGCACCGACGTTGATCTTCTTTTGAAGGAGAGCCCAAATGACATCCACCCGATCCGCGGTGCCAGATGGAGAAGAGCTCCGCCCTGTTCTCCTGATGCAGAAACCTGACTTGTCTCGAATATACGCAGGAGCCCTTTCATAGCAAGGATATTCCCCGCCTGAAAGTGATGATGGGCAAGTTGGATAGCAGAAATCCCCATGGCCTACTTCTAGCTGATTCTTCAAGCTCGTGTAATACCAGACTTGAATAGCTGCTGTCGTCACCATGTCGCCGTGTCTGGGACGGAGTAAGAACGTCTAATAACGCAACGTTGATGCCTGGGACCCACGGTATATAGAAAATGTACCTTCGGTATCCATCCGACCTATTGGAATTAGCTCCATGAGCCGCAGATTGCCGTTCAGTTGCGTCTGTAAAGTACTTTCTAGCGATGCAATAAGTGCAGAGATGAAAAGACGGGCAGATTGAAATACCTGTACAATGGAAAGTTCAAAGGGAACTCGGGGAGATGCAAACAGCGTTGCAAGCTGTCGAAAGCGACGTGAAGACGTCCTGCCATGACATTCTGGTATTAGGACTCCTGCGGACAGTACTCCGTATAGTTGTCAAGAAACCCTCAACCTCCACCACGTTACTTTTGATGAGGGAATCAGACGCTCCTTCGGTGGAGAGCTGAAGACTCGGAACGTTGGCGTCGCTGACAGTGGGAAATGGAAGACGACCGTCATTGACAACTTCCTATATCACCGCTCCGTAAGAATAGAGATCTAGTTGAGGGAGATTGGCATACTGGCGCAACGACGGGGTCGACTCATAAAGAGTCTCCGGTGTCTTGAATTGCACATTTCCTCTTGCACCAACGGTAAGATCCCACGCGGTCGCATCGAGGACGCAGAAACCGAAATCAGAGACTTTCGCGGTCAACATGGAGGGGAGGGCGATTATCAAAGCTAATTTGCTACCGTATAGAAGGTGTGGATGTTGTCTGACTTGACGTCGGCGCCGGCGTGTACGATTTCGACGAAGTGAAGGACTTCGAGACCGGCACCTAAGTCTAGACAAAATCGGGATGTCCAGGAAGCCCTTCCTGCGATTTCCGGAGAAGACTTCCGAACGATCCAATAGATCGCTCCATGACAATCTGAGGCAGGAGGCGCTTTCCTCGAGCACGACGCCCAGAAAGGTTGCTACGTTCCGGTGCATCGAAAGACGGGACATAACTCGTATTTCATCGAGAACTTCCCTGATGATGCAGCTCAGGATATGGAGGTGCTTGTGGATACTTTCTCGAGGAGCTTTTGCCTCAACGAATGAAGAATAGGTGCTTCGATCAAGAAACATCCCTTCCTGGACGTGGAAGCTCGCACCAAGTCCTTTGTTCTTCCCTAGTAGAAAAATCGTCCCATCTATGACGGCTACCTGGAGCAGCTGCATATCGGGATAGTCATTGAGTTGATCATAGGTCGTAAGTCGCCGTGTCGACATGTCGGTATGTGGTGACAGAAGACTGGTCCGAGTGCTGGAATCCTCGGTATATCCGATGGCAAGTAGCTGGCGTTAGAGTCGATACCATTTCCCCCCTCGATATATTGAGCGAATAGAATAGTTTTGAAGTGTCCTTCATGACCTGGTCCATTCCGGGATGTACGCAGACAATGCGACAGCACCTGGACCCACGGCAAATTATGTTTGAAGTGTTGATAGGCTATAGCATCTGCCGGCGGTAACGACCGTTGGCCTGCAACAACGGAGCATTCGCGGATGTCCTCAACGGCTGACGAAGTGCATCAGTAATGCAATGTAACAAACTCGACGTAAAGATAGGCAAAGACATGACGGGGGTTCTGGGTTGAGATAGGTTGATATCCCGTGCGGCTTGCGGGCCGGCTCCCGACTTCTATTTTTTTTCTTTTGCTCAAACTGTGCCTAGTTCAATATGCCGAAGCTCAAATTCGACTGGCATATCAAGAGATTGAAAGTCTGTCCGGCGGAAAGTAGCGGTACTATACGTGGAGTAGCTGCGTACTAACCTCCGCCACGGAACCCTGCTCCAATACTTAAGTTGTGGTCTTCTCAATGCTCATCAATTGTTATTAGCATGCTAACAACCGAGTCAGATATCTTATATCAAATTAATACGAACTTCTCTTCCTGCGTTCAAGTCCGACAGGGGCGGTGCTGAAGCGTACGAGAGTATCCCGCAGCTGATTGAGTCGACGGGTAGGACGTATACTAGCGGGACGAGGTTTCGCTCCATTATTTGAGACGATAACCCCCGTTTGCAGTCTGGAAGTCGATCCGCAGGCGCAAGGGAGGTACGCAGAGGTAAATCAAAAATCTACCAAGTTGTGCGTATCCGATTCTCAGGCTCACAGAGACGCGCCATAGTAAGAGTCTTTCCTGGGTAACCTTGCCCAAAGGACATACGACGTTAATTTATGCCGCCCAGACCTTTGAAGCGGCGGTGTACGATAATTCGCAAATCAATTCAGTATATAAACAATTTCCTTTCCCAATTCGCCCGATGTTGTCACAGGATGAAGAGGCGCACAGCCGTCCGCTGATATACATTGCTGTGTATCACAGTACTGTAAACGACCAAGTCTGAAGGTGGATGGGGCCATGTGCAAAGGGGTACAGCCGTGTTTATCCTGGGTACCGACATCGGCCTTCTTCTTGAGAAGAGTTGCATAGCATCGGCATTCAAAGCTCATGAAGAGGAAGCTCTCTGCCTTGGGTCGTCAATTTCGGAGGTCTGGCACGCTACGGAAATATGCCGGAACCCATTGTGCGACGGATATTTTCAGTGTGCAAGTACTAGTGACAAGCATAATCGAAGCCTAAACGTCAAGATCTTGGCAAGTCCAAGACACGCAAAGAATGATTAGAAAAGGCAGAAGTCAACGTAAACAACCGGTTTGTTGTATGGGGTAGAGAATGGTAATTGGATCCATAGAAAAAGGTGACAATTGGTTCACCGCGTTCATGCCGCATATTTTGTCCGGAAAACCACCGTCAGAAGTTAGTCACTCCGACAACGAGGTCACTGTATGTAAATTGAACCCTCAACAGGACGTGTGAGATCCGAGGAAATGCAGGACGCGACTCGAAGTGTCGATAGCGAGGTGCAGACTAGTCCCTGCCAAGCCCTTCGGTTGCTGGCACTCCTGCGGACGACGTCTTGTACACTGGTGAGTCAGCCCGCTCATACGGTGCTTCTCTTGGAGAGAACATCGAGTACCCAATCCTCCATTGCACTGTATACAACTGGCAGTTTTGGACATCGACGTCGTCTGCTCTTGGAAAGGGTGTCGCAATCATGCTTAACAGAGTTCGCCATACCAGCGCTTCAAGAAGAGACGCATTCTGCTGGAAAATATTAATGTCCTGCACAATGACGGTGGCGCTGAAGGGATTCTGTTCCCTGAACCGCAAAAGCCCCCTATGAAAAGCTGATCCGATTTTGGACATTCGCGACAGACACAAAATCCAAAATCAGAAAACTTCATCAACATGGATTAGAATGATGACTCGTCTGACCTGGCATCCACATGAGCGACTTCGATGGAGGAACAGCCCTAAGGCGGGCAGCCACTTGACCGCACTGGATCGTCCTGAATCAGGTGCCTGGAGTGCACTCTCCTGATTTTCCGAGGTATGCGGCAGGGTGTCGGATCCTTTCCATCTATAGCGTGATAAAAAAAGGTGTCGCTGCCTTTGGGTCCAGTCGACTATGGTGCATAACTCAAATGCTACCACAGAAGATCTCTCTGATAAGAGCACTGAGAATTTGAGACTTGAAAGGTGCGTATATGGCGACCGTGATCATCTTAAGACATCTGAAGAATTAGTTACAAGTACGACGATATCATGTCAGGGAGGACCAGACGTTAGACCGAGCACTGTAAATGTTGGTTGAGGAAGTGGGGCGGTTGGGGAATCTGTGGATAATTTTTCCCATGATGAGGGAATACAGTCAGGTATTCAGAGTGGCAGCGCATTAAATAGTTGTATCTCTTGGCAACCTTTCGACTCTCGAGGCATGATATTGAGAGTAAAATAGCTAATATAGGAATTAGGAATGGCGAGCCCCATAAGTCTAAAGTCCCACAGCCAAGCGTGCAATACAGTAGCTCAGATGCATTCGAGGCTGCCAATTTCTCGCAAGTCAGAGGTATTGGAGAAGTGGAAGGAGGTTAGAGATGACGTAACCATGGTTCGATAAAACCGGCCCGGTTCCGATTCGGGCTTCACTCTCCGACCACCACCACGTCTTTCAATTTGGATGCTGCCAATTCTGTGGTATAATGCCGCTCTATTCATCTGCATCAGCTACAAGTGAAGCTGGACCAAGCTGCTGCCCCTACCAACCCTGTGAAGCAACTGCTATGCCCATTATGATCTGGAACAGGGTTCAATATGGTCAATTAGCCAGCGCACTGTGCTAAGTATACCTCTGTAGCTGTGCTCGAAATCCTGAAATCCTGACATCGAACACTCGCCGCTGTATGGAGATCTAGAACAATTTGATATCCAACATTCACGGCTTAAACCTCTCATGCGGACAATAATAGAGTGCA
Source organism: Armillaria ostoyae (assembly GCA_902506015.1). Classification (NCBI taxonomy): domain Eukaryota; kingdom Fungi; phylum Basidiomycota; class Agaricomycetes; order Agaricales; family Physalacriaceae; genus Armillaria; species Armillaria ostoyae. The sequence goes on from LR732082.1 coordinate 3,902,332, forward strand.
AGTGTGTCGCAAGCTATCCGAGAGGTATCGCATTTTCTTCTTTGAGCCTTCTACCCGTACATACCTTTTTTCCCCTTTGACAGATCTTCCCTTCTGCGAATCATGATCAATTTTGTCAATTATTTCAGGAACGATGACTGCAGCGCTTTCAAATAATATTATCAAGAAATCCGGTGCTACAGCCTTCCCGCCAGCCTCCGCCAGCCCCATGAGGCCATTGGCATTCCTCTCCTCAAGTTAAGGAGCTAGTCCTCTTTTCCTGGTAAATACATATGGCAGACATCACGCAATCATGCTACGTGTTGATCACTCTTACGGCCACCCTCTTGAGATGCCCTCAGTCAGTAAGTGTCGGATATTTCCGAAGTTTTTTTTTAATGAACGGGCTAATTTTTTCTTACAGTCCTGTCAGAGAGGCGCATGTACAACGCCAAGACTCGGATCTTCCAGGCCAAAGCGAAAATTCGAGCGAACTCAAAAGATACGAACAAAACGGTGAAATTCCAATACGGAAACGAAATGGCAGCCTGAAAAAGATTGGAGGATTCGATGCAGACAGCCGAACCCATTTCCTTGCGGAACAGTAGGCGAGAAAAGTTAAAAGTAACAATGTCCGATCTATTGCGATCACAAATGAATTATAGAACTTGACGGCCGGGAATGCGAGCGTGAACAAAGAGGTAAAATTCTTCACTGCGGTCAGTGTGATTATTTCTTGGGGTGGTAATCTAGTCGGCTCCCTTACTAACTTTCTATTTTTTGACCAGCTGGAACAAACGGTCGAGACCAGGAAGGAGGATAGTAACGATCGCGAATGTATTGTCGTCACCGATTTATCGAAGAATCCCACTGAGCGAAAGTACCTCCGCCGATTCATCGAAAGCATCCGTCAAACCGGGACGATGAAAGAAGACTTCATCATAAACCGTGTTTGGGAGACTTCGGGCGCACGAAAGTGCCTCCGAGATCGCCAAAATAGCCATAAACCATGGTTTATGATAAAGTCCAGATCAGTCTACTGTTGAGCAGTGTATTCAAACGGTGACGGTCTCCCTAGGTGAATAGCTTTCCACTCAGGAGACATCTTTTTTACCGATGATATCCGTGTTGTGCGTGTGCTTTGTGAGGATAAAAGTAGAGGCGGCCTTGTGCATTTCTGATGCAAACCTGTTTTAGATTCGGCATCAAACCTGCACAGGATACACAAATTTGTGAAGATTATCGCAATGTTGACACCGCAACAAAGTAGACGACCAGACGCGAGCTCAACATTTCAGTACTCATTCCTCGGGCGACAGTACTTCACGCGCGGATGCCGAGTCTGGAACAATTATCACCTTAAACGAATCGCAGGTTGATTCCGTTTGTAGTTGAAAGCCGGATCAATGCCGTGGGACCTGGCAATGACAGTTTGAATGAATATATACGCGCTTTTCCTTTTTATCCCAACTCACACCGCTAGCTGATTTCCACCGGGAACAAGAGGAATCAGCGCTCAGGGAGATTGAGAAAAGGTGATGGATTATGCTGTGCGACCGCATGCTCCAAGGGCAAGAATGACCGACATACGCTTTTTCCTTTCCTATTGAACAGCCTTTATGTTATCTGTTGCATCGGCTCTCTTATTCTTGGCGTCTATTGTTACTTATATCCCGCAGTTCAGTCCGATCCGTTGATGATGAGCGGGCTAGCGAAATACACACGAAAGGCGAATTAGGTGCGTCATCTATAATTAAAGGCTACCTCAGGAGAGGTGCCGTGAGTCGGTAACATTGTCCTTTTTCGTCCACCTATCCTCCTCATATGTTTAAAAGGCCTCGTCGAGGAACGAGTTATGCATCTTGTGCATCCAACCAAAAACCCTATTAACGCAATGTACTATCGTCTGTCTCTGGTTACCATCATCTTGTCCTGTGCGCTATTCTTCGTACTCTGCTCGTTGCTGTCGTACTAACCAATTCCTCTAGTCACGGTCATGCTTGTCTCATCTTCGCCCGTACCTGCTGTCGTACCCGAAGCTCAAGTGAGTCTCATGTTACGGTTCGAATCCTGGTGTTCATTTTTACTGCAGGCATTAAAACCTCGCATTCAGTATGAGCCTGAGGGGTGCCACGGAAGCGGCACGGTTGGATCGTGCTTTTAATGACATCGACTATATAATAGAATGAGACTCCAGCTTAAATTGGTACGTGTATTGGGCTTGCCTACGCGGTCATTTCAATGACTGACTCTGACTTGTAGCATATGTGCATTGTGTATCACTCGGACTTGTGAATATTACATATAATCAATAATGACGCGCCCAGGCCAACATGTTCATATCTACCTTCCTACACAATGTTCTACCATGCTACTAGCTGCTGAATTCGCGGACTGTTACTTGTACTCGCGGAAATTACTGTACATTCTTATTTCAAATTGATTTCGCACTTGTCCGGCCTCAAAAGAACGCGTTCTTCAGCAAGTGCAAAAAAAGCCAGGGCAGTTCAAAGTCAAAACGTTTACATAAATACCTATAATCTCAACAACGAGATATTCGGGGAATCCGCATTTGGCTAGCCGTCTCGTCGGCAATCGGAATCAACTCTCCCTGAACCACCAGCACATTGTCCAAGCAGGCGTTGGTGCGTTCTCTCAGTCACCCTCAGGTAGCACACATATTGTGATAGGTACAATACATTCGACATATCAGTGCACAGCAGGCGTCTAGTCTCAGGCCCATAGCTGTCGCTGTCGTGTCAGGCGGCGGAACACGATCTCTTCCTAGCGTCCCTTCAACTCAAGACTTCGAACTCCGGATAAACAAGTAAACGAAGACTCCATGTGCCGTCGTTTTCTGTCAGCTGGAAAACCGAGGACACCCAAACCAGAAAGTGGCGGTATTTAAAGCTTCTGTGTCGGTTCTTGAGCCACGATGCATGGTCATGACCACAAGATTTTGGCATATCCATAAGGCTCGCATGCACAGCTCGTGTCATACTTTTGGGTTGCTTATTGACTAACTGGTCCGCTGCTAACAGATGGTCGGGAGTCGCGCATCTTCGAGTTGCGGTTCCAAACTCGAAGTCATGGCTTCAAGTTTCCTGCCAACACCAAACACTCAGTCTCTTATTAGTCGCTATCTCAGGGAAACAGAAATTCTGCCCAGTCCTGTAGCGTCACTGCAAATGGCCTCCTTGTCATCACTGGCTATGAATAGTTGAATATTGTCCCGTTCTACGACGTCTGCAAATTTCTCGAAAAGGGAGGCGTTCCTGGTTGCCGACCCTCGCATAGCGCGCGCGGCTTCAAAATCATACGGGATATCCAATGGTGGTTCTATTTTCTCAGGAGAAGTCAGGACACTTCCTCGTGCCAGTGACCGCCAGTGGAACACGGTGTGGTGTCGACTGAATTCGGGGCCGATCACAGAAGCCAGAATTGAATCACGGTGCCCGACTATGTTCCTGGACAGTCGACGCCATCGGAGTCCTCATAACAATTGGACTTTCTTGGGGGGATGACGGTTCTTAGGCTTTCTTGGACCGCTGCCATTTGGACGGAATATTCTAATTTTCTATGTCGATAACAACGCTCCTTCCGCCGACGACAGCAGAGACGATCTATCGCAATTTGGCGTCGACATTCCTGGTCGGACCGTTATCTTGTACGGTTCAACTTTGGAGATCATAGCGTCTGGGCCTTCAACTTCTGCATAACTACCGTAAGAGACCGTAAAGATGCTAAATCCTATCCCATCCGGCCTTCTTGAGTAGATTAAGCATGCGATGACTGTCCATCGACTGCCGACAAGTTTCCATTGTATACTCCTTTTTTGTCAAATCCTGTTCGCTCTTCGACCGCTCCTGAACTCTGTCTTAGGGTCAACCCTTTACCAGTCTCTTAAAAATATACCTGATCATATCGTGGGATCTGCCCAGAGCACAGCGCGCCTTCTGACGGAGAAAAGTGCCCGTCTCATCGTCTGCGGTTTGCCTATCTACATTCCTTTCTTCCTAGAATCGTCCCTCTCCTACGACCTATCCATGAGAACATTGTGGCTGTTTTGTTGGATGTCCTTATGCGCTTCTGAACATCCCCTGCATAGCTTTAACAATAATTTGTAGATGGTTTGGGCTGTACGTTGGCCTCCACCAGATCAAAAAGACGTTGGAGAGATCTGGATGATAATTTTGCCAAGGCATTCGCATAGTCGACAAACCAGCACAAAACACAGAAGATGTTTCCAAATTTTGAATGATGCACTGCTTACACGATCGCATTTATTCTTCACCACTGTCCACTTCATCATCATCATCCGCCTCATCCTCCGACACATCCAGACCAGCTCCTCTAAGCCTTTCTTTATCCCGTTTACGCTTGCTGCTGACCTCGTCTAACAGCACAAGAAGGTCCTCCTGCTCTTTTTCCACATCCTTGCGCTTTGTCTCAGAACTCTCTAGCTGTGAGGTTAACGACGATACATGTTCCTTCAATGTAGCGACCTGCCAGGAATAAATACGAGAATAAGATGCTGAGGGACCAGATCTTACCTCGTTCACACCAGAGGCTTTCTCCTGCAGCAGTGTCCGCAAGGTCGCAATCTCCTCAGACTGTTTCCGTATCGTCTCCCGTAAAGACGCCATAAGCACCATGGTTTCTGCACTTGGCACAGAAGAAGAGGACGAAAGCTGATCTGGCGCCGTAGAGAATCCTCGCTGAACAGGATCTAATCAAGTAAGTTGAACGGCTCATAGTCTTGTTAGAATGAGCCGAAAACATACAATAATTTGATTTCCAGAAGTCCACGAACGCCCAATCGAACCAAATCTCTCCTTCGACCTCAGCATCGGATTTTGTGGTACCAGTTTGTATATGCGGTGAGGGAGGGTATGAGAATACCATGGCGTCGGGGCCAACAGATTTGAACCGCTCATCTTCCCGCAGACGGGATACGCACCCTACAAGAGAGTCTACGCCCAGCCGATGCAGGATGGGGTGGATTGTCTGCCTATAACAGTCCAGATCAATTACCATTGGGATCCAGCCGACAAAGAACACTAAACACACCTTGTGATCTCACCGGGCTCTCTGTTGAACTCGTAACATATGCCCAATAGAAATGCGCACAGTCCAGGAACGATAGAATCCGAGTCGGATATATGGTTGATGGGTTCTACTAGCTGTTGATTGCATTTAGAAGAGCATCACTAATGTCGTCGGAGAAACATACCACACCCAACCCTCCCGCGTTCAAGAAGTCTCTGACAGCTGCAGGGTCGTCCCAAAGCCACTGGGAAAGTAGTGTCAGATAGCCGACAATCAATCGGTCCCATTCTCTTGATTCTCTATCGGAAGTGTTCGCATGAGAACGGGATAGAAGAGCGAGGGAAAGGTTTTCGCTCAAGATTTGAAGAAGGGTCTGTGGAGGTTCGTCGTCCTCAGCTTCGGGAGGGGACGGTGGAGGTGGAGCAGCCCCATCAGCGGGAACAAAAAAGCCGCCTTCACCCCCTTGCTCCGGGGAAGCGGTAATATGGGGTACGATGCCTCGTGCAAGCGATTTTGCCCCTGGGGATGACCGGAGAAGATGAGCGAAAAGAAGAGATGCAAACTGTGTGCCTGTTACCCTGGCCGAGTCGATGGTTGGTGTCGAATCTGGAGATGCGGCGAGAGAATGAAGAAGCGGGGTCGTTGGTGGGTATTCCGAAGGAGCGGCCTCTTCTGGTGGAATCATAGCCTGAACAATAGCCTGCTTTATCTCATCTTTGCCTACGAAGTTCTGCAGAGGATATAAGTTTCTTGAATGAAGATGATTAGACTGCCAGCTACCTCAAACACAGTAGCAGCAGCCGCTCTCAGCTCTAGGCTATCTTTAAAGCGTTTATCGCTATAGAGACCGTTGTATTCTCCGTGTAGAGCAAGCTCCACGAGCGCATCCAATGCTGAAGCGGGTTCTAGCCGATCCCACTCTTCGCCATTCGTCTCAGGTACGGGCATGTATGGTGTGAGCGTGAGTTCGGAGAGTGGGAAATTGAGGTTTGATGGAAGTAGATATAGGGCCTGGGATTTGATTTGCGTCGGTGCATTGGACGCTAAAGCAATTTCCACCAAGCACCGCGTGAACACGGCGGCTTCCTGTTCCTATAATACCTGAATAGCTTTATCAATGTTGTCAAAAGAAGACAGGCGATGAAACTCACGCTATTCCCTTTTGAACCGACTAGCATGCCAAGGATAGCCACGACATACGATGCGTTGCTTAATTTCTGCTGGTCCCAGAACTGAAGCGCGAACTCTTGGGGAGCAGGGTCGTTGTATTGGATATTCGGGGGAAATTGAAGAAGAGTGCAGAGAACAGGTGGTAGACCGGTCTCACGGAAGTAGCTCTGCGAGATATTAGAAATGGATAATACCGCAAGGAGGATTACACGCCTGATTTGAGGAGTTGAACCGCAATAACGTATCGACACAAGCCAGGGCCTCTTGGGCAACAGCGCCTCCGTCTACACCGCCTTCATGTCTAATGATGTTAAATAGTTTTTCAAATGCTCCCTGGAATGCCAGGATCTTTTGAATATCCGGACTCTGTGACACTAATGCCTGTACGACAGAGATGGCCTCTACGCGTCGTTGAGAATAGTAGACGATAGATCAAATGTTAGGCGTACCGTTGCGAATAATTTCCCGCTTGTCCTCCAAAACAGAGATGATGCTTGTAGGACCAGCAGACGCGGTGAGGAAGTACCCTTGCACTACCTGGCGTCGATTGTGCAGCAGCGTCGACAAGAATTGAAGCGTAGCAAAGCGCAAATAGAAGCTGTTATCCGCTAGTAAGGAGAACAGCGTATGCACAGTCTTGTCACTGGCGAGTACAACGTCGCTGTGCTTGTATCCCAAATCCCGCCCCTCCTCCACATCACATAGCAAGCTCAGTGTCTCCAGCACGGCCTTCCCGATGTCGGAGTCGACTTCTGCATCATTGTACAGCACTTGCAGCAGCCCAAGGAGCGACCTTTCGCCAACATCTTGCTTGCAATCTCGTGCCAGTCCCTTGAGGGCAAGAACAGCAGCGCGTCGGTCTGATAGTAGTGTTGCTGGTGAGAGACGATCGCTAAGCCTGGATATAGTGTCAGAAGCTGTCTGTGGTGCTCCCGTTGGCCCACGAAGCGCGACATATGTCTGCGATAGAAATTCCATGTCGTGGCAGCATGCAAGCCGGAGATACCGATGGCGCACGTGTCTGAGGAAACCGCATTTGGAAATGAACGCCGCGACTGAGAGTCAAACAGCTGATATAGCAAATACGATGATTTCATCACGGTTCTCACTCAGGCATAGAAAAAATATAGGATGGCATGCACTTGAACTATACTGCAGACCACGTACGAAATGTATTCATAACCATTCGCGCCAAGGTAAAAATAATACTTTCATTTCCAGGAATAAATATGGACGCGTATATTAAGACATTAATGAGCTGCTGTCAATTTCTCTTCGAAATCGACGTGATGGTCTCTGTCGTCACCAGACGGCAGATGATGGTCGTCGAGGACTTTGCGTGAATCTATTTGGTCGCCAAATACCTCGTTCATCTCTTCTAATGTTTTACCTAGACAAGGGGCTCAGCATTCAAACCAGAGGAAATAAAAAAGGATATACCTTTAGTTTCCGGAAACATAAAAAGGATAACAAAGAAGTCGAAAAAGTTAAGGCAGACAAAAACCATATAGTACTTCCAGCCGATATCTTCCAAAGCTAGCGTGGATACCTATCCAATTCTGTTAGCGCGAATCAATACTGAGGTACAGACCTACTTGACTGAATAGAACGTTGAAAGCCCAATTGCAACATGTAGCGACACTTGTTCCAATTGACCTAACGCGAGTAGGGAATACCTAAAATAATGAGCACCACGATCTGCTGACTGTGAATGAACATCTTACTTCTGAAGCCAAGACCCAGCTGACGGGCCCGAAGCTCAGAGAAAAAACAACACTAGTCAAGAAAATCATGGCGATTCCGGCCCTAATGTCATCATTAACGAGAAACCTCGAAGAACGCGGATGTAGTTGATATTTACCTCTGAGCAGTGTGATTGACGGTCCATGCATTGGGATTGTCCTCAGGAGTAGGCGGATTGGTGGCTACAATTGCAGCGAGGATAGAGAACGTGCAGACAAAACTTCCGGCTCCAAATAGAAGAGGCTTTTTTCGCCCAACCAGATCCAGAATGAATACGATGAAGCTACGAAAATATAATTGATTGTTTGGAGAAAAGGCGGGAAGAACGTACTTACAAGAAATTGGCAATGGGTCCAACGGCTCCGTAGATACCTTGTATGAGGAGTTTGTCATTTCCAGTAATACCCAGACTTTCGTACATTCGTGGGCCAAAGTAATTGATGACTGGACGAAAAGCAAGGCGTGAGTTCAAGACGCTCAAAATGCTTTACATAGTCATAAACGCACCATTGATACCCGTGAATTGCCCGAATATCTGGACGCCACAAGCAACCAAAGTTCGCCGAGTCATCGCAGGCGTGGCGAACAGATCTCTGATATTCCTGCTCCGTACAAACACTTCGGCTTTGATGGTGTCATACATTTCTGAGTATTCCTTGTCAGCCTTCTCCTTCAGTTCTGGAGTTTCGGTGCCATAGAGCTTGTACACTACTTCGCGCGCCTCATCATCCCGGCCAACTTCTAGAAGCCATCTCTAGAAAGGACTTAGCTGTTAGAATTACGCGAACTCAAGACAAAGAAGAGTAGGATGCGTACAGGACTGAACGGTAGGAACTGTATTCCGATGAAGAGCGAGGCTGCCGGCACAAGCTATGATAACGGGTCATTCAGATGGAGGGATCCATGCAAATTAATCCTTACTTGAAGTCCCAAAGGCAAGCGCCAGCTAACGTCCGAATCAATGAACTGACAGCCGTAACCGATCCAGTTAGCGGCAATGAAGCCAATTCCGATCAGTTGCTGGGTGCAGCCAACAAGCAGCCCACGAATCTTTGGAGGTGCTATTTCAGTCTACAAGGAATATGAGTAGCTGGCTAGGAAGGTGATCGCAAAGACTCACGTTGTATAACGGCACAGCCATCGAGAGTATCCTGGTTCAAGGTAAGCAGACCCAACAAACACAGACGAGGATCTTACCCAATAGCAAATCCGCCTATGATACGCCCAACAAGAAGTGTAGCGACATTACTCGCTCCACACTGCATCGCGCTTCCCCACATCGAAAAAACAGCTCCCAGCTAGAGGTCCACGTATTATGATGAGCCGCCAAACACACTCGATAAGATTCACCTGAATAGAACGCTTCCTTCCTAGCTTATCACTTGCCCATCCCGCAAGCATGGCGCCAAAAAAGCACCCACCTGACCCGTACCCCTGGTAAGATCACTGCCAATGTTCAATATATTACTTGACGTTGCGTACCGTTGAACGTAGACACTACTGCTCCTGTGATGTCTGCGTCGCTTCCAAATCTATCCAGATACTTGTCCATTGTTATGACGGACGAGATAATTCCACTGCGGTGAATTAGAATGACGAGTGTTGTGGCGAATCGATATATTTACCTGTCATATCTGTAAGGAGGGGTAGTTCAGAATGCATGTCAGGAAAGAAGGTCAAAAAATGTACCCGAATAGAAAAGCACCTAGACGATAGGGAAAAAACGTATTCAGCGCTCCTCAACCTTATAGGTCAAGAGCGGAGCGTACACACCAATAGAAGAGAAGGCTGCTATGAAAACATGATAGAACAACCCCATCGTAGTAGAAACGAAGGTGGGTAGGACCGAACCTAATCGCACGGTCCGCCCGGTTTTTATGCCCGTTCACACAGGTACAAATTGCTTTGAGAAGGCAAGTACGGAGAATCTGCGGGATAACTCATCATAATCATGGGAACAGATGTTCGGAGAATTAGGTACCCCAACTGGGGAAGACCCAACTTTGATTCCGTGACCTTCAGTGAGACGCCGGATTCGATCAAGGTCCCAGAACGGATTTGAGCAAGTAATGTACTTTGAGGGTACCAGAACTTCGATTGTGACGTTGGGAACAGAAAATACGGGAAGTATTTTCGAAGTTTGAGTGGGCTACAAAGATAAGACGGAGTCTAGCAGCTGAACAAGACCCGTCAAGCGAGACCCGTCAATCTTGAGTCCGAGCCCATTTGTAGCGAGTTTGATGACCTTCGTGATGAAATAGATACCGTAGCTTGTTGGTCCAGATTGAAGTCACTGCAGAGGGCCCGGGCGGACCGCTGCAGAAAAAATTCGGATCTTTCTTTGTTCTCGTGGTCAGCTTAATGAAATGCTGACACCTAAAATTTGTGTTTACCACCTAAACGCAACATGAACGAAGGGAAGGAGGTTTGAAATTGGAAGCCGCGGATCATGCCGAGTGAGTATTGGTCGGCTAGTGCCGGCCGAGCCACGGCACAAGGCAATAACTTTGCCAATGGTTTTCATTCGCTCACTCTGATTCCACCTACTGACCATTGATCACTATCTGACAAGTTCTGATAATGTGCAAGGTACGCGTAAAGTTTCAAGACAGGTTTTGCGTACGAGCAAGCTGATCAGACCGTTTCCTACCCATTTTTTAAATCTCGCGTAGAGATTACTAGAATCAGAATGGTCAAGATGTGATCACAGTCGCGAGTACCTATACAGCCGGTTCGCCAGACTAGCGGCAACGCGTCCCGGACCGCGAACGGAGCCAACAAGTCATCTGCCATTGCGGCTTCTCGAGCAACCCAAAATTTCAGAACCGAATTCGCTGCTCATCGCGCTCACCGGGAAGGCCTAATGCCCAATGGAGAAGCTGCATATTGTGAGAATCCATAACGGTATATGACGGGAGACTTGCGGAAAGATATCGCCAATACTGAGAAATATTCAACAGCTGGATCCGAGTTCGTCAAATCCCGTCTGTGTTTCGTACATCCCCGCTATCGAATCAAGTGCTTCGCCATCTATGTCAAACAAGACGAGGTACATCTCCTTTGTTCAAAAGCCGGACTACTTCTGACTAGCTCCGCAAGATGTTAAGCTAACGCACTCGCTTAGCCTCGTCTTTTCTCGAACTTTCCAGTCTTTCGTGTTCATTTCTGGTATGACGTGGAATGTGATCGGTGCTGCATTGGCAGGAATTCGGGCCATATACCTCCTGTGCATTTTCTATTCTCAACTATGGATGAGCTCTCTGGCAATACGATCGTACAGATTTTGCAATATAATCTTCACCTATGGAGTCCCACGCCCATCTAAGTGTGGGGCCATTTCAACGATGTGATGAGGTGGATGGATGCGTGTAAAATCTTTTCATCACCGCATTCGAAAGCTCTTCATGACCCTTTTTAAAGCCACATGTCTCCCACGGACCGTACACGACACACAGTCAACCAATGTGTTGAAACCCAGTTGCGCAGAGACTGGTCCTACACCGTTCTTTGTATGAAAGGAAAGGTCCTTAAGATATGCATACTTCTATGCCATTGGAAGCTCTGGTGCGTCACTGCACTCCTTTCCCGAATTTCCTGCTAAAATTTCCCTACGGCACACTATGGCAATTCAGAGTAACGAGTTGATGCTTCGCGCACGTTGCTCATCTCTAAATCTTACCCTACGGTGCAAGATGAGGCTTCTTGATCTCTTGCATCTCCGAAACATCGAAAGGCTGCATGTCCTGCAAGTCGCAATGTGACAGTCCCGGTTTCTCGGTAGATTGAAGACTTTTGTGACGAGAGTGGGCGGGGAGCGGTCAATGGATGTCGTACGTTTTGGAATGACGCCAGAGTGAGCGACGGGGTATCGGACGAAGGTCAGAGGTGATAATCCCCGCCCTCCTCTCTCACTACGACGACACCCTCATCTCACCGTAGAACCTCAGCATCACGCCAAAATAATGCTGGATTCACTGACCAATGACCATGCACGAAACTCCGATTTTCTGCGAATGACGCGCGTCACTCTCTCATTTCGGCCGACTTTCGTTTTGGCCAACAAAGCGCGCACCCTCGGTGAGTGTGTCGCTTTCTTTGTCATTTTGTGACTGTAGTCGTAGGCGACGAGGAAGGAGGGAAAACCTTGGTGATGTGACCTAGGGTCTATTACAAGCATACACAGGCATAAAATGCCGGTTCTATGCGAGCGCGTCAGCCAATGGGGCAAGGCATCGGGGAAGGATGTATGTGCCAAGCCAGAGCGGAGTCTCTAGTTGAATGTCAAGCAGTCTGCCTTCAGTGAACACACAAATTCCAAATTAATGGACCGAATTGACAAGGTGAAGTGGCAGCCCTCAAGTTCCAGCAAAGTTCGTGTTGCGTGTATTGGGCAGAAAAGAGACTCGGACCTGCCGCCCCTCGCGATGGCCCACCACTTCATTTGTAATTCCACGTTATCATTAAACTCGGTCATTCGCAAGAACTCGGGCCTACAATATTATCATTGCTTGCCGTGGGGACGGAAAAAGTTGACTTACATCAGTCTCACGGCGTAGGGCAATGCCAAGGTAGCCTGCGGACTATAGGACGTTACCCAAATCCTTTTTCGAAGCTAATTTCTCGGTCACCGGTCATGATTCGAGGCATCCAATGTTTCTGCCACCGTTCAGTCGTGCAGAGCTCCATCCTCGTAGTTGTGGTCCAGTTCTCTTTGTCCGCTGTCGACGGAGTCATGATTTTTGCCCCATGCGCATCCAATGATTTAGACGCTTCTCGGCGTTACGGAGCGATAATCCAAAAATTGCCTGAATTACCTTTTCTTGGTGATTATCACATTGCTCACACTGACTTGTTCTTGCCTGTTCCTCTGTCGACGCACACAGGTACTGGAACCCCTCGCAGAGTCCGAGAGATGGAATGGGTCGATAGGGAAATCCTAACTACGGAAACGGGAAAAACTACGTCTGCCTGCCCTAAACAATCACGTGCCCCGGTCCGAATCCACCTTCGTCCTTTCTCGCAGTACGTCCGGAGCTGAAGATGCTGGTTCATGTCATTTAAAGATACGCTACTGGTTCGCTGTGACACTTGACACTGTACGCCTTCAAGAGCTCTTTAGGTCGTCCGACGTTTTTGCCTATGTGCCGTCTTTTGGAGATAATACGTGACAGACAATTGACATCCGCGGCGGAAGGGTCTCTTCTGTGTTCTGAAATAATTGATTCATTGCTACTCGTGCAAATCTCTTCGTATCAACAATTCTTCTCAGTCCGAGGCGTGGACGGTGAGCACGTTTGCCTGTCTGCCTGTTTTTTGATTCGCCTTCAGAAGGGCTTCTGTTCGTCGAACCTCGCATCCCTCTCACCTATTGAAGTGGTATATAAACGTGGAGATTTTTTGGAGTATGACCAGCACCCCCAGTCCCACATCGTAAAGCGTCGACTTTCGAGTATCTTCGGTACACCATGCACTTCCTGTCTACAGTCCTCACCGCCTCTTGCGTTTTTGCACCTGCATTCGCCGCATCAGCGACATGGCAGTACATGGAGATGTTCAGCAACCATACTGGAGCTGTCCGTGCAAGTGATTATCAGACTTACACTCTAGTCGACTCTGTACAGGGTACGGTGGCTCGCGTCATACTGGTGTACTGATTATGACCCGTGATACTTCTCAATGTAGAGTGTTTAAATCAATGCGACGCTATTAACGGTTGTCTATTTGTTAATGGTACGCTCCTCTGAATCATATACATTGCTCGCTGAGCTGACTACCGCGACAGTATACCACGACGTCAACTCGGTAGTAAGTTTATTCCATGTACTGTCTTATTTCACGATGCCGACTGTCGTTGATAGTATACAGGCGACCAAATGACTTGCGCCATCTATACAGACTGTCATACTTTATCAGAAGCCGACAACTATGGTGGACAGGTGCAAAGCGATGGCACCGTTGACTACATCACCAATAGTGCAGGATACTGCAAGAGGGTTTGCAGCTGCTCCTCGTAGAAATACACGGTAGCTGTGGAGGGGGAGCAAACTTCCCTCGAATCGTCAGTAAAGTCTGGGGGCGGTGGGGGCGGTGATACTGTTTGATGGTACTCTATTGTGATTGATTCGGGCGTGTTGAGCTCTGTTGAGCTGCTGTCGCACAAGGTGTGGTACGACACAATTAATAGTGATTGCGGACATAGTAACTATTCTGAACATCGTCGGATATGAATAAACCTTCGTGATGAGCGTCGGAATCCCGGCAACTGCCGGCCGCTTTTTTCGAGGATACAACCATCCGCTCCCAGTGTGGGCTGCTCGATAGTCACACTTCGAATTCTAAGCCCTTTCCCCTCTGGAGTCTTGCTTGTCTTTACTCGTAAATGTTTTGCTACGGTGATTACATTGACAATTACGCAGCGTCTTTGGTTTTCTTCACTTGGTCGCCGAGGGCGTCCTAGTCACTCATTGCGCTGGCTTCCAGTTCTCCGCTGCCGCTCTTCTATAACACCCGACGCTTTCTGATTTTGACTGATATGTGTCCGAGCTGTTAATTCAGCATAATTCATCACGATGTCCGATATCAGTAGTTCATGTCAGGAGCCTGGGACTCGGGGCTCGAGGGTTGGGAACACAGGGTCAAATTTCAGCAAGGCTTTGACGTATCCATACGCTCCGAGGGTCATGCATTCAAGAACGATCACACGATAATTATGTATGTCCGCTCTGCCCTGGTCTCTTGGTCACGTTCTCTGATGCACGCTCTCCGTCAGAAATTCTCAGAAATGAGAAATGAGGAATAGTTCTTTCCCTCTCACGATTGCACTATAAAGAGCGTGTCATGGCGGCTCCGATCATTTATGGAGACAGTCGGCGTAAATCACCAATAGATTCTGAGTTCCAGTGCAGCTGGTAAGGTCCCTATACATTACTCGCAGATCAAGGTACTGATTGGTATTCATAGAGATTGTACTCCACTTCCAGGTACTGTCAAGCAGTAAAAACATTCAACCTATGGAGAATGGCCAAGAAAGAGAAAGAACGAACAGGCCTGGACGGTGTTGGACCTGAACGCGACTGTATAAATTGGACGTAGGAGAGGTTCTCTACCCCCCAGCAGCTCGAGATTTACCCTCTGCAATTCGATTTACTATGCGTTTCTTCTCTCCCTCCCTCATAACCATTGCCGCCGCCGCCCTCGTGCACGGTCAAACCACGACCTACGTGCTCACATTCGACAACCTCACCGCAGCCATTAATGGGGTTGATTTCATCACTTTTGGCTTGGTTGAAACCGTCCACGGTAGGTCTAAATCAGACCTAGAGTTATCGTTGCTTATATATGCTTTCAGCTTGCATGGACTTCTGTGACAGCGTCGAAGGATGTCTTTTCATTAATCGTAGGTCGCCCGTCCATTAAATCATTCCGTTGACAAGGCTCTCTAACTTTTGTTTGATAGCATTCCACGACGTGGACGGCAAAGTCGGTTGATTGCGTACCCACTCGTGTACGAACGCTAACTCAATTTATGCAGGATGGAAGCCCTGATTTTACTTGCTCGCTCTTCGCTGGGTGTCACACCGCCGATGATGCCACTAATACAGGAGGGCAGACTCAGCCCGATGGACTTATCGACTCCATTGCTGATAGTTCTGGTTTCTGCAAGACCAATGTGACGGAGCCCGCGGGACCTACTGATTAACTGTACATGTTAAAACTGTCGTACAAATCCTACGTTTGCGATGATGTGAAGTACCATAGTTAGGGCTAAATGTATGACAGAATCTATCTGAATTATGTATGACATGTCAGTTCTCACTCAGGTTTCCCCGTGTTCCATGACTAGCCATCAAGGTAATATTCTTTTAGCGATTGATTGTGTTTGAATCTTTCCAAGCACAAAACTCACTTAGCGTATTCTACAATGGTTTCTTTCTTAGTATCTATCGGCTAACGACTCTCCAAGATGTATACAGTATATCCTCCGCACTGAGTGTTTACGGAAGTATGTTACTTTACTGTCTACCTTGATCCCAAGCGTCAGACTACTGCTCTTCAGTGATGTTCGATGTACTTTGACATATGTACTTTCACGATGAGCGAAGCACTGCAAAGGGGTGATCGTCCCGAGAAGACCGACGGTGCCGAACCGATCCGTAATAAAATGAATTATGGCCTTCGCTGCCGACTGCCGTCGACGGCATGAACCATCATGTCTGCATTGCATTCTGCCTGCATACCGCCTGCTCCGTTCTCCAAGCGTCCGATAGCACGGGCCTAACACGGTGTCTTTGCGGTGTATTGACTAGCGGACTGCCCTAGCGTCGTGACTACAGTGACTAGTACTTGACTAGTACGAGGCCTACGAGGACCATTTACCTAGAAGTCAGCATGATGTTTATCCCAATGGTCACCCATAATTTACTCCTATTCAGGCGTCCTAAAGTACTTACACTCAACAAGGTAACTACGGTGCTAATAGTTCGACTCGTCCTCGTACCCTTCCGAGTGGCGGCCGTATTCGTCTTCGCCCCCATTTGCGCTTCGGTAATCCTCTTCGTTGTCGGACTCTCTGGGCTCACTAGCCCTTTCCTCCTCTCTACTCTCTTCGGAATATCGCCAATTTTCCCTTTCTTCCTCTTCGGCTTCAACGTACTCGACCTCCTGTTCTTGTATTGGGTCTGGGTTTTCGTATTCATCTCCACCATACCTGCCTCGATTTTCACGCCCACTACCGCCGCCACCATACCCCGGCTCAACGCTCTCGTCTCCCTCTCTCTTGTTAAGTCCTTCTTGGACGCTCTCCTTCGTCAATAGATTCATTGTGGCGGCTGCATCCTCTAACCCATCTACCCATCGTCGCAGCTCGTCGAACATTTGACTCTGAATCTGGCTTCTCTCATTCGCATAATATGGATGGTGGAAGGCCTCGAGTATCTGCAAATACATGAATAAAACGTCGGTCACACAACTAATCAAAGGGTGCTCACCTTGTCGATGACATCATTTGGGTCGCTATCGTCTGACCATGCTTGGACAATGAGCTCAACACTATGCACAACCACAGCTTGCGCGATTTTTCCCGCAGGTTCATTGAGGATTAGCCCAAAATGATCCTTCGATAAAATGCTGTGCGAGGGATCAGAAGCGTCTGGGTTGTTGAAGACCTCATATTGATCATCGGAATCAATGACGGCTTTACTTCCTTCTCCGAGCACAGTCGTGACTTGAGATAGTATGGGTGTAAGCCACGGAGCGATGACGGTGTATACATCTAGTATATGATCAGTTTAATCCCGGCGGAATGCACCTGTAATTCTCACAGGCAGAGAGCGCGTTGTTCATCTCGTCCAACACCTCATCCAGACCCATTGTCTCGATGATGCTGCTGATCTTCCTATAGACGTTGTCCCTCCAGCGCAGGAGATCCAACAACTGCTCCTGCACTTCGGGCGGCGCGACGTTATCCGGATCGAAGTTATACGCTTGAGATTGAGCTTGAAGTTCTTCGCCATGGCTCAATTCATCATCCCCACTACCAACCACGCTCATAACCTTCTTCAACCTCTCCAACTTCTCTGTGACATCACTGTCCTGCGACTCGGACATCTTGTCATTCAACGCCGTGACACTCGCCTGGCTAAGATGGTCTGTCGCTTCCCCAAGCATCGAGTGCATGAAGTCCGCACTGCCAAATGTCCCGGTAACGAGGGGAGGAACTCTCTCCCCTGTCTCGGGGACGCACACGCAGACATTCTCACCGACATGACAAAAGACCTCCCCATACCCCATCTTACGGAGCGCGATCTCGCACCAATTGCTATGCGCAAGGAGGTCTTCCATTGTGTGAAGGCCAGTGCCGAGAAGACGGTACGCTTCCCATAGATCAGGTCCATCCTCGCCCCCTGCGCGACGGCCGTACTCGATGCATGCTGTGAACGTTCTTCGGATATGTGCAGTCGAAGAATCCCATTCCTGATCCTCCGTGGCCATGTAGTTCTTCATCCCCGTGCGCTCATCGATCTCGAGCTCTCGGGGATCCACAGGTGGCCGAAGGGCCGGATGAAATTGACGTGCATCTCCCTCTTTCTCAGCATATCCCTTAGGGTTATCGATGTGCTCGATGGGGAGGTATACGCCTAGACGTTGAGGCGTGAGCTCGTATTCTTCAGTGGCATACCCGAAAGTCTGTCAGGTAGTGAGTAATTCGTATACATCGAGATTGATCGTGAGACAGAGGAACTTACCATAAACCCAAGGACAACAACGACGAGAACTAACGTATCAGCACTTAGTTTACTCAAACCAGCGATATCCATAGCTTGGGAATAGTCCCTCAGCCAATTTCCCTAGCATTCTCGTTAATAGTCGATATCGCCAACGATCGGACGGTCTACATACAAAGTACACCTTTTGAACGTCACTCTTCTTAAATTTGGGTCCTTCAGAGTTCATAACTGACTTCGCAAAACCTAGAATACCACCTCCAGTCCCCACAGATTTAAGCAGGTTCTCGAGGATGCTCTCGATGTCACCATGGCGGAATGCCTTTTCATTGAGATACGAAAAGTCTGGGATGTCTCCAGCCCCGAAGGCGGCGACATTTGGTAACACGAGAAGGATGATCGCGATGGTCAAGAGGAGGCGCGTGCTGCTGGACATGGCAGTTTGTGGAAGATACGGGATTGCCAAGCAATTCTGAGTTGTATTGGCGAGATAGAAGCCTCATGTTATCCTCATTCGGAACAAGGGCGGTCATCGTTCCGTGATTACCAGCAAGCCAGGTCGCCTTGATTCAAAGCATAGGGAGGGACGCGAAATGCACTCTGGTGCAGCTACATGCAATCGTTATTTGAGTCAACAAAGTCGTCGCGAGTGAAAGAATGAACATAAATTGGACTCTATCATATCATACAGCGCGAAAGTTACACACAATTCATTTAAATCAGCTTCATGGCTTCCAGTTTCTTCTCCACAGTTTTCAAAACCTTAGCTTTATCCAGATGTTCCTCCAAATGATCCAAGATATCTCGCTTGACATCGGCGAGCGCAAGGATTCCTTCTAGGCCTATCTTCTTCCCTTCTTCGGCAGACCATCTGTTATGGCTGATCAAATCCTTCATGCAGAGGTCGACATACGCCGGCACGAGCCAATCCTTCAGTCCATACTTCGTCGCCAACTCCGCCTTCTCAATGGGGTCCAGTGTTGGAACTTTGGTAAGAGCCATATCTCGAATGACTGTCATCTTGTATCGGCACGCGAACACCAAGACCTTGTGCCAATCTGACTCCGACTGGATGTCATGTCCACTGAAGCAGTCCTTTGGGTAGAAGAGCGACAGTATGAGCTCGAAAGCTGACTTGTCGATATCACCGGTCAATATCTTGTACGTGATGTGAGGCGATAACTCGTTTGCGAACACAGAGGAGTTTGTAACCAAGAAGTGACGGTGGATTTTATACTGGGTCCGGTCAATCTATTATCTTCGATGAGCGACTTATATCCCACGACGTGATGCCCATTGCCTAACCTCAAGTGTTACATTTCCATCTTGGAAATGATATCGAGGATGAGAAACAGTGGAATGAGGCAAACCTATCAATATGAATGGAACCTAAGATGATGACATTAGATGCAGCGATTTATCCTGCTCACCGGAATAGATAACTTGAGGATATCTGCGCGGGGAACTACTCCTGAATCACAGGCCACCATGAGTATGACATAGCATTATAAGACAGCCACCGTTCGACGAACCGTGACCTGCTTCTGCTTCGGGACCTAAGTTCAATAATTGAGAAAATATCATAGCAACGAGTCAACAACGAACCGTCTTCTGTAATGCCCATTCGGGCCCACGACGACGATAGGTCTGTGTTGGAATAAACACGCCAGTCCAAACCAAAGAAAAAATTTCCCCACCGACTCTCTGGGATCGCAGATACATTAACCTGTGATGCCAAGGAAGGAGTGCTCCGACTCGGGGAGCGACTGCGAGAGCGGCGGTCACTTCTACCACCATCATATCAAAGCAGATGAGGAAATCAAAAAGAAAATGAAAGGGGGAAGGCGCCCACGATTCCGAATATGTCCGCGGGGTACTTGGAGCAGGTGAGATATAGGTGTGGGTCAGAAATAATGACAATTCGTACATTGGTACTGTGCTGAGGTGCAACAGGTGAGAACAAAACCAGCCGTTGACGTTTGTGAGAGTAGCGTACCATGGTATGGGAATACCTTGTTTACTTGGATTCGGTGCGGGAATTACCACCACGCTGGACCTACGGCAAGTATGAATTGAACAGCTCGCTAGAGAGCAAAGCGAACCCACTCCGGTGAACGGGATCGAGTCCTTGAACTCCGAGTCGATGAAGAGGACCGAGATTCGGACCTACTTTAGTGACGAAGCAGATCGTTACTCAATTTCTGAAAACGATACGGATAAGTGGACGGTACCTAGGACATGCATGCACGCTGCACCACTTGATTAGCGTGAAAAATATGAGCCAAGTTCATCTCATCCTACCCTAGCTGGGTCACGGGCGGAGGAGGAGGGTAGTAGAAAGGTTCAGCGGCGCCTAGATTTCTGTACCATAAGGTTAATACTGATTTGGTAGCCAAGGAAGGATCAACATACTGAGGAGTCTCGATAATGCGACAGGGCGAACGGCTGCGGGAACTGGATATAGCAGTGAGTACTATGGAAAAGTCGTACTCGGCAGGAAACAGCAGTACCGAGATCTGCTTCGTGAATCTGTCGACGATCGGGATGGTGACCGCTCGCCCATGACAATTATTGGATAGGTTTGGGGAATGTCAGGATATGGCATTGGGAGCAACATCAGTGAAAAGCTGTATGTGATTAAGCGCCCGTTGCCCCAACCTTTTTATACACCACAAGTTGAAGTCACATGTCCAACCGAATCAATAATGTTCATTTTCGGTTTCGACTTTTTGTGGACGCATGTTTGTGCGACACAAAATCTATCTGAGTAGCGGAGACGAATGATAGAAAAGGAGCGCTGAAACGAGCTTTTTATAGTGTAAAAATTGCAATTGGAAGTCGTGTATATACCAGAAGAAACCAGAAAACCCTATCATACAATTACATGACAGCTACGTCGTACATTCAAATCAAATTCAGGCCTTTCAATTTCTCCTCCACCGTCTTTACTACCTTTTCCCTGTCAAGATGCTCTCCCAAACGATCCATTATATCCTGCTTGAGTTCAACAAGAGCCAAAATTCCCTCCAGGCCTATCTTCTTTCCCTCGTCGGCCGACCATCCCTTCCGGGCCGTTATATTCTTTATGCACAAATCTGTGTAGGCTGGCACAAGCCAATCCTTCAATCCGTACTTTGCCGCCAACTCAGCCTTTATGATAGGATCCAGGCTTGGGAGCTTAGTAACAGCCATATCTCGGATAATTGTCATCTTGTATCGGCACGCAAATATCAGGACCTTGTGCCAATCCGACTCGGACTGAATGTCGTGTCCGCTGAAACAGTCCTTCGGGTAGAACAAGGACAGTACGAGCTCAAAGGCTTGCTTGTCGACATCAGAAGGCAAATACTTGGAGGTGACGCTGGGCGGTAGTTCGTCTGCGAACACAGAAGAACTCATCACCAAGAAATGACGGTGGATTTTGTACTGGATCCGCTCAATCTAAGAGTATTCAATCCATGATTGGAAACACTGCAACCTGCAAGGAACCAATCTCGAGAGTGACATTTCCATCTTGGAAGTAGAATCGAGGGTGATGAACAACGGAGATAGGCGCCCAGCCTGTCGACAGAAGCTGTCTAATTCAGATGATTGTGTATACGACCTGTCTACGCACTGTATATAGGATGCCCCAGGAAAGGTATGATGGGCGGAGGCTGGTGGTAGCAAGGAATGGGCGGGGGGATAGGCATAGGGTATCGCGGTGGGGAATGGCTCCTGCATTGTAAGCTATAAGCATGTCATCCTTCGCGTCGAATCAGAGTAACAAACCTGCTTCGAGAACTGGACCAAAATGCAATGAACGATCATGGAGAAATATCAGGATAACAGAGGGAATGACGAACCGGCCTGAAGGAGTGCTGACATAACTGTATAATGGTCAACCATTAGTTCAGATGGACGTAAGGATATCCTTACAAAGACCGTGGAGAACGACTGGCAGAGCGAGATCGAATTGAGATTGATGACCTGCTGGGACTTGGTTTGTCAACGGAAATCTGGTGAGCGCACTGAACAGATGAACCAGTGAATACTCTTACGGATTGATAATCATTGGACCCGGTCTTGAAGGAGATGAGTATATCGATGACAACAGGAAACACGCCGTACATTGGAATTTGGCAGCTAAGACAAATCAGATGAGCATAAGAATAGAATACACTAGAGCGGCGTACACTGATGGAGGAGGAATCGGACAACGAACCGGCGGGGGTGTTAATACACAGGTCGGGGGAGCGCAGCTACAGAACATGAGAACACGAGGCTTTGCTTGTTCGAGACTAAACCTACGGGGACCCGGAAGGGAGTCGCCACGACGGGCTCGACGCCCGACTAGCAGACCGAGACCTAGGAGATTGTATCAGACTTGCATGCTACAGAAAGGCATGAAAAATAGAGTGTGAATACCTGAGAACGACCACAGAGCTGGAAGATCGAGAACTTAGCATAGTAGTGAGCTACTTAGTCAATATCAGTGCGAAGGTGAGAGGACTATGTACCTGTTTATTGGACTGCGGGTCCTAGATCGTCCTCTCCGCGATGGGGATCGACTCAGCGGTTCACTAGCCACAGGGGAGGGGGGCATCGGAATCATTGGGAGAGCTGTATACTCAACAAGCGCCCGCTGATGGTAGTCTTTTATAGGCCAGTAAAGTCACATGCTGACGCTGTTTACAAACTTGTTGGGTAATGACAGCACGAGGTCTGGGAGTTTAAATTTTTTATTTTGAATGGGTGCAAGAATAACAATGCAGAGTATATAACCGTGTTGGTTGTCCACAACGACGGCGGGAGAGGACGGTGGTAAGATTCAAGAAAAACCCGGCAAATTCCGGCCCGTGACTAATCCGTAACCCATAATAAAGTTATCACAATTCTAGCATCCAGCAAAGTCGACGGCTCAACGTGCATGTACTCATAAGTAGTACTGCAACGATAGTAGAATTAAAGCATTAAAGTCAAAGATTTAATATAAAAGCAATTACTAAGTAGTGCACAAGGCAGTGGCACTGGACTTTGGGAGATGGGTGACGAGAAGATTCTAATGGATGATATAATACACGAAGACGGGAAAGATGTCGTCAATAGCAGGCCACTGTTGGCAGAAAATTAAGCCGCCTCGACTCGCGACTCGACCTGGAGAACACTGGGCGTGGGCTGCACACTGCACCTCCACATGTCACGGTACTCTTCAGTCGAAGACGATGCTTGATTGACCCAGACAGAGATATTTTTGCCTTCCTTGATGCGCTCCACTTCCGCGTCGACCTCATATTCAAACGCGCTCCTAGAGTAGCAGCTCAAGGCATCGAAGGAGAGTTTTGACGGCGATCGTTGGATGATCATTTTTGTGGCGATATAGCTGTCGGGGTGAATATCGTCGCATTGCGATTCGATGGGATATTCATTACTCAGGATAGAAGACATATCAGCAGACGCAGAGGTAGAGGGCCTGGAAGAAGAAGCGGTCGAAATTGTGGGGGAAGGGCGGAATGGCAAGACCTTGTCCAACGACAAAACACGACTAATTGTCTTCCGAACGACAGTGGCATCGGCCGGAGCGGTGGGTGGCTACACAATACTCGTCAATACAGAGCAAAAAGCGAGAAAGATGGACAAAACATGCCTGTGCTTCCAGGGGGTCGATGATGGTAAACTCGTCGTTGAGAGGGAGGTCGGCCAAGCTGTCAGGTAGGATACTCCGATTTGAATCATCCTGCTGCTGCGATGCCTTTTTGGCTGGGTCGAATCGTTGGGAATCCAAAATGTCAGCCGTGCTCTTTTTCTAAGGAACAGAATTAATCTTTTGTGGCAACGCGAATCGCCATCAGAACACGGACCTTGCGTAGAGGGAGGTCAACTGCCTCATCGAGGATTTTTCCGGCCCTCTGATTCTCAGGAGAGGAAGTAGTCTGCAACGAGCAGTAATTTTAATAAAGTGTGGCGTCAAAATAAGTGCGACGAACCTTTTTGGCGGGATCGAACCTCTGCTGGTCCATGATGTCCATGCGAGAGAATTGCATTCTAAGCGTACGCGTGTAAATTGAGTGGAAGATGAAGGGAAAGTAGCTCGATGGAGATGAGGTCGATAGAGAGAAACTGTGTGACTATCAAGTCTCTTATATGTTTTGAAACCGGTGGCATCTCCGCTATTCATGAACAATGTCTGCGTACAATGTGTCCGCCTGCCCAATAGTCAAGGTCAAAGCCGCACTATAACAGGCAATGATAAGTGATCGATGACGGAGATACATTCATCCCCAAGGGCATGACTTTGTTCAGGTGTCCCGGCAGCCTCATATAGCTTCTATGACTGTATCAGTGGCTTCTACAATTTCGTCGGCCCTGTGTTAGACAGAAATATGACAAACGGAGTCCGGACCCTGCAGTACTTTGTGGTGTCTTTACCCTCTTGTGAACTTGGTCTCGGTGGTACAAAAGGTCTTGAGCAATGAGGGATGCCACCTAGGCGCGCAAAGACAAACCAAGATCCCGGCAAAGAACAATACGAGGCGAACAATCAACAAGGAAGAATCCAAGATGCGCCAGCGTATAAAAGGAACCGTTATAGGTCGACTTCTCTGTCGAATCGATATCGCACACCAGTCTACACACGCTGTCATAAACATGGAATCCAGCAACCACGTCCAGCGGAGAAAGGTACTTACCGTCCTGATTCACCTATAACGCCGGAATCTTATCCCGTTGTATTGCAGGCTTCAGTAACATCCATTTGTTCGACTTCTTCTTTGGAAGAATCTGTACCACAAAGGGCCTACACGGTGACCATAAGAAGAGCTCCTGCTAAGATCGTGAGGGTTATTGGGGTAAAGTCGGGTGGCAATCAACAGAAAGTGAGGACTGCGACATATGCCCTATCACTCAATTGACACGCGCGCCTCTAGTCATCAAACCCTCCCGTAAAAACCGTCAAACAATCCAAGAGTTAGAGAACAGCGCTGAGAGATCTTTATTATTTAATTGTTTCAATAGTTCCCTGTAATTTGATGCCGCATTGAAACACAGGACCGCCATGACAGGAGCAGAGAAAGACGTGGGTCCGCCCATGCAGTGTATAGTACTGCGCGGTGTTGAGCCTGCCAGGATCAGTGGCGCTCAAAGGGTAAGTTGTGCCTCGCACTGCCGCCGCTCCGAGCTCGCATCATCGCTAAGGTCTACCGGCCCGGGCCGGATCGTGTTCATTTTTTTTGAACTTCCATGTCCTCTGGATCATTTCTACCTGTATCGTGCCTGGGAACAAGCCCTGCCTGTTGGTATCACCGCCCATGTCCTGCCCATCCTTATATTACCGACGCAGTTAGCCTATTATCCTATCATCTGTTGAGAACTTATCATCGCAGGGCACCGTTAGTGTCAACTTTAACGCGTTAAATCATGATACATCTGTCCCCAGTTCTGTTGGAACTTGCCGAAGAGAAGAAACGAAGCCGCTCTGCTCAAGATCTTATTCCTATTCATAGGCAGCGTGTATCAATGTATGTGAACGTAGTCTTTCAGAAGTAAACTCGGCCGCAAGCTATGAAGTACTGAATACGCCTCTAGTCGTTTACGCACATGTTTCAAGCCTGGTCTGCGTGACTCAGACGCAGGCTCCCGAGTCCTACGAGATACTAGAGCCGTGTTCAGATGGATCTCTGTGGCAAGTCGTCAGATATGCAACTCTACTTCACACACACAACCCCATTGCCTCGAAGAGGCCTGGTCGAGATGCCATGCATTATGCATTTGATCAATCATAATTGAATCTGAGGAGATTAATCCACTCTCGCCCCCCGAAATCATGACGAGGCACCTGTATCCCTGTCTCTGGACCTGATATCGTCTAGTCTCTTGCAAACTTGGTCCTCACAGCCATTCTTTGATGCGATACATGACCGCCATCTATGCCATCATGGTTGCTTCCTGCGCGGCTCCACGCGGGCCCCAGGCCATCCGACAATGCGCATCTGGACGCAGCGTATGCTATGGTTGCTGTGCCTATTCATTCCTTTCACGAAGTCCTTCTTTTGGTCACTCTGGGACTTCATCTGACTTCATACACTCTTTCACAATCTAAAGCAAAGTCTTGGAGCAAACGCCGCAGTTCACTCGCAGCCCTACGTTGCCATGAGAGGACGGCTTCCGGTGAGCATAATCCCTCTCACGCTGCGGCCAAGCCTCAGGTTGCATTGGTTGCATCAAAGGACAAGGACAAAACAAATGTCGAAAGCCGTCTCAGCGGACTAGCGAAACCGCCCTCCTTCGGAGTTCTCTGTCCCGACCTCCCTAGTCGAAAATAACAGGAGGGAATTGAAACACGTATTACTTATGTACCGTGTGTCCGAACCGTCCGTTGCCTAGGTGTCAAAGCCTCAAAGGGAGCAATCCTACCGATCGACATCATGACTACACGTGAGGTGTTATCTAGATCAACATTCCAGAATTTGCAAAACAGTCTACGCAGCGCCGAGATCGTTCCAATTTGCCGACATTTGGCCCAGGTATAAAAAGGTGGCTCCCGTCACAATTTGTCTTTCCCTCACTATCCATTCCTCTGGACTTCACTCTTTGCCTTTGCCTAGCTGTGCTAGCCCTTCGTTCTTCGTTCAATTCGTTATTACCCTTGCTTTATATTTGCACCATCATGGTCGCTCCGGCATCTTTCAACTCTATATCCGTTGCAGGCCAACAGGCGACCCAACAGATCGGTAATGGCAATAAAAGTCCCAAGCGCCCACACATATTCCTCAGCTTGCCAAGGTGTGGGGATGATAGCCAGGTTTGTTTTCTCAGAGTTCGCTTGTGCTTCAGGCTCACTTTTTATCGAGCAGGACGTTCTTGACCTCAATCTTGGGTCTCCCTTCCTTTTTGAAGACATAATTTCAGGCTTGACACCCTCGCCACATTCTCTTGAGTTTAAATCGCCTCTTCCGAGTGCTGTTATTCCCTCTTCACCATTGCCGCTCTTCTCTTCCTCCTTCGCCGAACCCTTCGACACTTTCGTCGACTCGGACGCCTCTGATTCTGAGGATGAGGAGGACGATACGCAATATATCAGCATCCCTTCCACCAGTCCTTTCTACCATCCTCCCCCGAAGCCGTGCTCCTTTGCATTTGCGCCCTGGTCGGAACCCTGCCTCCCGTCATCTTCCATGTCGTTTGCCTGTGATGCGCTCTCCGAAGATGTCGGCGAATCGGCTGTCATCCTTTTCCATGGGAAACTGGACACGGTACCTTATGCCCGCGATGATGTATTCATCGTGGACGATGAGTTTCATCAGGTTGGCGCGGAGTTATACGTGTCACCTTTTGATGTCTACCAAGACATCTATTTGGATGCGCTGAAGAATTCTGTGGGGTTGATGTCACTTCACGACGAGGACCTCCACCAAGACGTCCCTGTTGATTTTGGCGAGGAAGACGCGCATGCTGAGATATATTCCGGTATCCTTGTGAGTTACTCCGTTGTACGTCCGGCTTCTATTCGCTTTGCTCACACACCCCTCTGTAGCCGGTGACTCTAGAGAGTGTAGAACCTGTTACCATAACCCCATCTGCGGGTCGCCAGTCACCAATGTTGGACAGGCGCCTGGTCGCGCCTTTCGAGGAGGCAGAAGCGCAGCTACGTAATCGTGCAAGCGTCGTACCTCCTAGTTCTTTATTCTGTGGTTTGTTCTCAGACCAACACCGCCACGCGTAATTAAACGCGGCGTGCATCCAGTTTTCATTTATGATACCATTCAAACTCGAAGCAGCACTTTCTTTTGTTTCTTTTTCATTTCAGCTGGCAATCATTGTAGTTCGGCGGATATATGGATACCCTGAGTTGAAGTTTGATACCTCTGTCGAAAATATAGACCTCAGGTGCACTCCTGTATATTATACCTACCGTAGAACAATCATTATTTTCTCTTAGTTATTTATGGGCCCTGTTAGAAAATGCGGATGTATGAAGGCTCTCATCGAGCAGCGGGTGCAAAGAGTGACCAATTTATTCCTGGAAACGCACAATCAGGGAGATCCTACATTTCCTACTGCCAGGAGTCCTCTCCTTTTAAGCATGCATGACGGCGGCGTAGCACGTAATGGGACAGGCTTACGATTTCGATATGTATTTATGCAAGTGGCGCGCGTGTCGAGGCTTTGCAGTGACGTACGATGTATCCGCCACGGAAGTAATTTGCAAGAAGTCAATGGGTTGCCAGGTAGAAGGTTGAGCCCCTCGATTTTCACAACTTGGTTACTGCAGCGGCGTGGCAGAATAAGCTGTTCCAGCGCTTTCCGGCGCCGGCTGAGGGGCTCGTCGACGCGTCAATCCAGGAACGGAAGATAACAGGGAACTTGTCCAGATATTCAGATACTTACATTTCAGTCGTCGCCTTGGAGAAAGCTAAAAATGCTCGAGAGAAGAGATGTCACTGAGATGACCCCCTGTTTAGAATTCAAGATCATTCCACCATCGATCGAGGCAGTATTAATTCTAGTCCTTGAGCAATGATCCATGAGTCACCAACACAACAACGCCCGCCCGTTCATTGAAATATGAAGGTTAAAACGTTAAAACTTAAAGGAGATTCCTTCAGCGCTACGTTGGAGTTTAAATCTAATCACCAACTGGGAGTGATAGGCCCAATATCATATGTTGATATGATACGAACTTTTCATGAACCCTCATCGTCAGCTTCATCATCATCACCGAAGAAGTCGTCGTCTTGCTCCGCATCGGCCACGGGAACAGAGGTGAATTTGCTCGGTTTTGCGACTCGTTTTTTCGTAAGGGTGTCGGTGTCTGTAGACAGATGTAGCTCAGGTTCGAGGGGCAGCTCTGCATCGAGCATCTGCTGCCGTATTTGATCTTTTATTTGTTGTCTCTGCGCATTGGTTTCCGATGAGTCGGTTGAATTTGACTGCGTTTCGGGATGTCGTATTTCCGGGGGGAAGAGTGATATGTATTTCTTCGTTTTGGGGTAATGCTAAATTGATCAGGACAGCATTTGAAGGACGAAAAAGTCTGACATACCAAGATGTAATTCAGATCAACGCGTGCATCGAAAAGCGAGGACTCCAGAGCTTTCTTTTCGTTTTGCGGAATGCTGGAAAGTTTCTTCTTGACCTGCTTCACTTTCCGGAGGACCTTTTGTCTCTCTGGCTCTATATTTAACAGATATACAGGCGTATTCAATCGGAGACTCACCGAAAAACTTCACGCCGTGGTAGCGCATTCCCAGTGCTCGTTCCTTTCTGATTTGCTCTGCCTCTGCAAGTTCCGCCTCCAGGGCCTTTAGCCGGCGCTCTGTCGTGACGCGTACATCTGCTGCTAGGTTATCCTAAGAAATCTGGATGAGAGAAATGTTGGGCGATATGCATTAGATTACATACCTTTGCGAGTAGTCTTCTTGTCTGTCTTAGCGACGATTTAATCTTTTGGACACCAGGCGTACCAGATTGACCGCCGCCACCGTCAGGCCGATGAGATTTTCTTGTCGCCTTTGATGTTCGTGAGGGTGCCATTATGAAGTCAATAAGAGGAAACAATTCGGGCAAAATACGCGAGAGAGAGAAGTGAATAGATATTTGTCTCGATCGACGTCGCCAAACACACATCCGATCTTTTTCCTTTTATATTCTTCTTCTTGGACATTATTTTACTGTACTCTATAATGCGGAATCTCTCCCTGGTCGCGTCGACACCATCTGCATTGCCATTGGACTCGGCAACCATCTCTTGCACGGCCATCGATCTTGACCAAAATATCACGTACATAGCGTCGGAACGCGGTGTTGCAGATGCAGATGTAGAGGTGAAGATATGGAAGGCGGTATCAGACGAAAAGGTAGTTGCCTACTCGAGAATAAATGTCCAGTCGACTGAATACGACTGTAGGCAACCTGTTTCTATAACTTGAATGCCAGCGCGTTGTCAGAATATACATCCCACCCTCAAGTTATTTCTCTTCGAGTGCTTCTGGACAGTCAACAGCTTGTCGTGGTCCTTCGCAGTGGGGATATCGCAACCGTTCCCATAGATGATGAAGTTTCTCAGACGGTACGTCCGAGATACGTTTTCCCAGTTGATAAATGGCCAATCACCATTTTATCTAGGACGATGTTGTTGGCACGGTTGATGGAGGGATTTTCGCTGCGTCATGGAGCCCAGACGATTCTTCTCTTGTGCTTGTTACAGGTATTTACTCATAGGACCCGACCGGCCGAGATACTAATCGATAACCAGGGGACAACAAACTGATATTGATGACTTCAACATTTGATGTTCTGTCTGAAACATCCTTGCATCCCTCTGATTTTGGCGAAGGTTCGTTCTGATGTATTTCGGTGCTGTACATACCTCCAATTCACGTGCAGATGCGCCAATAAACGTTGGCTGGGGTTCCAAACAGACACAGTTTCATGGCTCGGCGGGTAAAAGTGCCGCTCAGGCGCCTGCAAATGTCAATCTCGGCATCAGCCCCGACGACGACATGCTCCCTCGCATCAGCTGGCGCGGTGACGGTGCCTTCTTTTGTGTGTCTTCTCTGTCTCCGGCTGAAACCAAGCATCGCGTTCTCCGCGTGTATGATCGCCAAGCACAATTGCAAACCACCTCCGAGCCTGTGGCTGGCCTTGAACATTCACTTTCATGGAGACCATCGGGAAATCTGATCGTGGCCACACAGCGGTTTGGATTTGAAGGCGGCGGGATAGGTAAAGCCGGACGTCATGATGTTGTTTTCTTCGAGCGCAACGGCCTCCGTCATGGAGAGTTCGGCATCAGAGTCGGTGATCTGAATATAGACAATTCTTCTAAAGCGGAAGACTTAAGGTGGGGTTATAAGGTTAGAGAGCTCCGATGGAGCTCAGATTCAAATGTGCTGGCGCTATGGATTACGAGGAAGGAGGGGGATGTCGGTATGGAATGTTTCCTGTGTGTTCTGTGCATCCTTATTCATTTCTACATAAAGTGCAGCTCTGGACGATAGGAAACTACCATTGGTAAGATCCTAAAGGTACAACGGCATGCGATTGATTACTAGCTCTTCAGGTACCTCAAACAGGAAATTGTAGCGCCTTCAAATCCATCACAGCCTGGCTGTTTCACATCAGTGGAATGGCATCCTGAGAGCGCGCTCACATTGATCTTGACAACAAAATGTGGGATTTCGTCTATTTGGAAGATGTAGCTGTCTGACTGAAGTCATATCGTAGCCCAGGTTATTCAACGAACCTATGCTTGGGTTACGTCTTCTTCTCCGACAGCGCCTCCTCTGGATACGGGTTCCGTTGCAGTGATTGACGGATGTAAGATAACTATCTAGTCAGCGTTCATCCGTCTTTAATGACTTTTTACAGCCGACATCTTGCTGACGCCATTCAGGACACAAAATGTCCCTCCGCCGATGTCCTCATATCAACTTGCTGTGCTACCTGATCCTTCCCAGGTATCCCGGATTCCTGTCAACGTATGTTTCGCCCACAGTTCCGACCTGTTAGCCGTTCTATGGGAGACGGGATATATCGAAGTATGGGATCTTTCAACAAGGCTGACGCCTGGAAGAGGGAAGGTCATGGTCCCGAAGAGGGTTACTTCCCGGAGCGCTCCCAGTGCGAACTCTGGGTCGTATAGACAGGTTATATTACGGAGCGATGGTGTCCTTCTTCTCCTTGGATCTGATAACGGCGATGGGTTGGATATCATTACAACCATTGAGATCGAGGAAGAGGCGGGACGATCTATGGTGATGCCATCTCGAAACGGCCGTCTGCTTCCAGTGGACCAAGGAATTATATGGCAGTCATCAGGCGGGGAATTGTTTGATGGTTAGTCTCTTCGTATTTCATTCATAAGTGCTTCCCCCGAGTTTACACTTCTGATTAATTTCAGTTCGGGCTAATTCTTCGTCGCTCATCTGCAGCTTCCCTTCGTTTTGCCTAACCTCAGACCGCGTAATCGTCGACGATTCTAGCTCCTTGTATCTGGGACTCACAGAATCTGGAAAAACGTTCATCAGCGCGGCGGATAGCTCAAGTGCGCTGATCGCCTCAAACGCGACATCTTTCACACTCGCCTCTGGATTCTTGATTTTCACTACGGGGAATCATGAAGCTGTTTTCGCAGATATCAAATCGCTATTCTCGTATATCAAAGCGGGGAACGAGAATGATAGAGAGGCGCTCAAAGGCAGCTGGGAAAAACGACGTGTCGAGAGAGGTTCGCGAATTGTCGTCCCAGTGCCTAGTGCGATGGGCCTCGTTCTGCAGATGCCTAGAGGAAATCTGGAGACAATCAATCCGCGACCATTGGTCATGGAAGTAGTCAAACAGGATTTGAATAAGTGGGTTCTTTCTTGCCTTCTTCGTGCTCGGGGACTTGATTGCTCTTTCAGCCAGAAGTACCGCAAGGCCTTCATGGCCTGTAGGAAGCATAGGATCGATCTCAGCGTAATCGTACAACATGACGAGAAGCAATTTTTGGATAATGTCGCCGCGTTTGTAGAGGACGTGAAAGAAGTCGATCATATTAATCTTTTCCTGACAAATATTGGGTACGTTTCTGTTATGTGTAATGCTTTTAGCTAACCTGGATCTCTAGCCGTTCTTCCCAATCCCCGGAAGCTATTGCGAGGATATGTGATACCGTCCGGGAGGAGTTGGAGAAGAGAGACCTGATTAGATATGTCAATTCCATATTGACTGCTCACGTTGTGAAGACTCCTCCGGACCATATATCAGGACTGGGGTTACTACTACGTTTGCGGGGTATGCCATTCAAATTATCGTCATCTTACTCTAACCTCATCCGTACGTTTTAGATGCGAACCCGGAGTTGGTAGAGGATGCGGTCAAGTACATCATCTTTCTCGTAGATGCCGATAAGCTGTTTGATACTGCTTTGGGAGTGTATGATTTCTCGTTGGTGTTGATGATTGCACAGCATTCCCAGAAGGTTTGCTTACCACCTCTGCTGAATGTACTGTTGCTGATGCGGCGATGTGCATAGGACCCCAGGGAGTACCTTCCCTTCCTCCGCGAGCTGCGTGCCCTGGAGAAATATGTGCAAAGATTCCGGATTGATGATCATCTGAAGAGATACGAGAGCGCTTTGAAGAATCTAGGCCTCGCTGGTAGGCGCCGTGTACAGTTTGAATTCTACTTCCTTAATGCGGCTTTAGGAGATGACCACTTTGATGAAGCCATAGCCTATATTGAGCGTCATCAACTGTATGAGATTGCATTATCGATATGGAAGGGGACAGAGCGGCAGAACGTAAGCGGATTCTCGTATTTTCATATTTATGGCTGGATTCAATTCATTTTAGACTGTTCTGTCTGTATATGGTGATTGGCTGTTTGAAAGAAGAGAGTTTAGACAGGCTGCGTCAGGTAGGTGGCTTGGAACCTTTCTGGACGTGGATAATGGTTGATCTATTTATTGTAGTATTTGTAGAATCTGGGGCACTTTCTAAGGCTATGGTGGCGTACGAAAAGGCGTTGGAGTGGCAATGTCTCTTCGACCTGGCTGTTCGGACAGAAATGCCTGAAGAGGACCTTGTTGCGATGGGATATCGTGTTGGTGGTATGTGCGTGAGCTTCCTGGCTCGGCCTCTTGCTAATGCTCCAGTGAAGAGGATTTAGCATCAAAGAAGCGTTACCTGGAAGCTGCTCGTGTGATTCTCGACTACGCCAAAGACGCTCGAGAGACGGTGATTACACTTGTTCAAGGCAATGAATTCTCTGAAGCACGCCGAATTGTGCGTGAAGGGATCATCTTTCAATTTCCAATCGGTTATTAAGTTTAAACGCATTTCTAGATGACGCTTCACCGCAGCCCTGAGCTCTTGGCTGATGTCATCTATCACGGTGCTCTAGAAAGCCGATACCAAATTAAGGAGGACGTGAACGAAATGCGGGAACAACTGCGTAAGCAGTTCTCTAGACTACAAGAGCTGCGCATCAAGAAGGTGGAGGAACCAGGTAAGCCGTTCGCTTCCCCGCTTTTCATGAAGTTTTCTTGATCGTTTCGATAGATGCGTTCTTTGGCGTTGAAGACACGGCCTTACATAATGTGGATGTGATGACGGACGTATCGATGCCCTATACTGCCTTCACCCGGTATACGGCAGCTCCGTCAGCCACATCCCGGTCGTCCAAGTGCGTTTTAATCAATCTTTGTATTTACTGGACGGCTGATGTGTAACATTTATAGGCAGAGTTCTCGGTCCAAGAGAAAGCAGGAGAGAAAGGTGGGGTCGGGTAGGAAGGGGACGGCGGATGAGGAGGAGTATCTTTTCAAGTCTGTGGCTAAGCTTGTTGTAAAGTTTACTACGACCCGAGGTTTGTGGCGAGTTGCTATTGGAGAGAGGTGCTGATGGTTCTTTATTGTTACAGATGAAGCCGGAAGCCTTATTCCGCACCTTTTCGAGTTCACACCCGACCATCGTGAAGAGGGTTCCAATCTTCAGAAGGAGGTCGATGCGTTCGAGCGGGAGCTTCAAGAGACAGTCGAGGACATCTGGAAGAAGCCTGCAGAGGAGGGTGAAACGGCGACGGATTCCTGGGCTGCGCGAATGGAGCAAGTCGAGAAAGCGAAACGGGTGAACCCTGTTGATTCCGTGCCTAAGCCTGAGCTGGGACGTAATGCAGACTGGCGGCTGAGGCTTTTGGACTTGGACTTGGGGGCGTAAATTGATGACTTGGTGTCGCATCAATGATCTTTGGATCAGCGATGAGAGACTTGGTCCATTCCGAGTGGACTACGTCATTTGTTAGCTTGCTTCTGCATTATATGGTGGCTAAAATGCTGCTGTCGCAGAAAAGAGGCATTGACTGCTCCCGAACGGGGACCTTGGCCACAATAGAATTAATGTACGCCACAGGGAATCAAGGGATGTATTCTGTTGTTTAGTGATGCTATCGAATCTGGAGGCTGGTTGTTCTAATCTAGCGCTCCTCCGTCCCCTCCATCTCCCTTGTGGGTCACCTGAAATCGCGTATTTCCCGTTAATCATTCTTAGACGGTCCGTCGTGGTGTCATCATGGGACTTTTTGGACGAGCTCCGACTTTCGGAATGACTTCGGCTCGGAATTTTACTTACCCCAGTCAGTTCTACACTCGGGTGTCGGTCGGCCTCGTTTTCGACCAACGTAGAAAAATGATTCAACAGTTGGGTCCACGTACCGTGGAATGAATGATGTGGCATTTGGCAGTACAGTGGAGCATCACTTTATTGTTTTAGCGTTTCTGGGGGGACTTTGGTAGGTGAAAACGTCGACCTCCGTTCTGGTGGGTGGGTGAAATATTTTGAGGGAGGACGGACAAGTTGAGGGTAAGTATTTAAGACCGGATCGCGGTCGGCGATCTAAAGATGATTCAAATTCGTATTTAGAACAAATACGACGGTTTCCAAGGCGTTCTTGCAACCAACAGCGTTCTACTGCCTGTGACTGAGAAAACGTAGCTACAGAAAGTAAAATGCAAGGCTGTACAAGAGAAGCAGCGGAAGGGCAATGAACGGGTATTCTTGTGCGGCAGAAGCACATTTGCCTCCGGTAGACGTGATCGAAGCCGGCTTGGCAGCCTTGGGTTCGAATTTCCAATTCCGGTGCCTTGGGCCGGGGAACACCGAACAGGGACAACAGCGACAAGCTCTGCTGAATATCATAACCTTTCGTGGATGCAGGGTCTCTTCCACTCCCTTTTCTTTCTTTCTTGATTTCTTTTCAAAACTGGCCTCTTTCACGACATTTTCAGTCTCTTTTCGCGACATTTCATGAGCTCTGGATCGCCACCGGCCTATCTTCTGTGGGCCGTCCTGGCTTGCACCGTGAGCGCACCGTTTTGGGTTGCAGGGAGACGAGGCGTTGCTCACTGTATCTGCAGTTTCAAGCTTTCATGACTCTTCACCTGTGGTCCTACGACAGGTTTCAATGTTTGAAATGGTCTTCTGGTCGACAGCCTGGCGCTTTCAAGCGGGTCATGACGTGAATAATACGCCTTTACCACTGCTCGCGTTTTTCTTATTATTTTGGTCTAGGTACTCCTACGTTGCTACCGTGCCTCTCCTCGTCGTGTTCAGTGTCGCAGTGACAATCCTCAAATACAGGGAAGGTCCGTGTTCTGTTCCATCACCTGGTTGCAGCACTCAGCAGCCGTTACAAATAGGATATGTGACATTACTGGATACTGGTCCGTACTCGGTCGTCTGACGCCTATTATCTGTTGACTGGCTGCTCTCGCAGTGTTACCTACCCCACTCGCTCTCTGGCACCACACCCATCTCCAATGGGTCCTCCCACTCTACTTCGTCCTCAGCTTTGCCTGGGCTTTCGAGCTGTCCGTACCTCTTCTCTCTTACCTCCGCCGTCACGACTGATTGATATGTCAACCCGTTTTTTTCTAGCGTAACCCATCTTGAAGGCTAGATCATTCCCTGCTTCCGTATCAGTTCTATCCCTGACGACCGAGTTTCAACAGAATTAACCTTCTGGCTCTTTCTCCTTCATCAAGGTCCCAGCAAGCGCAATTGGTTCCATAGCTGGGAGTTCCGCGTGTGGTATCTCGGTAAATCTATATTTCGTTCTTTTCCAATTTGCTTTTGCCGACCAGCCATTGGCACCTTGTTTAAAGGGAGTATGGTAGCCGTTCTCGGGATGCCTCTCGCCGCCCTTGTCCAAAGAAAAGACTTGGATTCTGTATGCTTCTCATTTGTATTCCTGCATTTTCAGAGCTCACCTATTCTGATTCTAGTGCTTGGCCTGGATTTTCCTCAGTGGCTCTTCTGCAGGGTCCTTGACAACATTATGTTTTGTCTATGTTCTTGCTCGTTTCCCAGCGTTCATTCGTCATGTAAAACTTGAGGGCGCTGCACCTGACGTCGTTATCAGATTGGCCACCTTTTATCATCTGAATGTACGTCTGAGTCATATATCAGCGTTTGTTTCTCACCTTGGACGAGATAGGTCATTCGGGTCATTTTCCGCTTCTTGTTCAATATTCCTCTTCTTGTCGTTGGTGCTGATGGCATCGCCGGGCCATATCCGGTTCTCAGCCATCCGTGAGTCCCGTGTTCGATACTATTAATACCTACTCATCCTTTCTTGTTTAGATTTTGGCCAGGTAAGGCGTTGATCATTTTGATCGATATGACTGATGAACATCGACTTTGAAGACTTCTTGATCATGATTGGAGGAATTGGATGCTTCGTTTCTTCCGCGATCACACTACTAGTAAGTTGAAACGACATAACACAAAAAATTTCAAGTGAGACTAATTCCTTTGCTAGATATTCTTCCCCCGATCTATTACCCGAGAATCTGGTTACATGTCCAAGAATATTTCACCACCACCGCCACAAACGGCACCTATCTTCACCATGCCCTCCGGCTCACTACCCCGTTATCAATTCCAAGATCCATCATCTCCCAAATCCGGGGATGATGTCTACCCCCACATCTACAACTTTCCCAATGATACGCAACACTCCTTATACTGCCCGCATCTACCACCACATTATCATCACCGGCATTTTTCAGAAGACATAGACGTGACGTCGCCCGACTCTGACATTGACCACGAGCCTGATACATCCGAATACCACAGAGGCGAAGAGCGCTCGGATGCGACGTGGGACTTGCGTCCGGGTACATCGCAGAGCAGCAAAGCACGTATGCAGCCTATGGCATCGACTTCTCTGGAAGAGGAAGCTTCGACCAGTGCCCCCGGGCAGGCTGTCCATCCATACGTGCGTCGCAAGTTCTTCTTTATCTATCTATCATCTGTCTAAATGACCACCGTCTTGTCCAGATCATGACATTCACGTCTCCAATCGATTTACTGGACCCAGAAGCAGATGAATATCTAGCACGTCCAATATAATTCATATCTTCCTCGTTTACATTTGTTTCCCGTTTGGTGTCCCAAGGTCTGTATTTTTTAACGTCGCTTTATATCCTGCTGTGTCGAATACGCTATACCCTACCCGCTTGCACCTACTACTATTTTTGTGTACTCTTACTTGTCTCCTGTGCTTTGATCTCTTCGTTCTGTACATAAAACAATCAGGGTAGGACTCGCTTTGCCTTTGGATCCAACTAGCATATAGTAACTGTACCCATAACCTGTCCAAAAATCCGAACTCATGGAACTGCCCCCGACGAGGGGGTGTATTCTGTAAAGAAGACGATTAAAACATATGCCGAACTGCGGAGCCTAACAAGCTGTTTTATCGAATGAGAACCTGTCAAGTGGAGGAAACGGGGTGCAGAAACCCCCGTCTATGTCGCGGGTTAAAAAAACCATAGGTGGTAATCCCGAGCCCGACGGTGCGTGGTCGGCTTTATGGCCGGCAGGGCCACGTGGCTACTCTTGGAATACGAATACTTGGTTGACTGGGCGGGACTATTAGCGCGTAGCGGCGGCCATGGGTTTC
Source organism: Armillaria ostoyae (assembly GCA_902506015.1). Lineage (NCBI taxonomy): Eukaryota > Fungi > Basidiomycota > Agaricomycetes > Agaricales > Physalacriaceae > Armillaria > Armillaria ostoyae. Next base: position 3,940,920 of record LR732082.1, read on the forward strand.
TACTGTCTCTGGATATGGTGAGTTGCTTCGATGCTGGCGAGTTTGCGACGACCACAGGAAATATCGATTTCTTTGCGGCCTACTGTACAACTGCCAGCAGACGGTTGGACTTGAACGCGGTACTACTCTGGCGGCCGCAGCGCTCAGGAGGACTGGAAACCGACTACTTACCATCTTGTCACTTGTGATCAGCTCTAGGTCCGCAGCAAGGTGAATCGTTTTTCAGGACTATTCATCTCCGAGTCCGTAGTAGTGACAGGACTCCAGTAAGTACTTGCTTGTGTCGGTAAATGGAGACCTCTCCTGGCCCCGAGCTCCATTGTCGCGCTTGGCAGTCGCCGCGCTCAGGGCTTGTAGAGCCAGGGTCTCGTCAATATTGCAGGGGTTCCCATACTTATTAACACGACCTGACTTGCTCTTCGTTCCCCCCTCGCCTGGACCTCTCCCATGACCTGGAGACTCGACCGCCGTCTTGGATCCCATCTTTAGGGCATCTACAGAGACGACAGGCATCTTGTCAAGACAAGCTCATTACCTAACATCTCAGGAAACCTGCCCTCGCAAACGAAATATTTTTTCATTTATCTCTAACCGACCTCGTTACTTGTAAAGGCACGCCATCTCTTCTCAGAAATTTCCATCGCAACCGAGTCTATCAGTTTACTTTGGAAAGCGGTTTCGGCAGGCATGCCCTGGCGGCTGGGAGATGATTCCGGTCCAGGAATGGTGTGTCGTCCTGATCAGGACTGCAAAGACGAGTGATTTCATTAATTCATTATTAATGATCACTCTGAGTGAGCAAGGATCCATTTTACCGAGGGGAACCCTGACCGTTCAGTTCTGCAAGTGGAAATCCCTGACATCACGGCCGATGGATTTTTCGTTGGATGAAGGGGGGAAACAGGGCGCCTGTCATGATCCCTTGTCATCTTACTCGACGGTCCCGACGTTTGCTACTCGGTCATCTCCCACGGGTGACGGTGCTGCAATAACGTGAAACAATATCTCCATTGCGGTTCCCGGGGTATCCGATTCGGTTCAAGAGCGCAACGGCGCGCCGCCCCTACCTAGTACCGACTTTCTTTTTGGTTTTCGTTTCAGAACTCATTTGGCCATCAGATGCATAACGGGGGTGTCAGGGCATGTACGGTACACTTCTACTCCTGTATCAGAATGGTATTCCGTCGGCCATGTCGCTTCAAGAGCGTTATCCATGTTCTTACCAGGAATTTTGGCCGATTCTCTGTCAAGATGCTACCGCCATGAACGGTGCCTGTGGCGTACGTGCAACTGGCCCCTTATCCTTCTAGGATCCAAGAGGAGGCGGCAGGCCGCTCGAATACTAGTTCTGGGGCCTGTATCGCTTTCGTTTACTCCTCAAAGGTTGGGTTTTCAGGTTATCGTTGGGGTTATTGTCGCTTCCAAGGTACCGGGCTGACGGAATGAGGTACTAGAAGCATGTACTCTGCATTCATACGCGCAAATTAGAAATTCCTTTGTGTAAAAATATGGGATAGAGTTAGAGGACGTCTTAGTGGCGTGAAGTACCGTCTGCCACGTGCCCTCTAATTTATACTTGCTACCAGTTACTTGTTCTCAACTTTCATCTAACGCTCGCTGTCATCTCTGCACACTTAATTCTCTACGAGAGAAAAAACATTGCTTGCATCTAAGCGCCCAAAGGATTATCAGTAATCCGAACCTAGGCTAATGGTGTGTATACCCACGATCGAGGTCGCAGTGGCGTACTTACGCGTCTTCATTCTAGGTTCTCGTCATTAGTCCACCGTCGGGCTCCTTGTCCAAGAAGCGTCGTATCAGCGACGATTCATTTGCCACTTTACCACCCCCCGCCCCACCCACGGCCAACCACGAATCTGGAGCGGGCGCGGCACGCCCACTGGCACTCGTGCACAGGCTGCCACTAGAACTACTGTTTGAGATATTCACCTTGGCCATCGACCAACCATTCAACGTCTTCACCGGAGGGCCATGGACCCTAGGTAGAGTCTGCCGGAACTGGCGTCGAATTGCCTGGTCATGTCCGGCGCTATGGGCGTCCTTCTGGGTGCCTCGTCTGTCCTTTTCTAAAGAGACAGTCAGCATAGCACTCTTGAACGGCGTCCTCCAAAGGTCCGGCTGTGCCGATCTCACTTTTGCCGTGGATTTTGATTACCTCTGCGGAAGCCACAAGTTGCTTGTTGATTGCCTCTTACCGCATATTTCCCGGTGGAAAAGTGCCAGTTTTGTCCATGCCAGACCAGATGCCATAGTGTCCTCCTTCTCCGAGCGTGCTCATCCGCAGCCATTCCAGCTGGTTTCGTTAAGTCTGGGCTTCGCGGAGCCGACTTATTTGGATTCTGTTACAGACGCGTGTAATGTGTTTAGAGAGGCGCCTCGGCTGAGGACGTTGCGATTGTCCGTCCCACATCAAATCTTCTGGCCGCGTAGTATTCAGCTACCTTGGGCCCAGTTGACTCATTTAATCTTGGACCTGCGAAAGTCCGGGGCCGTCAGAAAGTGCATAGACACCTTGGCACTTTGTCCAAGGATCGAAGTGTTTGAGGACCAGAATACGGACGCGGATTGGAGTAACGTGAATACTAACATCGTAACACTTCCCGCCATACGTTCCCTTCGTCTGCGAAGCTCTTGCATCCTCAACTATCTGACATGTCCATCACTTGACGACCTCACCCTTCCTTCCAATGCCTTAAATGCACAAACAAGCACGGCATTGGAGATGATGCAACTGCGGTCTCATTTTCAGGTGCGAAAGTTTTGTTTAATCCCGTCGCAGGATCCAAGGTGTAGGCGGCCTATATCCGTTGTCATCCCTATCCCAGTCTTCTCTGAGACGACGGAGCTCATTATCGACCTACGATATTTTAAGGACTGGGGCAACCTGAGCCAGCTTTTTCAACAAATCGCGTTCGAGGGTTTCCCGAAGTTGAGGTCTCTGACGATCAAGACACCACGCGTTTTCACTGCGGAGGAATCCTGTATCGCCTTCGACTCCGCTTTGGTGGATTTAATCGAGTATCGCTGGCAGGCAGTCGAGCCACGACTACGAACTGTCCGCATAGAAAGTGAAAACGTCACCAGAGAGGTCTCTAATACGCGGTCGGATTGGAAAGACGCGGTTATGTATAATATTCAGCGTCTGACTGCGTTCAAGCAAGAGGGCCTAGACCTAAAGGTGTACGATCTAAAGGGTGAGCAAAATTTCATTATGTCTATGGACGCAAAGACTGACAGCGCGGGATAGAGCATAGATTATTCCTCTAAGAGGAAGCGAGAGACGTGTGTTGCCGAAGATGATCTCATCGTAGAGTAAAAGAAGGCCGTCTGTGATGATCGCCGGGTCCCGGCGACCTGAGAACACTGTAGCACTGACGAGGGCAGGGTCAATGTGAATACAGGCCCGGGCTTATCCTCGCATCACTAAGAGTATTCTGCAAGATATCCTATTCTCAATAAAATCCACATCAGTATCAGATACCTACAGTTGACCGACCCTACAGAACTTGTTAAAACGCCAGCAGCCAAAGGACGAATGAACCGCCCTAAATACATCCTGTATCTCCTTCAATAACCTCAAAAATCCATCGTAAAATTCTTCACACAGACTGTCCATCGTCTTACCAGGCTTGGTGCCGCTTACCAAACAGGTCAAGACGGCATTCGCATGCTTGACGCTCATCTTATCCCCCGGCCGCCTCGCATATTCATGGTCCTTTTGTATGTCTCCTTCGGCTACAGATGAGGGTCGCCCAAAGATACTCCGAGGCGTCAATGAGTACAGCCCCGAGACTGTCGTGTCGGATATCAAACTTCTGCACCAGTGTGTCCCTACAGCCCTGCCTCTGAGGATGATGGTGATTTCTCTTAATGGGATCCATCTTCGGGTGGCAATCAGAACCAACAACTTGCGGTCGTGCAGCTTGGAACCGACGAGGTACGCGGCCCCGATCTTGCCGTCCACCTTGGGTCCTTGCTGTTGGTCGACATCGACGAGGACGCCGTCGCTCCACGGCTAAGGATAGACCATGCCGAACCTTTGAACTTAAAATAAGCGAGGCAGACATGGTAAACGCCTAAGTTTTTAGGACAACCGCCATGGGTCGCTTCGCAGTTGATAATCCACATTCATCGTATGCTGTTCAAGTAAGAGCCTTGATAGCCTTTTCAGGCTGTGAAGGAAAAGGGGACCTCAACAGTTTCGGTGAAGTGGAGGCCAGGTGCAACAATTGAACTAAGTCCTCAGGCCACAGGACCAGATTCCGCCAGATGGCAATTGCGCTCGTGGATCACATTTTGTCAAGGCAATGGTTCTATTCTCAAGAGACATCGTAGTTGAACTAAAAGAAACTGGAATCAAGGTCGGCAACAATTCTTTGTTCTGGAAATATATGCGCACCATATACCACCGTGGTAAGAATCTTTAGACTCCCTACACTTTCCCGCCGCTGCCACCGTCATCGATAACGAATGCGAAAGAAAAGAAGATCAGAGGGTGGATTGACGATGGTGATAGTATAAGGCAAAAGACAAGCTTTGTTGTGGTAACTTTGTCCCGCCATTGTCAACAACCTGATCGCGTCCATGATAGCCTTCAACGCCCATCGGCTTCGGCCCTTTGGCGTACAAGTCCTGCCAGCTCTGGATGTCATTCTTCCTTCATGATTGCTCTGTAAACTGTATATCAATTTGATTCCTCTTGGTGTATTTTGTGGTGAGTATTGAACGCATAGATCCTCATCTAATGCTGATTTTTACATAGAAACATTTTTCTTTAATGGATCCAAGCCATTCGCCTCGTCACCGAGATCCGAATGTGCACCCCTCACGTCCGATACTCAGGCCTAGGGATGGCAGTTCGCGTCGCAGTGACGGGCCTTCCGTTCAATTTCAGACCCTTCCCTCCCCATTGCCAAGGCCTGCTACAGCTGATTCGCCACCTACCCATCAATCCCGAATACCCCAGCGTGGGCAAGTCTCCAGTCGTCATACGCTTCGGTCAGAGGATATGACTACGCAGCAGCTTCGTACCCAGCGAAGTCTCTCTACTCCGCAACCGACCCGACGACGGTCCTTATCACATCCTGCAGCCTCTCGCCACCCAGAACCAATACTACCGCTTACTCGTCCGACGGGAAAAGCGGAAGAATGTCCGGAGATCGAGACTGTCATGTTCGGTAAATGGGCTGTCGGAGTTGGCTGTACGTTGTTTTCTCACTCTATCTCGAATTCCATCTAATCGATTCTGGACTACTCTCTACAGATGGGCCTGTCCTCGAGCCTCGTACTATTGCCAGTCTGAAAATCCTTCCGGTCTTGAATCCAGTGCTACTTGCTCCATCCCCCGACAGTGACCATATTGTTTGGAACATGATATGTCATCCGTCGACTGCCAAACGCGTTCGCGATGGCGTCGAAGAACCGTTTGATTCATTCCGCTACGAACCTGCTAGCTCACCCCGTCTGACAACCCTCAATGTCATTTCCCCCTCTTTCCCATGGATCATTGATCTTCAGCCGAGAGATTCGAACGTTGGGGTTACCGTTGGTGACGTCCTGTCAGAAGTCTTCTTCTATCTACAAGTCGTTCTGAAACCCGTGGAGCTCGATCGGACCTCTCCCGAATATAGAGCATCAATCGTGGAAACCAGTGTTGCGAGGAAAGAGCTCGTACCTGAAGAGAGCTTTGGGTTGCAGCTGATTGACTGGACACTGGGCAAGACACAGTTCTTAAGGCTCGAACGGGACAATAAGTATATAACCCAGCGACTCATGCCTACCTCGCCTGACCTATATGTGGTGCGCACCATGACACCAGTGCCCATAAGTCGCAAGGCCGATGTCGTTGTGGAGAGCACTTCGTCGTTTGTATCAGTGTTGAACTAGTCTAGGTGCGGATATTTGAGTGATGTGTCCTTAATGTCCTTGTCTGTATCCTATTACCACCACCATTGATATTCGCGGGGTCCCGTTCTCTTGACCCCTTCCCTTTGAATGGTCTCAGAGTGTATCTCGCGAGATCGCAGATCACTCAAAGAGACATTACCTCGATGCATTGTGCGTAAATTTTTTCGACAATATCCAGCTTGTTTCTTCGAAGTAGGGCTGCAACGACTGGTACCTGCAGTCAGTTGCATTGCCTGACCCGCGTACCTCGTACCTCCTCGCCCAAATGGTGGGAGTACCGTATTGTGCAGAGGTGTAGGTTGCTCAGGGAGCACAGTGGATGGTGTCTGAAAGACCTGGATGTAGCCCAGCGTAAAATAGAGGTAGCAACGGTTCTCGCTAGGAGCCTTGCAACATCTTGGCCATCTCTTTCAAATAGCCTCTGAGTACATACTGTGATGCCGCTGGTTGCTCTGGATCTTGAATAGAAAACAGGGGTTGTGAGTTGTGAGTTGTGATACTGAGTCTTGCTATTGGATGTCCCTCCTCTCTTCTTTTCCCTACCTTGATTCATCTCATTCCATCACCAAGGCCACTATGCTTCAACAAAGGAGGGTCACAGAGCTTTTACATTATAGCTCCCTCATGTGTTGTTTCTTTTATGTTCTGTCAAAAGGCTTTATGCCTTTCCAGTATTCAATTGATTGCAGATATGTATCCTAGATAAAGATGTATACTACTCAACTTCAACACTCTGTTGATGACAGGCATCATGTAGCCTTTGATATGCAAGAAGTTGTGTGTCTGTATAAGTAAAGTTGGACATATCAGACATCCATAAGTCCAGAAACACAAGCCAACGTCTAACCATCTGGTTTGACTCAAGTCCATAGAGAATTGTACTAACTGGATCCACCATGCCATATTGTATAAAGGCCTTCAACAGCCTTCTGTCTTTTTGAGACATAGTATCAGTCAAATTGTTTTGCAGCATTTCACATATCTTAAGAGCATATTCTGAAGGATGCATTTGCTCTTTCAGAAAAGAGAGTATTGTCAAGCATACCACAGTATATTTCTTCTCAGGCCATTGATCTGTCATAAGACTTCCAAATATTTCAATTATCTTCTCTTTACTGTCTTCTGATAAGGTGTTATTAGAATAGCTTTTGACTAGCAAGTCAATAAACCATTCTGGAGAAAGACATTCAAGCTGCCATAAGTCCTCACCAGCTTCATAGATATGGAGTATTAGAGCATCAATGTATAGAGCTGGTAATTCAAACAAGGCACATTCTACTGCAACTGTAGTTGTATTTGTAGTTAGGGCAAATTTGAAAATCTGTAAAACCAGCTGTAGGATCTCTGTATCACAGCCTGAGTTTACATCTTGTATTTTAGGATGTCTCCATAATATCTCCTTCACAGCCAAGATAATCTTTGTATATGGATTCTGGCTGGTGATAACTAATTTGCTCTGCTTCAAATTATGATACTCCAATAGTTGTCCTCTCTTAGCATCACAATTATTAGTTGAAAGCATTTGCATGCATAAAGCAAGTGAATCATAAAGATATTTGTCCTCTTTTTCCAAAGAACCTATCAGATTGAACAGAATAAACAAGGTCTTTCTCTCAAATAGAAATTGCTGATAGTTTATAGTTGATATTGAATAGCAGAGTGTTTCTAAGATTAATTCCAGTGTTAAATGATCCAAGCCTGATCTGAAGTGAGTATCTGATATTGATATTTCTGCAAGATGCTTTTCCAAAAGAGTGTGAAGATCCAAGAGAGGATTTCTATCCAATATGTCTATCTCATGCATCAAAAGATGATTCTCTGGATGTAGATGATAATAAAGACATTCAGTGCAGACAAGTGTAACAATATCTCTCATATTATAGCCATTGTCAGATAGCTCAGCAAAAGACAGCTTTTCTGTCAGTTTTCTGCATAAATGTAGCCAGTCTCCACACAAAGGAGAATATTTTTGCTTTTGAGTAATTTCTGTAATCAAGGACAGAGATGGTCTGTCCTGAGGCTGCAATAAAGCCAACTGCCAAAGATGTAATATTGACCACATATATTGATGAGATAGATAAGAAGTCATGTATCCAACTGGAGCAGGAGTAAGTGTCTTCCAGAAATCATCATCAGGTGAAGGGAGTGTAATATCAATCTGAGAAAGCAGAAGATCAAGTACATCTGCTTTGAGTAAAGAATCTATCATTTCTGGCAGAAATTTCAGCCCAGTTATTGAGCACAAGCATACATCTACAGTTGCAGTATTCTGAGAATATCTGAGTAGCCAAACAACACTTCTCCATGTCAATTCTGCATCAGTGAGTTGAATGCATTTCTGCTCATCTCTAGCATAGTCATAAAGATGGCTTTTGTGATACAATAACCATGCATCAAAGGCCTGGGGAATGGTAAAAGAATGCTTTCGAGCCCAGTCTGCAAGCTTCAAGCATAGATCAATGACAGCATTGAGCAGCTTTTGAGCAGAGGGAGCTAGCATCTCAAAAAGAAGTAGCAAGACCACATTTCTATATGGACATGAGGGCCAGAATAGAGGCAGCAGAGTTGATACAGCATATATGAAGGCTAAGAGGATGACCATGCTTAGCATGATGCATCCGATAGCACGATTTAGCTGCCACATCAGAATGACAAGGCCAATCAAGAAGAGCATGACAGTGAGGTGCATAAGCACTGGGAGGGAGGCAATGATTGCCGGTACATGCCAACTTAGAAGAGCATCATGTCTATGTTGCCGGCGATGCGCACGGTCATAAGCACTCCCGCTATTCATACCCTTCACGTAGTCGAGCAGCCATGACTTCACGAGCCAAGCAAGTAATGCTACTGATATACCACAGACTAGGGCCGAGAACCATAAGCCCTGTATCCATAAGGCAGACTGTGGAACACGGAATTCAGATAGCGCATCGGTCGTGTCAAAAACGGGGTACGTTGGAGCACCTGTAGTCGCATTGAGCAATGCCTGAAGGTTGACCGAGATCAGCCACTGCTGCCGGATCGATATTTCCTCATAGTCAGGCTGAAGAGTCGTGTAGAACTCGATGAGGAAGACGGTGAGGACACCACCAGAAAACAAACCGGCCTAGACAATATTAGTGTAAGAAACGGCGTGCTTTGGAGTGACATACAAAGATGAGTAGCGTCGCCATGTCGTCCTGCCAGCGTCTCAACATATCTTTATCCGCCACGCGAGCCTCGTTGTTGTAATACTCCCAGAGTTTAGACTTTGGGTCGACACCAGCACGCGGTGGCTCAGAAGAGCTGTTCCCGAGTGTGTCAAAGTCTATGAACAGAGCCAAAGTCAGATTCTGAACCTTGAAAGGCGGCGGAAGATGGGAGAATCTCACCAGTAGCGGAGGGCAAGGCTTGTGACGGTCTGTCGGGAGTGTATTCGAACGTTCGGGGTGTTGTCGGTCGTGAGTTCCAGTCCATATGGAAATTCCGAGATCCTGAAGTTGTGATAGACGGACGAGCAACTGGACGCCGGTATCCTGGAGTCGGAATCGTGGCTGCGCTACCAGCAGAAGCTCTAGGCTGACTAGGAGTTGGAATCGGAGCGTGCTGGGTACTGTCAGGCTCGCCAGAGGGAAACAGCGCTGAATTCACTTGAGAGTGGTTATCTGCCATGGTTGTCAATGTCGAAAGTGGTGGGCAAGAGAGACGAGCAATCTACACCAGGTTCACGCGCGTCGAACACGCGATTCTTCCCAATCGGGACTTTCGACGAAGCGAATGATTGAAAGATAAATTATCTCTACTTATCCTGTACAAATGTAAACAAAAAACCGTCCCTATATATATTTTTCGCTAAACCATCTCCCCAACTCTACCCCACCTCTCGCTCTCTTCTATTCCTTTCCTCTCCCACCGTCGTCTGCATTCATGCAGGCACATACTCGTACCCGCTAGCCCTAGTATCACGCCCAAATCACCCATCCTCAACCCCTCCGTCTGGAACACAGACTGCATAACGGGGACGTATACGAGGGCTATCTGCGTTATCGCGGACACGCTTACTGTCGTTATCAACATCTTGTTGTCCGTTAGCCCGCATCCCAAACCACGGTTTTGGATCGCCGAAACAAGGTCAAGGAAGACGAAGGCTGTAAATGTCTACGAAAAAAAGATCTTGTAAGTCCCACATGTGCGTACAGAGAAGTGATGTGATGTGATTCACCATCGTCTGCTCCCTCCTAGACATCTTGTCGTCCTCGAGAGCAAATATGTACACAAACAACGTTCCAAACACGATAATCGAAGCCGAAAAGAGGACACGATAGAGGACGCGCTTCGTTATAATCGAAGCGTCTTTCTTTCGGGGAGGTCGTCGCATCACAGCGGGATCTACAGGGTCAACGCCCAGACTCTGACTCGGAGGACCTAAGAAGAGATGAATACCGTCTTCTACGCCATCGAAGATAAGGGCTCACCATCCATGAGAATATTGATGAATAGGATTTGCATCGCATTTAACGGATTGCTCAGCCCGAGCATCGTACTGAGCGTGATCAGCGTCAGCGCGGCTGCAGCCGTACTCAGCTGGAACGAAAGGAAGTTTTGTATGTTATGGAATATTGATTTTCCTGACCACATCGGTCAGAAGGAGAAAACCACGGAGAAACCAGAAACTCACCCTCCTCAACAGCAGGCAAGATCGTACTGAAATTATCATCCACCAATATTACATCAGCCGCCTCCTTTGCTACGTCAGTCCCGCTCTTCCCCATTGAAACACCAATATCCGCCATTTTCAGCGCAGGCGCATCGTTAACCCCATCGCCCGTCATCGCCACAATCTTCCCTCTCGCCTGGAACGCCCTCACGATCGCCATCTTATGTCTCGGCGTCGTCCTCGCAAAGACGCTCACATGTCCTACTCGTTCCATCAACATCTCCTTGCTCATCCTATCGATAGCAGCGCCCGTCAGACACCCGCTCCCATCAGAGCTGACTTTCAGACCCAGCTTGCGCGCTATTGAGAGCGCAGTCTCCTCGGCGTCACCGGTGATCATTACCACCTGGACGCCACCCGCTTGTAGAAGCGCGATCGAGTCGCTTACGCCTTTCCGTGGAGGATCGAGCATAGCTTGGAAACCTGCGAAGACCATATTAGACGATCCTGGGGCGGGGGAGGATGTGCGAGTTGGGGGAGCCGAGGGGAGCATGGCATTGCCATTCACAGCTGCCGTAGTGGTCAAGTCAACGCTGCCATATCCATACGCCATCGCCACAACTCGCAAACCTCTAGACGCAGTTGCCTTGGCTTTGCTTAGTATGACGTTCCGTGCCTTCTGGTCCAACGCAGGTGTCGACTCGTCATTGACGTAGTAAAACTTGCACCGGTCCAGCACTACATCGATAGAGCCTTTGAGATAGCACAATTCCCTCCCGGATGATGACGCGTCTTGATGGATGCCGCTGACTGCCATGTATTTATGTTCAGAGTTGAACGGTTTTTCTGAGAGACGTTGGAAGGTCTGCGAGGTATGAGACTGTGGGCTAAGATGCGGAGAAAGATAAAACCCACTGTTCTCCGGTCAGGCAATCCAACTTGATAGAGCACATTTAACAATGCAACGTCGGTAGACTGCCCGACGAAACTCCCGTCATCGTTCCGGCTCAGAGAGGCATTGTTACATAGTGCACCAATGTCGATTGCCATACGAACAGCTGGAGGTAGTGTAGGGGAGGCTTCATTATCGAGCTGAATGACCTCGTCGACGGAGTACGCCTCGATGACAGTTTGTTCGTTCTTCGTCAGAGTACCCGTCTTGTCGGAACATATTACGGACACTGATCCTAGGGCTTCAACAGAATGGAGCTTCTTGACAATAGCTTTTCGATGTGCCATCCGTTGAACGCCAAGTGCCAAAGTGACCGTGGTTACTATGGGAAGACCTTCGGGAATAGCAGCGACGGCAAGAGAAACTGCAAGAAACTATTCAAACAGCCGCAAGCATTGAAAGAGCACTAGCATACCTCCAATGGTGAACATTTCCAGCCACGACCTCTTCTGAAGCACACCAATCAAACATATAAGGCCAATCACGCCAAAAGAAATCATCGAAAGCTTCTGTGCGAGCTCGTCCATGCTCAACTGCAGCGGCGACCGCTTTTCCTCTACATCTTGCATCATGGTAAAGATCGTGCCAAACTCTGTATCTGTCCCCGTGGCAATCACCACGCCCATCCCGCGACCGTTCCTAACCAAAGTCCCCATGTACGCGATACATGTTCTATCTGCCAACGCGGCGGGAGTAGAGCCCACACACGCCTCTGTGCTTTTCTGACGCGCCACCGTTTCACCTGTCAGACTGCTCTCGTCAATCTCGACGTCCACGCACGAAACCATCCGCAAGTCCGCTGGAATCCGATCTCCCGTAGAAAAAGTGACAATATCACCAGGAACAAGTTCATTGGCCAGAACATGCAGTGTTTCCCGCTCGCGAATGACATGACAGTGATGGGGAACGAGCTTGTTCAATGCCTCGAGACTCTTCTCTGAGCGCTGTTCTTGCACGAAGCCGACGGTGAGTACGATGAGGACGGCGATAGTAATGCTAACGGCGTCATCTATGTTACCGATTATAGCGCTTATGGTCGCGCTTGCGCATAGTAGGAGAATGAGGGGGCTCTCGTATATTGTTTTGGCAAACTTGAGGAGAATAGGTTCTGGCGTGGCAACAGAGAACTCGTTATATCCGTGTGTCCCGAGCAGATTGGGAATGTCGGCCTTCAGCAAACCGTCGGTAAGGGATGTCCGGTAATGTGATACTGTATCCTGTTACTTTGATATCGTATAGCAATACAAGCGATAGAAAAGAAAAACTCACCTCTACAGAACAGTGGGCATACTGGGAAGACAGCGTGTGCTTTGGCGGCTCCGGTCTGGGCGTACCTCTTCCACTCTCCAAGTGATCGTCTGGTGGTTGTCCAGTGATCCAAGCGAGCGCACGCGACCAGAGACTCGATGCTTCTGCATTCACCGCCGATGCCAGCTCAGACGGCGTCGTAACAGAGCCCTCGAGATGATGCCTCCGAAGGGTAGTACTGTAGGAAAAGTGTGCCTCAGCATCGGGGGCAGGTTGTAGTCGCGCATTGTCCGGATCTGAGGTTAGTAATGGGAAATAGGTGGATGCTGGCGGTGAGGGCGACCGCTGAGGAGAACGACCACGGCGAGAGAAAGACGACGAGCTCGAGGATAGAGGTTGAGAAAGGAAAGGGCCTGAGCGTTTTCGTTCGTAGCCCATCCCAGATGAGAGTCGGAAACAAATTATTATTTATTTTAATTGCTGCGACCTCCACGTGTTTGTTGCTTGGCGCCATTCAAGTCAAACATCCATCCTCTAGGCAGTAGCGACTCGTAGCGACGCGATGACTGCGCTGCAATTGTCATTCGAGTTAGGAGATCCGACACCCAGTGTTTCCCAGTTGATGCCGTACGCGCTACGGTAGCTACTGCCGTTCACTTGAATTGTTAGCGCCGTTTCTAGACTTCGTTCCCCACGCTAGGGATGTTAGAGACTGTAGGGGCTAGACAAGTGACAATGCACTTACCTTGAAGCTGGAAGCTCTCATACCCTGTTTGCGCAAGAAATGGTGCGTTGACTCAGCGGTTCTCGTGTATTGTATCAACTCATAGTTTGGATCAGGTATCATATAATATATCATGATTGGACGAAAGAGAGTTCGATTAGTCGGCCGGAACTGTTGGTGAGACAGCAGAGACTATGGATTATCATCAAAGAAAGTCAGCCTGATTCGTTCTATATAACGCACGTTTGCTTGAATGCTTACATCTGGATATAGCGTTATTTTCCGTCAGTAGCGGCTGCAGCAGCATCTGCTAAGGGACTGCGTGTCTGTGATGTTATACTTCTGACCCCGGACCCGTGCCCATCCTTAACGACAGGTACGCCCAACGTGATCTGCTTGGCAATAAGTACTTCAGCTTAAGCGCTGCTGGTTGTCACTCGGTTGAACTGCTTCCTGACCTGCAGCACCACTATCAGAACTTGATTCCAGTGGCGGTTCGATGTTATTATCTACAGAGCGTCGTAAAACTGCGTCAGGGCTCTTAATACTCGCATTTGCGCGTACGACTTCCATCAATCAGGTTCATTGGATGGCCCTGCTTGCAGTAGGGATACGCAAGCGGATATTATACGAGTATGTAGCCTGAAGCATCTAATTTCCTTCCTTCCTGTGGCGACATTACACCGAACAACAAGCCGAACACCCTGCTGAACCACCTGGATAGGATATAGTTTTTTTCGAACAGACTTTTGACACTATTTTGGGAGAACGAAATGATACTCGGGTAAGATTGACTCTTCTGAATGTAGCTGTGTGTTTATCGTCTTTCGTAGGGTCAGAGGGCCGCCACGGTCTGATACGGCAAACCATCGTCATTCCACTAAATTAAGGCGCAAATGAAGATGCTTGACCTGGGGTAAAAGAAGACCCGTCCTCAGATCCTCGTTCTTCCACAGTAGGGAGATTAAAGCCTTCGTTCCGACCCAATCAGACAGATTCTTACTTCGATATGTGAGTCGATGGTACCAAACTGCTGACCTATCCACTCAATAAGATCCCTGACGTGTATCATCAAGGTTACCAAGCACTCCGATGCGACGTACCGTGCCATGGAGCGCAGTTCTCCAGAGATTGAACCTGAAGTATTGCATATGTTGTGCCGCGTGCCATCTGGCATGTGAACCTTTATCTACGCATGCATGCCATGCCGCTGGACCAGAAAGTCGTGCAATCACGCTACTTTCTACTACCATTAACGTCCTTCAATCCTGCGAGGTCGCACCGCAATTTTGAAAACTGCTCGGATCATCTCTCATCATCTTCGGCTCGGACTTACTACCGACAATTCGGGCTTATCTTTCTTATCTTGGCATTTGTAATGAAACATCTAATCAGATAAAAATCCCCATATCGAATGATCAACATCTAGAATGGCCCCCACCACGGTCTCCCCTGCTCCCGCCCCCGCTCCCTTGAAAACGGTTGTCGTTCTAGGCGCTGCATATGGTGGTGAGTACACCCAATCAGCACGTTTCCGCATTTCTCTAAAAGCTGTGCAGGCGCTCGCGCAGCACATCTCCTCGCGAACGCGGTCCCGGAAGGATGGAGGGTAGTTGTCGTTGACAGAAACTCGTACGTGGCAGAATAGCTTCCTTGCTGAGCCCTGAGTCCTGACTTTCTTCTTTCGAAGCCACGTAAACCGTATGTTACAAGGTCCGGACCGATGAGTCACTTCCAACTAATTGCTCGTTGTAGACGTGTACACTTTCCCCCGGTACTCCGTCCTCCTAGGTCATGAACATAAAGCGTGTATGTGATACCCCCTCCTTCCCCGATACTTGTAACTGAATCCACGACTAGTCATTCCTACACGCAACATTTTCCAGCTGCCAGATCCCTCTGCCCCGTCGCCGCATATCGTCCTTCATGCCCAGGTGGAGTCTTTCCATCCAGACCATATCATCCTCTCGCGGGCGTTCCCAGAGTTTGGTATCCATTCCACCACGCTCCACTATGACTATGCTGTGTACGCTCTCGGGTCGCAGTTACCCGATCCCGTCAACCTTCGCGGTCCCCGGCTCGATTCCAAAGATAAAGAAAGGACGGAATGCAACGGAACCAAGGCAGAGGGAATCAGCTGGCTCCAGTCCAGCCAAAAGGTTATCGCGGCGGCCGGCAGCGTGCTCGTCGTGGGTGGTGGGGCCTTAGGAATACGTATGCCGTTTTCCGACTATTTCGTTTAAGCCCCGCTGATCATCATAATCGTGTAGAGCTGGCCTCTGATATTGCTGATGTTCACCCAACTAAAAAGGTTACTCTGCTCCATTCGCGTCGGAGGTTGTTACCCAAGTATGACGAAGGAATGCATGTCGAGAGTGGGTTGAATGTGTTATCATTTTTGCTTCTTGCGGCTGACGTACGATGCGAATAGTCGTCCAATCCTTGATAACACTCAACGTCGAGATGATCCTTGGGGAGCGTCTGGATATGAGTTCTGTTGACAAGGTCAACGATGCGGGACAGCGCGTTGTGCGAACACAGTCTGGGAAAGAAATCGCTGCCGATGTCCTTGTATGTTGGTCTCTCTAATATCAGAGATAACGAAGTCTGATGTTTTTCCCTAGTTGCTCTGTACAGGACAAATTCCTAACACTGCGCTGTTGAAGGAGATGGATCCGTCCACGTTGAACCCCGAAAATTCGCTAGCCCATGTGCTGAGGACTCTCCAGCTT
The DNA here is from genome assembly GCA_902506015.1 of Armillaria ostoyae. Lineage (NCBI taxonomy): Eukaryota > Fungi > Basidiomycota > Agaricomycetes > Agaricales > Physalacriaceae > Armillaria > Armillaria ostoyae. Next base: position 3,957,140 of record LR732082.1, read on the forward strand.
GGTGTAATCGCTCCTTCTGTTCCGGTGTCGCCCAGCTCTGTTGATGCTGAATCTTCAACCATGATTTCCGACGCTGCCAAGCTGCAGGCAGCACTCGAAAAGCTTGCTTTTGATGAAAAGAATGCTCCTTCTGAGGAATCGGTGTCCTCTACTTCCTCCACGCCAGTCTCGGAAGAAGAATTCGAAGACACTCCCTATGGAAACATATTCGTCATTGGAGACGCAGCCGACGCATTCGGTGCTATTCAGGCTGGACATAATGCCTACGCTCAGGTTTAGCCTTCAGTTTTGCTCCTCTTGGATGTTATGCTAATTGTCCTTTCAGGCCGACGTCGCAGCCAAGAACATCTTGAAGCTCATCAACGGATCTGGAAAAGACGAGTTGGAGAGGTACACACCTTCGCCTCCGTCCATCAAGGTGTCTGTGGGCATTGTAAGTCGCTATCCTGGACGAATTGGCATGTGCTGACAGCTCTCTAGGCGAAAAGGGTATACCAAGTGAACGGTGTCATCAGGTCCATCAATAACGGAGTCAACGATATGCTAGCCAAGTCGATGTGGCCGAAATTTGGAATCGAGGTGAAGGACGATGCAGATATGTATGAATAGGTGAAGACTGGATTAATCATTACAATTGGTCTGTCTGCTATCTTTCTAGAGCAGTGTCCAAGCAACCTTAAAATAGACTGTAGTTCCCACAGCTTCGTACTTAGTTCATTATAGAATAGGAAAGTTGCCGTTAGTTCATTGTTGTTGTGGGAATTGACTTCTTGTAGGTGTTACATTTTTCATGTTTTCCGTGTCATTTTCGCGACAATTTCTTGACTTTCTCTCGCTGGCCTCCAGAGACGCCGATCTGAAAAAATGTTCCTCCATTTGGCAACCGTAACCCGACGCATGTTACACTTATCTACAGATCTTACGGCATTGCGCATGCTCTACAGCAGCTCTACAGCACTATGCAGTATAAGTATTATCGTGGCTTCACCTATTGCTGGACTAACATCCGACATGTTTAACGTTCAGCGGCTGCTGGAAATCATTCGTCATCGTGTAGGTGGCCGCTCACCGCTGAAAGTAATCCTTGCTCTCTGGGCTCTCATCCAGCGCCGAATCCGACGCTATTTCTGGGATCGACGTGACCAAGCCTCCCCAAAAGGCCCACGGCCCACCAACGGCCAAGACTCCGGTAAACCTACCAATGAAATCTGTACAAAGTGGCAGATGGCGCTCGCAGACAACGATGCGGAGGAACCGATATCAGTGGTCGTGTGTCGAAGCGCCTTCTTCTCATCTTCATCTCATCGCTCCCGGTCTTCATCTCGCCACCGCTCCACTGCTTCATCTCGTCATGGCTCTCAATCTTCATCCCGTTATGGTTCTCGATCTTCATCCATACCGCGATCATCTAGCGGTTTCTCGACTAAAGGTCGGCGCCGATCGTCGAGTCAGCCTGACCTTGGGGCATACGCGAATGCACACCGTCTCACTCGCCGTCCATTACCAAGCCGTTCTCAGTCTCGATCACGATCTCAATCCATTTCCCAGCCACCGGTCAGCTTTGAACATCCGAACAATACGGGGTTGACTGTCGAAGGTTCGGAGTCTCTCTCAGACACCCGTTATGATTCTGCAGGGCCATCACTGCTCTCCTCAAGCATGCCAAACGCACGATCTAGCTTTGATTCGGACTTGTCCGGAAATCAAAGCCTCGTATCTGTATGGTCGGGGATTGATGAGCGACATGGCGCCATCAAACATCCGAGCAACAAAACAGGGTTGAATCTCGTAGGCTTGAACTTATCTTCGAGCGGCTTTTATGAGCCTGCAAGACCGTCTCTGCCTTCGCCAATCACCCCAGATGAAGCAACTAGCTCCGATGCAAACCGGTTTAAAGATATAAGCGACCTGTGGCACGCATCTGAGAATATACGACCAACAGAACGCACCGTTTCCTCAGAGTTCAATGGCCCGTATGTCAGCGCTATCTCCGCACCTGCACCACCAGTACCAACACCGCAGCCCACCACCGGCTCAAACGCCCCAAAGTTGAACACTAATACCCAATCTGTCTTCCTACCCTTGGCACCCGAACATGTTCCAAGATATGACAGAGACTCTACCGTGTTTGTTTTATTTGCTATTTCTTCGCCGTTACTTCTAACAATATCGCTGGCACAGTGAACCTATTGATACCGAATATCTGATTCAACCTTTGACGATTTCACTTCAAAAGTATGTGTTCGTTCCTCAGGGTATTTACCTACTTCTCATCTCTTGTAGGGACTCTCATAGTCACGCAGGCTGGTTGACGTGCGTGCACCCAGAAGGTGCTCGCTACTTTTTTCGCCCGGAAAGGGTACGCTCAGGACTCCTCATTTCTTATGACGCACATGAACTCCGTCTGACCTTTGACATAGAGATTGTATACTGATGTCGACATCAGCGAGTCGGACAATTTGCAGCTCATCACGAAGTTCCTCAATGATATCGATAATCACATGCATACAAATGGTATTGTAATACCAGATGCCGATCTCGTGCTTGACCTCATCTCGGACCCAATGAATAACGGTGAGATTTCCTGTGCGTACTATTTCGCAAGCCACGAAAATCGCTCGATATTTTGGTTTGATGTATTCGACGGGGCTTTTCTGAGTGCATGGAATGCAGTCAAAGGTGTTACTGATCCGGCGCATGTCAGCCTTGAAATTGAGGCACAGTATTGGTATGAGCTTTACTCTCATGATAATGACCTTCGTTGCTAACTTTGGTGTGGAGGTACCATTGTCAATTGTTTCCTACGTGCAGACAAATCACACTCGAGATCATTGATGAACTCAGAGATACTTTGATATTTTGGATGGGAGGTGGGTTTTGCGATCATAGCATGTGTGGGGATTACCTCCATTGATCTTCAGATACAATGACCCGATCGAAATCCAACTCCGCCTATAATATTCCAGAACTACAGCAGATGCTTGGCCTCACAAACACTGTTCGAAGTAAGGCCTCATTAGTCCAGTGGTTTGAATTATATCATATGTTTCTTAGAATCTCTTGATTGGAGATCAAAGTCGAGTTCAAGTCTAGGATGCAGCATATGTAAGGATCGTTTTCTTTCATATTTGATCACTCGCTGACTGATTCAAAGATCGTCTGATGTTCATTGTTTGTAAGTTTGGATTTAGTACGTGACCATCGAGTCGAGCCATAACAATTTACAGTTCGGGAGCGATTCATCAACTTCCACGGTCAAACCGGTGCTCGACTTGAGCGCGATGCGTCCGTATACGACACAACATTCAAACGAACACCGCTTGTTGTCGTACTCTCGCCATTCTTGTTCTTTGCCCCTGATATCCATCTCACTACGCTGAAAAAAATCAAAGGGGATGGATTTTTTCGCAGAGCGTCTTGGAGCGGCTTCACGGAGAAATTGTATAACGAGTGGCGGGAGGTCATCCTTCACGTAAGGATTGCATACCCCCAATTCGTAACGCATGGCTAACTCATCTTTAGGCTACTGTTTTGCTCACCGCCGACGTCGCTTTCCTGGCTATCCAAAGTGTTGATGACTATAGTACCAACGAAGGACGATCACCTGCATTAATGTCGAGTTACATCTCAATAATTGCGAGCATAGGCAGTATCATCTCGGGATTTCGTATGAGGGCCCATGACTCGTCCAAAGACGCTGTCTGTTACTATTACTATTTCGGTGACCTTGATGGAAGATCTGACATGTTTTTCAGATGCGATTTTTTGGTAAAGAGAGAGGTTTAGAGACTCTCGCCATCATGTACAGCTTACCTCATGCTTTACTCATATGGGCGTGAGTGCTTGGGCATTCGCGTAGTCTCTCTGTATACTGACTCCAAAACTAGCATGGTTGCATTCCTAGCGGCATTCAGCTTTTTGTGTTTCACCGCATCCAGCTTATCCGTCCGGATGCTCCTGGGTATCGTATGGATCGTCATTGGTGCTCTCATCCTTTGGTGCGTCATCGCATTTTGGGATGTCGAGCAGCTATACGGCCGATATGCATGGAAAACTCCTTTTCCTAACAAGGTTTGGCCGCAATTTCTCCCCGCGTTTTCCATGTTGAATATCGTGGGCCGGACGGAAAGAAGTCCGCCAATGAGCTCAATGGATGAGGCCGCTGCGGGCGTATGAGGGGAGCGAAGGACGAATGTCAGAATTAGTGCTTTTGGTGTTATATCTGCTCGCGCTGAGCGTGACTAGGTCTTTGGCGTTTGGGCGGTGTCTTACCTTCCTTTTATCATCTAATAATGTTCCCTGAGAGACCCACGCTTTTTACGATTCATTGACAGTATCTTCTGTAGTAGATTCGGATACCCACAGTCTGTCATGTCTTCAAGTTCCCAACTTCCCGCATTGAATGTCTTTCTTGCTCGCACCATCAGGATTCAGCGCTGTTATGGACTCATTTTTGTGGCGTCGTTACTTCATGAGTTGGTCATTATACTCATGTGCACAGTTTCCAACATCTACACCTTTTGGGAGCTGAAATTTGGATGAGCTATTGAATACTTGTAGCAAGTGTCTTGGTCCAAATTTCAAATAGGGTCCAGAAAGCGTGAGAATTGATTACCCTTTTTCAATACTTCGAGTCCTGTTATCCCATATCTCGTCATTACACAGCCAGACGCAGGAAATTGACCTACGAAACCAACATCTTACTACCCTCTGGGCAACAAACGCGGAGTTTCTACGGTGCCTCCTATCGCTGATGGAGTCGCCACTAACGAATTCACAGCCCTCACATTCGTTTTTACGTTTTTACGACGTTTTCTGAGTATCTTAAGTGTTGCCCAAGTGCAGAGATCGTCATCGCGCACGCGGGGCATACATAATGCATTGCCTCCGCAATATTGCTCACTTCTGTAATCTGACTCCTACCCGATAGAGCCGCACGCGTGCGTGCTTGTCACGCTGCTATGGGCTCTGTACAACGACACCTTCGCTTTGTCCTCTGACCGCATACACGTTGTCCCTTCACTGGCTGTTAAAGGTACTACAGTGAGCCATTCGTGATCATGCAAGTGGCTACTCACCTTAAAGGCTATGATTACCCTTTGGGCTTTCTTGCGACGCCGATTCTGGCATTATTCCCGAGCTCTACGCGACAGAGGCTATGCAAAGGGTCTGCGACCCATTAACGGCCGAGCTACTGGTAAAATCCCAGGCGAAGAGCGAACGAGATGTATGAGGAAGCTCTCGGACGATGGTAATGTAGAGAAACTGGCATTAGTCGTCCCGACCCAAGATTCTCCCCCCATTTTCTCTCTTCCTGATCGTTCCTCTCTAGTAAACTTGTCTTCCGCATCTGAATGCCATTCAGCTCACAACACAGGGTCACTGAACTCTGCATCTCGTTACTTTCCGGGCTCCCTGCCTGCTGGCTTTACGACACAACCCGGACCCCCTTGGAATCTTGATTCCGTGATCCCTACGACATCAACAGATGTCCGGCCGCTCCCTCCACTCCCCGGACAGGACAAAGCGGAAGGTATCAGCAATCCTCAAGGAGGCAGCCGCACTCCTGGAGAGTTACCGACTATATTGACGGCTGTGCATCCCTCCTTTTGGCCATTGGCACCCGAACAAATACAGAGATATGAAAGAGAAGTTATCATGTTTGTATTCCTTTTTGTGGATCTACGTTGTCAATACTGACATGTACAACTTAGAAGACCGGATGAAAGCACATACTGGATCGATCCTTTGACGACTTCGTTTCCTCCGTACGTTAGGGCTCTTTCCAGATTCCGTATCTCATGTTTTCTATCAAGCCATCATGTTCAACACGGTTGGATGCCCTTCGCGCACCACGAAGGTGCGCTCTATTGGTTTCATCAGGAAAAGGTATTTTCAGGAAATGTGCTCTGGACGGCTTCTGATTATCCATCATAGAGGACGTTCACCGGCGTTGATTTGTGTGACCGGGGAAAACTGCAACATATTATGAAGTATCTTGATTATATCTCCGATTTCATTCGCGCGAACGATATAATAATACCAGCAAATTCCGATCTCGTGTTTGAGCTCATACGAGACCCGGACAGCGGCGAGCAGTGTTGCGCGTATTACTTCGCAAACCACGACACTCGTTCTGTCTTTTGGCTGGATGACTTTGATATGAACTACCTCAGCACAAGGGATGATGTCAAAGGCGTTACGGAACCTTCCCATGTTGGCCTTGAGATAGAGGCCCAGTATTGGTACATACCCGCCGTCGTAGGTTTCGTTCCTTCGTGCTGACAGCGACTAGGTACCATTGTCAACTGTTCCCGACATGCATGGAAATGAACATGGATATACTCGAGGAGCTCAGAGACATCTTGATCTATAACATGGGAGGTAGGTTCTCCTTGTTGAAGTTGTTTTACGTATATTTCTTCCACCATTTAGATACAATGACCTCACCGCTTTCGACCTCCGTCTATAGCGTATCCGAGCTACAAGAAATCATGGGACTTACAAATTGCATCGAGAGTAAGGACTCAGTACTTCCGTGCGTCAATCCTTTACAATTTCTTGTTTAGAATCTATTATTTCTGGTCTACCTCGACGTCCAGGATCTGTGGGCAGTATTGGTAAGAAAAGGCCCTTCATCGTCACAAGCTAAGCATGTACTAAGCGTTTAAAAGGCCGTTTTATGTTCATTTTCTGTGAGTTAATATCTGTGGCTATGAGCCATGCCTGACTAGTTTCTAGTTAGGAGCCGATTTATCAACTTTCACGGTCAGCCTGGTGCCCGGCTTGCGCGCGACGAGTTGATCTACGAGACGTCGTCCAAACGGACCTTACTCGTCACTCTACTTTCACCGTTCTTATTCTTCACACCCGACATTCACCTTGCAACTTTGAAAAAGATTGGGGGCGACGGGCATGTCCACACACACAAGGCGTCTTGGACCAACTTCACTCTGAAACTCAATACCGAATGGCAGGAAGTTACTCTCTACGTGAGTATCGCATGATGCATAGATACGGCGAGATTATCTGACCCATCAATGCAGGCTACTGTTTTACTCAACGCCAATGTTGCTTTCCTAGCTATCCAGAGTGTCGACGATGCTAGTGCTGATGGAGGGCGCTCATCGGCACAAATAGCAAGTTACGTCTCGATGATTGCGAGCATAGGCAGTATCATTCTAGGCACTCGTATGAGGGCCCACGACTCGTCCAAAGACTCGGCAAGTGAACGCTTCTTTCACCTCGCTATAGCCAACTACAACTAATGTATTTTTCAGCGGCGATTCCTGCGTTTGCAAAAACGAAACAATAGGGGTATGGAGACTCTAGCTATTATGTACGGCCTACCTACTGCCTTACTCATGTGGGCGTACGTATCTCTTCACTTGGTCTTGTCCGGATTCTGACTCGAAATCCAGAGTGGTCTCCTTCCTGGTCGCGTTCAGTATAGTTTGTTTCACTGCCAATAGTTTATCCGACCGAATGCTCGTGGGTGGGACATGGATGGTTGTCGGCATCCTCATAGTCTGGTGCATCGTTGCATTTTTGGAGATCAAGCAAGTGTATGTTCCTTACATGTCCAAACTCGCGGTCCTGGTCAAATACTGGGATCGGTTGCCCATGAATCTCGCGAAGAGATTTCATATACCTCGGATGAAGGCAAGGCCGCCGACTAGTTCAGTGGGCCAGGCAGCAGTGGATGTTTAATACGGAGGTGTATGTAAGTTAATGGTTCCGTCTCGTAATACTTTCAGTATCTTAATTATCTCCTTGCGCTGTGCGCTTATAAGTCGAAGGGTGACAATTTATATTATGATCTCGGAACTGCCAGCTTTTGCATGTCCAAATAAGTTACGCCCTGACAGCCTGATGTAGGTGACAGCCGTAAGTAATAAGAACCCGCATATTTTCGCAATATTTCTCTACTGGTCTAGTAACACGCTTCTACAGCTTAGCCTCTTCGACGGCCTCCGTGACCTTCTTGTCAAAAAGTGCCTTGGCTTCAGTCCATACTCGGGCGGTCTCCCGATCGGGAAGCTGGAGCAGGGAGGGGAAAAGGTCCGAGCTGAACTGCTCCGAGGCTTCTCTTGGAAGTAAGGAAGGGAGATGATCAATAGATATCACAGACAGAGGCGGATTTTCAGTCCTGGAAATATTAATGGGTCAGGATACAATCATCTCATGGACGTATCCATGCAAAAAGACCGCTCACCCGACGTCGACAGGTACAGTGGGCGAAGAGAATGTCGTATTGATTGCGTATATAGGGATCGGGTTGAAGGGGCTGGTAGTATCGCAGCTGACATCGACGACTGTCGATAACCGCCGTCCCTTCCCAGCAGAGATGACCTGGTCACGAGTCAAGAACGAGGGAGTTTTGGAGCTGAGATAGATGCAATTGACGAAGATGTCGACGTCAAGAATCTCAGAGAAAGGGCCGCCTTTGGCCGTTTCCGCCATGTCCCACTTGAGAATGTCGTCCCTGAATGGGAAGGTGAGTCATAGTGTCAGAAACTCAAAGATATGCGTACTCGTCCAAACCAATCTTTCTAAAGAGATCGACTGCTCCGCGCCCACAACGTCCCAGAGCGCCAATGACCAGGGCCTTGACACCCTTTCCACTCCCACCCAAGGCGGTCTTGACGGTGTTGATCGTCGCATCTTCACTCTCGAAAGACTTGAGATGTCCAAGTTTTTCACCACTTCTCTGCGACGCGACTGCAAGAGCACCGGCAGCAGCCCCTGCGAATCCAGCATGATAACCAAAGGCTGCGACCCGTCGGCCGTTGGCATCGGTCAGAAACTCTATGTCATACAGAGCACCTCCGCCGCGGTGGAAACGCAACAATACGTCGACCCACCCGTCTTGTTGCTTGTAACAGTGAGCAAACTGGATGTGACTATGTGGGATAGGGTCTGTAGACTCGGGGAGCTCTTTCAATCCAATGATTGGGACGTTCACCGGAGCCGATGGCCAAGAACTGTTGTCCACCAGCTTACATCCAACACTACCACAGCAATGAGTCAGGAGGAGTGAACGAAAACACAATATCTGCACTAACGCTTCGTATTCTGAGTCAACGAAAATCCTTTGCTCGTCTCGTTCGACAAAGATTTCGAAACCGGCATCGATGAGCTTTTTGGTCGTAGCCGGTGTCAATGCAGTTCGACGTTCAAACTCCTTCTTTTCGCAGCGAAGCCAGAGACTGGGCTTAGACATTTTGGATGAGATGGTTGATGGTTAAGAAAAAGTTGTGACTCGATTCCTTGACTCATTCTTGACTCGATCGATTGTAAATTTGAATGATCTCGATCAAAATACTTGCTACCTCGTCTATGTCAGCTCCTTGGAAGGCAGCGAGGATAATAGAGTCACCATTAATGGCTTTAAATAATAGGGACATGCCAGTACGCGTCAGAAGTTCTAGAAAATCCGTGTTAAGGGAATGAACCTTCAAAGTACTGTCTCCTTAGAACAACCCCAAAGTCAATGCTTCAAATTATTTCGGAAAACCACTTGGCAGACCGTGAGCCCTCCTTGTCTCTTCCCTCCATCTTCTCCTAGTGGATCACGGAGCCTGCAAACTGCCAGGCCCACCTTCACCTAACTTTTCAGCGAACGCAACGTCCTTCAAGCGATCTTTCGAGGAGTTTGGAATCCACTTGGATATTCCCCACAACTCGCAATGAGATGTAGGTTCGGGTGCAGCGATCGTACCAAACGTGCAAGCAGCGTGCAATTCAGTCTAGTTGGTTATGTGACGTCGTCTGGGAAAGGAAAGTGATATGCCATAAGTAGACGTCGGGATGTAAGCGAATATGCCGGCCGTCGGCACGGCTTGACCGGATACTTCAGGCTCCTTCTACCGTGACCGCGAATGTCCCAGAATCCTAGCCCTCTCAGGTACTCCACCTACGTGGCCAGCGAGTGTCAGGACAGAAAAACAAGAAGGACATTCAACAACGTGGATCAGCTTCGGGAGACGCTGAGAAAGGAACTTTACGGCAACTTTCTTTCAGTAACAGCGGCGACCGGCCGCGACCCTTCTAAGGCGGGTCCTGGACAACACATTCTCCAAGTGTTTAACAGAATCGGACGCTCTACCCCGGAAATAGATATTTTCATCGCAAGATCCAATTTTGCGCCAAATGCTGAAAGGTCACGATGGGCAGGCATCTCAGCTGAGCCTAAGAACGAGCACGAGCTGTATGATTCTTTCAGGGAGATCATCAACGAGATACTGGTTTACTTCGGCGTCAGTCATGCCGGCGCCATTGTTACAGACAAAGGCCGCTCGCCCGACGATTGCTTGCAATCGTGGACCTCGCCAGACATTTCCATTATTTCCCCTAAGATCTACACTAGCAATCTCAGTCCCGACGACTTTAAGCAAATGATCAACAAAGGAAAGGGACCAGTGTTTGACTATTGCTCTATGGTCAGCCCTATCGAAGTCGAACTGGAAGAAACCGTCGCCCTGGGCAATGCATTCCAACTAGGTTTCTATGCAAGGTGGGTTCTTCATCAAACGTTGGGGGCGTTTGAACGAATTTTTTCCAGGGCCTGCTTTGTAACACAACATAATCGCATGTTCGTGCTTAACTGCATACTCACAGATGAGACCATCGCTCTATACCAGTTCGACCGACATGGCGCTGTACGAACACAGTCCGTGAATATTCATTCCCATCCTCACTTTCTCGTCCGTGCAATTCTCTCTATGGCAGGAAACAATCTCGAAGCAGCTGGGTTCGATACTCGTATTACCAAGGTCGATCGCGGCAAAAACAGGAAGCCATATGTCTCCATTGTGCTGAATGGACGTACTTTCAAGGCCACTGGGGAACAGATACATCGTTACAGTCTCCGGGGTCGCGGCTTGGTTGTGTGGCCAACGACAGAAGTTGACCAGAGCGGGAACAACCTTACAGACGACAAGGGTAGAACACGAGGTTTTGTCATCAAAATTTACTATCGCGCGGCCAGCAAAGCCTCGGAGTGCAGTCTTCTGCGCAAGGCTACAGACATAGAAGGAGTTGCAAAGATCATCCATGGCGAGGACGGCCTAAAGCTCTCTGATCTTAACATGTTTGGACCGAGAATTCTGGATATAGCCCCGCATAGTTATGATCCAACACATCCCAAAAAGGCGCACGACGGCCAGCTGCACTTTCGTGATCGTGTTTGTGAAGCTATCCTTTTGAGTCGATATGGTCCCTCTGTTTTGGCGTGTAATGATGCGATGGACCGCCTTTCAATGTTTTGGAAGGTAATTCTTGGTACGTTACTCTCAAGTTACTCCTCGTTGCATGTGCGTATATCCTCCTTCTTACCATCACTAACTACGCTTTTCAGCGCACGGAGGGTTGTGGCTTGCGTACATGCTGCATCGAGACATCTCTCTCGGCAATATCCTCATGGATTCCTGGGTGAAAGGTGGAGCCTTTCTGATAGACATGGATCAGGCCGTTAACTTCGCCGGCAGTATCGAAACAACAGACGACACCCGAACGGTGCGAGTGTTTCTTTGACAATTAACTAGGGTATTCACATGCTTTTAGGGGACTCGTTTGTACCAATCCTTCATGGTTTTACGGTCCTACGACATGACGAATGGGCGGCGCTATCCGCACGATCATCTAGATGATCTGGAATCTTTTATCTGGGCCTTCGTCTATGCAAGCTTACATCCTGGAGGCAACGATGAAATTGTCCACGAACTGTGTGATGGTTTGAATGACGAAAATCCGCGGATCGCCTTCAACGCGAAGATGGCTCTTTTGACGTCGCCCGGGAGGTCCGAAGTAGCTGAAGCCCTCACCGCTCTCCTCTATCCTCAGCACTACCTGTCGCTTGTCAACGTTCTCTTGCAGTTTATTGAAGATGTTGTTGTGACGAAGCTCTTTCATTTGAGGAAGTGGGCGCATGGCTTCTTTCCTCTGAAGTATCTTCGGGATAGGTTCCTCGATAACGATCACCTGGTTATTGCACGCTGGTTCAAAACCACTGAAGCCTTGCTACGTGGAGAGAGCGAGAATACGGTGGTCTATGACAGAGCATTGTTCTCATTTTCACAGTTGCCCCAAGATGGGCCAGACCATTCCTTAGATCTCTCATCTCCGCTGAAGCCTGACACCAGTGGATCTACTTCCCTTGCCAGTGATTCATCTTCGTCCGGTCCGCTCTCCCGCCCCGATACTGGTTTTCATCTGTATGCACCTGTCGCACCTGCTCGCTTCTTACCGGATCCTTTCCCGCCATCACCTTCCCGCGAAGGCCATAGCGGTAGCTTAGATGCCCCTCTACCTCCTTCTCTTCCCGGTGCTCTTGTGCCATCATCTTCACCTTCATCTTCGCTATCATCATTGAAACGTCCCAATGAAAATGCAGATGTAAGCGATCGGATGGCTAAACGGCGGGTTTCAAGATGCGAAGGACAGTGAGGTCTAAGTGCCTTCTCTTTTACTTTATCGCAGTGATTGACTGTGGACTGTATTACGGACTTTGAGCGAGATCCGTCTTTTCTATCATTATTCTCTTCGAAAGCGGTCTGTCACACTGCAGTCGCAGCTATTAAGTGGATATCACTTCCTAGAATTCCATGCATACTACTTATATCATAACTTTCGCATAGTTTTTTTTTGAAGCTCATACTAGTGTAGCCCACACCACGTCAGGCGCGCTCTAAAAAACTTTGAAGACTCGTAGAGAAAATAAAGCCCTTCCCCGGCGTGGACTATGATGTCATCGAACGGACAGTACTCGGAAGGACGGTCCGTAGGCTGCCGATCAACCGGATGATTTCCGATGAAATTTCCGATCCTTACTTTTCTTATCAAGTACTACCATGGCCCAGTTGTTGCGCCCCTCGAAAGGCGTCCTTGGAACAGTACCGTCACCGTGAATTTTTACCATCTTTGCCCTGTCATTGTGTGACATACCCGTGCCTAGGATTCCTCAAGGATCACAATGGGCCTCCATGTACAAACCCACCCCAACCCGGCCCTTGCTCAATCTCTCTCAAGGCGTACCTGGAACAGCACCGGAAAAGATTTTGCAAGATGCGATTGTGGCTTCTTCCGCGTCCGATGCCTGGGGATATTGTATCGCGGAGGGGGAAAGGGTACTGAGGGAAGGTGTAGCAAGAGAAATGAGACGAATTTATCGAGAAGGAGATGTCGGCGCAGATGTGAACGCCGAAGACGTGGCGATAACAGCCGGTTGTAATATGGCCTTCGTTGCTGCGGTTATGGCCCTCGCAGACAACGGTGATGAGGTCATCTTGCCAATTCCTTGGTAGGTTTACTGGATGTCTTCTTTGTACGATTTTATCAATCTAACTTAAACTTGAATAGGTACTTTAATCATCAGTGCGTTGATTGTTACAGCGTAAGCCTCGCTAATAAAAGGTCGTAGAATGACTTTGACTCTCTTCGGGATAACACCTGTAATACTACAAACGTCGGCCGAGGACGGGTTTTTCCCCTCCGTAGCGAAATGCAAAGGCCTCATAAACTCTCGTACAAAAGCAATTGCTCTTGTTACACCGAATAATCCAGTGAGCATACACATCCTGCTGATGATATTTTTGATATATATCTTCTCATTAGACCGGCGCCTTCTATCCCCCTTCCTTGTTGTTAGAATTTTTTGCACTTGCCAAAGAGTACAATGTCGCGCTGATCATCGACGAGACATACCGCGACTTTATCACCTCCGGCCCGCCCCATTCCCTCTTTTCACCATCAACTGACTGGCGCACGACCCTTATACATCTCTACTCTTTCTCCAAATCTTATCGTATTCCAGGATATCGCCTTGGTGCGCTAGTCGCTGCCCCCTCCTTATTGAAGGAGGTCAACAAAGTCCTCGACTGCCTCCAAATATGCGCGCCGCGCGCTCCACAGCTGGCTCTAGGGCCTTTACTACCGGAACTCAGGAATTCGATAAGAGAGATGGCTGAGCAGCTCGAGAAGAGACACGCATTGTTCCGAAAAGAGCTCCCATCAGCGTGGAAGGTTGGCGCAGCGGCAAGAGGAGGATATTATGCATTCGTACGGCATCCCTTCGTCAGTATTGGTGCAGGTGCGGTGGCTAAGAGGTTGGCAGTGGAACTAGGAGTGGTCGGTCTTCCTGAGGGGTTCTTCAAAGACGGCGATGCTAATAATGGCAAGTGGATAAGGTTCTCGGTCGCTAATGTAGACGACGAAAAGATTGTAGCTGCTTGCAAGCGACTCAAAGAAGCTGAGGGCATTTTCGGGTGGGAGGTAGACGCGAATAATTAGAGATATAGAATTTGTTGGACCGGTAAAAGATTCGTGACATCAAAAACGCGTCAAGATTAGCGGGTTCTGTACCGAAAGAGATATTGAGATGTTGCTCATCATGGAGTGATCGCCGGCCCGGATGACGCATTTACACCGGACCGATGGTATGGGTTCGGGTATAAAGTTCGAAGGGACCCCCGCTTCCGTTCATTCATTCTCATCCACCACCTTGATCATGTCCTTCGGAAAGCGCGTCCCCCTCGGTAGTGAATACACCATTCCCCAGATCGGCTTGGGCACCTGGCTCTCCAAACCCAAGGAAGTCGAAAACGCCGTACGTTATGACCTTTGCTGAACTTCCAACTTACGATTGATTGATCGATTACAGGTCGAGTACGCCGTGAAAAACGGCTACCGCCACCTCGATCTCGCGTATATCTACGGCAACCAAGACGAAGTCGGGGCCGCGCTGAAGAAAGTGATCCCCAGCGTCGTCAAGCGAGAGGATCTCTTCATCACCTCCAAGCTCTGGAATACCGCCCACAAGCCCGAGCTGGTGGAGAAAGAGCTGGATATCACACTGAAGGAGCTTGGGACGGATTACTTGGATTTGTATCGTGCGTGTGTGACCGCCCGGTCCCGGACCGGAGATTGATCGACATCATTACAGTGATCCACTGGCCCGTTGCTTTTGCACCCTCGGATAAGGTTAGGGGATTGGAGCCTGCAAGTCCAGAAGACCCGAACTTCGTGGAGCTCGACCTAGAAACGACCATCGTCGAAACTTGGAAAGCAGTCATCGCGCTCCCAAAATCCAAGGTCCGCCATACTGCAGTCTTGCGGTCCCATTCCTGATTCTAATCCGTGTACATTGGCAGGTCAGGGCCATCGGCGTGTCCAATTTTAACATTGAGCAGCTTGAGGGAATCATCAAGGCGACTGGGGTCGTTCCGGTAAGGATTGCGCACGACGTTACTTGATCGATAATGTTGAAATCCAGCTATTTCCAGGTTGCCAACCAGATCGAGGCACACCCGTATCTACCCCAGGATGACCTCGTCAAATACTGCAACGAAAAGAATATCCATATCACGGCTTACAGTCCCCTTGGTAACAACAGTGAGTCTCTTGACACTTCTGCGAGGGAGGAAAGCCGGCCTCACAACTTTATGCAGTGTTCAACAAACCGAAACTAACTGAACACCCTGTTATCACTGAAATTGCCAACAAGTTGGGTGCCACCCCCGCCCAAGTTCTGATTGCGTGGGGCGTGTACCGAGGATACTCTGTCATTCCCAAGAGCGTACAGGAAGAGCGTCTGGTCTCGAACTTCAAGCAGGTTGAACTTAGTAAGGAGGATTACGAGAAGATTTGGGCTCTTGGTGCCAAGGAACACACGAGGTTTGCTTTCCGTCCTGACTTCTTGGACTTGGTATTGACCTTGACGCGCAGGTTTAACATTCCATACGCTTACTCCAAGCCCAACTGGAATGTCAATGTCTTCAACGAGCCTGAGGAGCAGTCAGCCAAGTACAAGCCGAACCTTGGAATCTGATGAACGGCGGCGGAGGAAAAGACGACAAATAATGTGAATTACGATGTATCCTAACTTGTAGTTGCTAGCTTGGATCCTCTTGGTGTGATATCGTGATAAGTAGAATCGCTTCTGGGCAACAACGTCAGTAAACTGTGAAAAACCTTGTGAGATACCATACCTATTCTCTTTATCTCTCAAATCTCTCACTTGATATACATCGATCGATGTGAACCAGCCATCGTCGCCATGTTCTTTTAACTAGAATGACTGATAAGTAGGGGGAAAAGGAAGAACAGCAGGATTTCTCACCATCATGCCTAACACCCGATTCTCTCTGAATTGTACAACGGCATCGTTGTAACCGACAAGTCTATCAAGAACTACCTTGCCTCCGCCCCCAGTAGGCTGCGGCCCCGCGCCCCACCAACTACCAAAGTCGTGGATCCTCAAGCGACGGTCTCTGGACAGTGTGGCATACCAAGATCCATCCACCATCGACTCGCCCAAGGATCCAGTAAACACCTCCACCTTACCCTCGCCCCACTCCTCCCATGGGATGATGACCCGACCCACACTACCCGCGTCTCCGACATACTGCCCAACAGAGACGTTAGGGAACAAAGGCGAAGCGTAGGCCGAGAAAGAACGCAAGGTTTCACGATGAATGGCAATGTCTGTAGACTGTCCGGATGCGACAATGCTGACAATAACGATATTGGAGTCGATGGAGGAGAAGCAGTTGACAGAGGGGAATATGATGTCTAGTTGTCCCTCTGGGGGTGGGGGAAGGCCCTGAGGGTATGCGGTATACATGCTATTTTGGCTTATGGGCGGTAGAAGGTCCTGCGATACCTTGAGCGTCCGGATGGCTGCAGCAAGCTTTGGGTAAGGCGGCGTCGCAGTGGCAGAGTCTTTCTCTGGAATGGCTAGAATGTTCACAGCGGCGCTGTCGCGACAGGCCACGGCGATGGCGTCGTCTTGGAGAAAAACAAAGGAAGTTCCCTGCGAGCCTCGGGAGCAACGGTCTTCCTGTACATGACCAGTGAGAAGAGAACAATAACACGCAAAAAACAAGGGCATACCAATCTGCACAAGCCTGTTTTCCAATCATACACGCGAAGGGTCGATTCCTCTAGTTCGTGAACACGAACTCCAATGAGGTCTTCGCGGATATCAATCCAGGCGTCAGGCGAGGATTCATTGTTGCGGGCCGTTATCTCAAAAGGAAACTCTTGGGTTGCGGCGCCTGGCATGGGCACCAACTTTGGGAATCGCGTTATTCGGAGGCGCATTCGTAGCGTCCCTTCCTTGGACACGGGCTCGTCGAACCTGAAAGCGTGTCAGATAACGAATATAGTATAAACCTGCGTCTCGCACCAAGTAATGACAGCCAGCAATCCATTCATCTCGTTCAGTCTGAACGTCCGAATCTTTTCACAAGGCTCCAAAGGAAACTCGAGAGAAGACCATCCTCCGTGTCTCTGCTGGCCAGCATTGGGTAGCGTCGCAAACCGAATATCGCAAGCCCTAGGTCTCTCGAACTTTTCCACAGTTGTCAAGCCGTTATTAGTATAATCTTCGACGCCAATGAGCACGAAATGACGTGTCGCTTGGAAAAGGTGCTTGGCAAGTAAGGAGTAGTCCACCTTGACGGGAATGCTGGCAATTTTGGGAGAAACGAGGGAGAGCATCATGTTTGAATTTGGGGGATCAATTTTGGTCGGCATGGGTATTTATGTTGAGCAGGGCGCATTGCAAGAACGTGAAGAGAAATACAAAGCGCAGAGTCGCCCCTTTACAGGAAGGAGTGACCGTTCAAAGAAAAAGCAATGTTACCTGGTGATCGCTCTTTTGGGAGAACAATAGGAGAGCGGCCACCGGCTTTACCCGTAAGGAAATATGATCTCTTCTATTTTGATAGCCTCTCAGGTCCGAATCTATCAACGTTTGAGCCTGGACAGACCGCGCTTCGATTGTGCATTTGAAAGGGAGAGTGGAGCTGGGCTCTGTCAGGTAAAGATTTACAGTTGAAAGGGAAGATCTACCTCATGAATCCGCCTATAAACTCGTATAAGGTATCGACGAACTGACTTCCGTTCAGCGGACTGGACTGCTACCTGTATAGGTTCGATGACACGGCCATCGAATCAACAGACTTTGAAATAATGGATAACGTCGTGGACGCGATGGCAATTCAGGTGTATTCAATGCCAGGTGTCGACTGCGGCAGACGATACATAAGATATATCTTAGTGCAAGTGATGCATGAACATTATTACACGAATCGTCCACCATGACAGAATGCAGCCATTGGAGTTTCTTGTCCTCCTTTTTCACGGTCATTGTAAAGTTTTGATAGTCCTTCTGGACACGGAGGACTGCGCCGTAATATTTATTAGACAATGCCGATTATATCTACTGTACAGGCCCCACCAAGTATTGGTGATAACAGTTGCGCGCTAGAGAAACTGCGCGATTCAGAATAGCCTGGAGACTTTGCGACGTTGGGACTTACCGCCAGGAATGTAAAACTCTTTGTATACATCGTCTGTCACAACTACGATGGGGGATACCTGAGCAGAAGGCTTCAGAGTCGCCGTGCTCAGAAATTATTACTCACGGGATTCCATCTAAAGGCCTCAAGCCCTCAAATACGATGTGGACGATCATCAAATTTGGCAAGGGGGATCTTGGACCAAGTACACGCTTATCGAGTACAGTGTCCGGACGCTCGTATAAAGCGTCCATCATTTTGCCACTGATACTAATTTAAGATGAGAGTCTCGGATGCCGACCGTCGCCGCTGAAGATGTTGCCTTTGTGAGCTTCTTTCAGAGGTTATTGATGTACCAAGGTTGCAGTTTACTTTGATGGCTAAAAGGCAGGGAGTTCTGACATGGATTGCAGGACCAGAATTGCTCTGGGGGCGTGTTGCGGCAGGGTACGACTTGTAGGACATCAACAGTAACTCTCTTGCCACTAAAAATTGCCGCGCACCTTCATTATGTTCAGCCTGACTAACACACCCCTTCTGAGCTGACATACGCTCGACGGAGGGCCAATCATGTCTGCTATCAGAATCAACGCGTGGATGATGCCAACAAACGCTGAAAATTACACTCAGTCAACAAGTTAACACATCCCTCTGGTCGTTCATTTCACCATTATTATCATACTAGACCGCTACGTCGCCTTGAGTACGGTAAGGACCACCACACCTCTTGAGAGTGCCAGAAATTCTCGCCGACATGGAAGTAACATACAGAACTCGGGCCGGTGCAATGTTTTTGACAACATATGCAAACACTCGCTTAGTCAGCGTGCACGCAAAGAGCGAACACGTCGATACTGCATTCAGACAACCTTCTTGCATCCCTGTCGCCGTCTGTCCCAACCATGAACGTCTTCCGGTTGTTTGGTACGTCCTCCTGGGCGATTTTTACTCGGCGACTCGTCGCTAATGGCGAAATACAGGCGACCTGTCTCACTTGGCTTCAATTTTCATACTTTTGCATAAAATACGGACCACCCGTTCATGTCGAGGTACGTGTGCTGCCCTTTGCTGTCGGTGTGCTCTAATGCTTGCTCGCGCGTAGGCATATCGTTCAAAACTCAAGCACTCTATGTCGGCATTTTTGTCACACGTTATCTTGACCTGTTGTACCGCTGGGTCTCCCTTTACAACATTGTGATGAAGTTGTTCTTCATTTTCAGCAGCTGCTATATCCTCTACCTCATGCGATTTCGGTTCCGGTGCGTATCGCTTAGGTGGACCCATTTTTCGCACTAACAGACGCGTACAGACCAACCCACGATCCATCTATAGACACCTTCCGCATCGAGTACCTCTTAGGACCATGTGTAGTCCTCTCGTTCATCTTCAACTACAAGTTTTCTTTCACGGAAATCCTTTGGTCGTTCTCCATCTTCCTCGAGTCCGTAGCGATCCTTCCCCAGCTGTTCATGTTGCAACGAACAGGCGAAGCCGAGACGATTACAACCCACTACTTGGCTGCGTTGGGTATTTACCGTGCATTGTATATTCCTAATTGGATATACCGGTGAGTTGGAGCGATCCCTAGCCTTCTTGTACTCGTGGCTTACACATGGCATACAGCTACTTTACAGACGGCGTTGTCGATCCCATAGCCGTGACAGCCGGAATTGTTCAGACTGGGCTCTACCTCGATTTCTTCTATGTATATTTCACGAAGTACGTGTCCTCTACTTTGAGTCGCAATGTAAACTGAATCTTCGTAGGGTATTACAGGGTCAAAAGTTCGAACTGCCGGCATAATTTACAAGCTTTCATGAGAGGTTGCGGGGGTAGCGAATTATGCGAAGGTGCCTCATGGACTGAGGACTGGATCACTTGTCCTTCGAGAGAACCTCTTCATGATGTCTACTTTCCAACTGGTCAGGAAATTTAATGACGACGTTGTAATCTGCCTTGGACGTTATCCATATATTAAACCCTCAGAGTGACTGTCGTTTCCAGTATCTCACTGCAAAATATACATGCTGAGAGTATGGGTTTATGGGTTCATCGCAAGTTCAGCCCAGCTCGGTGACCTTCATTGCTGGGCTCGACAGACGTTCATCGTTCTTTTCTAGTCCGGTCTACGGATCGTTCCTACATCTATCACCTGCGTTCAAAATTTCCAGGGCACCCGTTCTGCAGCCCGACTGCAGTTCGAGGCAGTCGTTCAAACCATCGTTACCGAGCTCGTGTATAAACTTAAAACGAGAAGCGCGAAAATAAACTTTCTAAATAACCATATATGTAACGTTTACTGGTTACACACTCTATATATGTAAAGGGAGCGGAGCACCTCAGCACATGAATTGGTATCGGTGTGCATAACATCAAGCCTATAAATAGTAGGGCGGGATTGGCTCAAAAAATGCACTCTAACAGTTACGTGAGGAGGCTCATATCGTCGTCCTGTGGTTTCTCCTTGGAAGAAAATCAGCCCCAGTAAAGTGCGCGAATCAAAATAACTGACACTCATTCGGCCCATTTCATCATCACTGCTGAATACCTCTTTAGTTATCGCGACCACTGGCGTTCGCTGTGGGCCTTGTGTTGAATGGGAAGTGATATCCCTCATCATAGTGGTCGTGATCTCCATATCGGTAGAAGACGTATAGGTATCCCGTCCACCCATAATCTGGATTCGCGAGTTCAGCACCATGTAAATGACATTGGAATACAGCTTGGATATGACCAAGGCTGGCGTCATGTAGAAAGTCTCATGAGGGAACGCAAAATACAGGATAGGGATGGCAAGAGCAACAACAGCTAAAATTAGGCGGTGTTCAGCTTGTGACAACGGCGGATGTAGGAAGTCAATACCTGTCAGGGATCCTGTCTCAATAGTGAGGTGAATTAGCTTTGTGACCAGAATTTGGGTGCGACGAAAACCAGTATTGCTGCGCATAAGCTACGACACAGTATCAACGTCAATGAAGACAACTGAAAGAGAGAAAGGACTCACGTAGTAAGTCATGCAGATAGCGATGACAATATCACACAAGGCATAGCCTCCGCACGAAATCTAGGAGTGGATCGGCACGATGAACTCGGAATATCTAGTTGGCTATTACCCTGACAGAGATGGATGCCTTCTGGTCATTGAGTTTAGTGAGGTCGCCTGCTTGGAAAGTGCCGACGCCTGTGATTATAGCGGTCACGAAGCTGGTCAAAGACACCTATCAATGGATGAGCTAGATCACCATGGATCAAGAGCACGGCAACGGACACAGATGACGAATGCTGGGACAATTCGTGACCTTGACAATATGAAGATCCGGTATGCATAGAAGCCCTGTCCGACAGAAGCAGCTGTATTCATGTCAAGTAGCACAAACCGAGCGGAACTTGATGCTGGACGTACCAATAGCACCCATGATGGGGATAACGAGCCAAGTGAATTGTACGTCAGTGAGGGCTTCCAAATCACCGAAGCCATAACCGAACGATGCGAAAGCGTCGTGGGTAACGAGCATCGTCTGAACAAACTCGACAATGTAGATGCCATAGACGAGGTATTTTATGGATCGTCTGTCCTTCGGAAATGCTAGATAGTACAGATCTAGTAATGAGACTGTATTAGAAACAAGATTATCAGATAATGAGTGACGCACAAAGCTGCACAGAAAGGGTCCCGAAGAGTCCCCAGTTCAAGAGATAGCCGACAATCTGAATTGCCCTGTTAGTGACTGCATAAACCAAACGCACAATTTGACAAACCTGCGGTCCAGACCTGAAATGAGATTGTTCAGTACACAACACTCAGTTTGAAGATCATAACTTACAGCCGTTCTATGGGATAACTTGCGGGGACGGGCAGCATATTGTATCTAGGGGTTATTTTACAGATTCTGAAGGGAAAAAACCTGTATATATACCGTTGACAATCATCGTGAGAGACTGGGAAGACGGCAAACAATACACAAGGCGGGTCAGTATCACATCACAGAAGCCAAGGTGAAAGGCAGTCCAAGAACACCAATTGCAACCGGCATCCTGATTCGAGATGAACGCATTAACCCATCAAATTGATTATTTTGATTCCGTTCCACAAGTTGAGAAGAAATCTCCGAGACAAGGTATAGCGGAAGAGATACCGGCGCGCTAATATCAAGTTGATATAGAGCTATCCCCAGAATAAAGTGAGAAGGATTTTTTACTTAGTACCGTGCTATACAATTGTTGCGTCCGACATCTATTTTCTTCTTGTCCAATAGGTGAATTGACAGCGGTTTCTTATGCCTGATATTCTCCCGTCATCGGGAAGCAACGAGAGCCATCAAGGCGACATAGAACTGGACCAGAGTTCGCTGATGGATCAGAGCTCCAACTCGGCTCAGCTGGCTGGTGTTTATAAAAGGACCTGCCAGGCAGCGCCGGCACAACGGGCCGAGACAATATTCGAACTCACTTCAAGCTCCGACAGGTCACCCTCACTACGTTAACTGTGCAAATATCCCCACTGCTGAGGACCGTCAAATCTGCTGGTCACTAGATCCTTCCCTCCTCGTCAAGGTCCCTTATACCCTGTTTCGTCGTACGTATGGAACCGCTTATTGCATATTGTCGACTACAGTCATTCGCTACTCTCAAAGCGACTAAGCGAGAGACGTTGGAAAATTTGTTCTTGAACTGGTATGAGGCTGTGTGCGCGATATAAAACCGCTTGATCCCTTGCAGCTATACATACAAGGTCAATTGCCTTTTTGCCCATATGCATCCTGAAAGCTGAGAAATGATTGTGTAGAATACGGACGGAACCGCACCTAGAAAATTTGCAACTCTTACTTTCATCCAGAATGTCATGATATGCTTCATATTTAAAGGGCGCTTCAACGTACTTATACACAGTAGAGGACAAAAAATGGTGATATCTTGCGTGGTGTTGTTCCTGTTGAGAAGAACGTGCCATGGACTTGCGTGGAGGTCCTTTCTCGACCTTGAGTCTTCGGCCGAGAGAAAGTGACACTACTAGCTGGTACCTCAATGCATCGACTCGAGAGAGATGAGGACGAATATCAAACTTTACAAGGCACCCGTTGGGCAGCCTGACTACAGTACGGGGCAGACATTCAAACCGTCGCGAGCGCGTGTATGAACTTGAAACGATAAGCGCATAAGGCGCGTAAATCAACTTTTTAAATAACTATACGTGTAAAGGGAGCGGAACGCCTTAGCACGTAAAGGCGTAAGATATCAATTAGTATCAGTGTGTATAACAACAAGACCGTACATAGTAGGGCGGGGTGGGCTCAACAAATATACTCTAACGGTTACGCGAGGAGGATCATACTGCCGTCCTGCGGTTTCTCCTTGGAGGAAAATCAGCTCCAGTGAAGTGCGCGAAGCAACATGACTGACACTCATTCGACCCATTTCATGATCACTGGTGAATACCTCTTTAGTTATCGTGACCACTGACACCGGTCTTTGTACCCGGTCCGTTCGCTGTGCACCCTGCCTTGAATGGGAGGTGATATCCTCCATCACAGTGGTTGTGATCTCCGTATCGGTAGAAGACGTATAGGTATCCCGTCCACCCATGATCAGGATTCGCGAATTCAGCACCAGGTAAACAGTATTAGCATACAACTTTGGCATGATGAACATGGGTGTCCCATAGAAAGTCTGATGAGGGAATACAATAAAGAGGATAAGGCTGAGCAGAGCGACAACAGCTAAAGTGGGCGGTGTTAATCTGGCGACAACGATGGATAGTAAGTAATAAATACCTGTCACAGATCCTGTTTCAATGGTGAGACGAATTAACTTTGTCACTCGAATTCAGGTATGACGGCAAGTAGTATTGCGGTGCGTAAGCTACGCCATAGTATCAATGCCAGTGAAGATGGCTGAGGGAGAGAAAGAGTTCACATAAAAAGTCATACAGATAGCGATAACAACATCACACAGGGCAGAGCCTCCGCACCAAATCTACGCGTAAATCAGGACGATAAATTCAGGATATCTAGTTTGTTACTTACCCCGATGGCGATGGACGTCTTTCTGTTATTGATTTTAGTGATGTCGCCTGCTTCGAAAGAGTAGACGCCTGTGAGAATAGCTGCCACAGAGCTGGTCGACGATACCTGTGAATAGATGAGCTAGATTGCCACGGA
Source organism: Armillaria ostoyae (assembly GCA_902506015.1). Classification (NCBI taxonomy): domain Eukaryota; kingdom Fungi; phylum Basidiomycota; class Agaricomycetes; order Agaricales; family Physalacriaceae; genus Armillaria; species Armillaria ostoyae. The sequence goes on from LR732082.1 coordinate 3,981,600, forward strand.
AAAAGGGCACGGCAACGAACGCAGGTGACAAATGCGGGGACAATTCATGACCTTGACAATATGAAGATTCGGTACGCATAAAAGACCTGCCCGACACAAGCAACTGTACTTATTAGTATCGGAAAACAAACAGAAAATACTGCAGGCACCAACACCGCCCATGACGGGGACAACTAGCCAATTAAAATCCATTCTAGTCAGGGCTTCGAGGTCACCGAAGCCGTACCCGAACATCGCTAAAGCGTCGTAGGTGACGAACATCGTCTGAACAAACTCGACAATGTAGACGCCATAGACAAAATATTTTGTGAAGTTCCTGTCCTTCGGAAATGCCAGATAGTACAGATCTTGCAAGGAAAACGGATAAGAACAGTATTACTACTAGAGAATGAACGACGCACAAAGCTGTACAGAAAGAGTACCGAAGAGCCCCCAGTGCAAGAGATAGGCAACGATCTGAATTGCCGTGTTGGTGACTGCATAGACTAATCGCACAATTTGACAAACCTCCGGTCCAGACCTGAAACGAGATGATTCAGTACACACCACTCAACTTGAAGATTATAACTTACAGTCGTTCTATAGGATAACCTGCGGGGACGGGCTGCATGGTTGTGCCTGGAGTTGTTTTACCGATTCTGAATGGTACATATATTTCCGCGGGTCATCATGAGAAATCTGAAAGATGTCCTTCAAATACCCATGGCCAGTCAGCATCACAGACCGAGTTGAAAGGCAGTCCAGTTACCCCCATTTCAACCATCCTCATTAGATGTCAACGCATCAAGTTGACCCATCAAATTGAATATCTTGATTCTGTTCTGTAGTTTCAGAGGACATCTCCGAACCAAAGTATAGCAGAAGTCATACCGGCACGCTAATCTCAAGTCGATATGAAAAACTATCCCCAGAATAAACTGTGAGAAGGAGGAAGGATTTTTGCTCACCATGCTATACAGTTGTCGCGTATCTATCAGATATCTTCTTCCTCGTCCAACGGATGGATTGAAAATAGCTTCTTATGGCCTGATATTCTCCTCATCGGATTGCTTTTTGATATATCACAGTGGCCCGTGGATTCGTGGGTATGAAGAAGTGCTACAGCCATCGGAACGCAGCAGTGTCCCTGCGATACTATGAGTGGCAATGTATGTTTAAATTTCTTTGCACCGAACCATTCCTGGGTCATATCTTCCGAGCCTCCCCCTCAACAATTTTGCTGCACCAAGAGCGGTCAAGGAGACATAGAACTAGGTCCGAGCTGATCGATGGATCATGACTCGAAAAGAAACGCAAGCGTGGGAAAGGAATGCACGTGTACCAAAATAGATCCCAAGACTCGAAGGACGACCGCCATCTATCCCGCCAATCTACGAGAATTCTTTACTTTCTTTCCCGAACGACCAGTACTGGAGATAAGGAGGTCGTCAACGTTGACTGCCATTGCGCCCCATCGCCAGGGTTTGATGCGGTTTATTCGTGTGCGTGGCTTCGTTCCCTTGGACGTTCAAGCTCAACTTTGGGTCTCAACGTCAACCCGGGAAGATTATGGGACCCCTAGGACCCCTACACGTCGAAGAAGCGCTTCAAATGTATCACCAACTTCACGTTCCACCAAAGCCACCGCCGGATCTTTTTAAGTCGATCTGGAACGAAACCGACGTTATTGAGGAATACAACTATCTGGACCGTACACACCACACGAGTCTGGTCTCGAAACCGTCCGAGGCGGCTTGCCGGTTGACAAAGGCTTGGTGGTGGCCTTGCGCGTCTCATCCGATCATTTGGACGAGCATAGTAATGAGTTGGTTGTATACAATGCTACGGGCGCTTGGGTTTTATCAGTATGTGTTTTGCTTTATTGCACTATTCTCATCTCACGACTTGTAAACCTATACTTCCATATTGCATTTGCGGCTTAACTTTCGAGCTTTCATGAGAGGAAGCAGGAGTAGCGAAGGATGTGAAGGTGCCTCATGGACTAAGGACTAGATCACTTGTCCTTCGAGAGAATCTCTTTATAATTTCTACTTTACAACCTGGTCAGGAACTTTTCAATAACGACGTTGTAATCTACCTTTGACGTTATCCATGTATCAAGCTCTCAGACTGACTGACGTCGTACGTCACACTGCAAAGCTTCCATATTGATTTATGAGATTACGGGGTTTTTTCGATAGGTTCATCTTAATCAGTGACCTTCATTGCTGGGGCCGGGTGGGCTCGACAGACATTTCACCGTTGATTCTAGTCCGGTCTACGGATGTGCCTCGCCCGGGACATATCCTACTTTACCGAACTGGGATCCGGCTGAAAAACGCAGGTGGGTCGAACCATCGTTACCGAGCTTGGGTATGAAGTTGGAACGACGAGTGCAAACCCCGAATTCGTAAATAACTATATATGTAAAAGGGGTGGAATACCTTAACAAAGGCGTAAGGTATGAATTGGTATCGGTGTGTGTAACACCAAGACCATAACGGAGTGTTCCCATATGTTGAAATCGAAGAAGACGGATGAAAGCAAATGCCACCGACCCAGCGCTCAGAGCAGCAGACGAAGACGCGGTGCAACCTCCATCTCGATACCTCACTGACTCGGTGGATCGAGGGAAATTTGAGGGAGATGGGGGCGAGATAACTCACAACTTCAAGTTGAAGGAGCAAAGCTTTGCTCATACTTATACACCTAGAATACAAAAACGGTAGTATACATGACAGAACGACCCAACCATACGCCAGCATGTAGGATGTACATGCGAAATCGTACAAGCCTGGAACAAAAAAAAAAAAAACAAGACCATAAATAGTAGGGCAGCTGACTCAAAAATGCACTCTAACAGTTACACAAGGAGGCTCATACCGAGGTCCTGTGGTTTCTCCTTCCAGGAAAATCAGCTCCAGTCAAGTACGCGAATCAACATGACTGACACTCATTCGACCCATTTCATGATCACTGCTGAATACCGCTCTAGTTATTGGGACTCCCTCTGACACCTGTCCATGCACCCCATGCGCACGCTGTGCGCCCTGCGTTGAATGGGGTGGATATCCCTCATCATAGTGGTTGTGATCTCCATATCGGTAGAAGACGTATAGGTATCCCGTCCACCCATGATCCGGATTCGCGAATTCAGCACCATGTAAACGGTATTAGTATACAGTTTGGGCATGATGATGGCTGCTGTGCGGTAGAAAAGCTCATGAGGGAAGGCAAAAAAGAGGATAAGGGTGAGCAGAGCGACAACAGCTAGAAGTGGAAAGCGTTAATCTCCTGACAACTGTGAAATGCAGGGAGTACATACCTGTTACAGATCCCGTTTCAATGGTGAGACGAATTATCTTTGTGACCAGAATTTGGGTCTGACGGAAACCAGTATTGTGGCGCGTAAGCTACGACACAGTATCAACCTCAATGAAGATAACTGAAAGAGAGAGAGCTCACATAGTAAGTCATGCAGATAGCGATGACGATATCACACAAAGCAGTGCTTCCGTACCAGATCTACGCGTGAATCAGCACGATGAATACGAGATAAATAGTTAGATGATTACCCCGACGACGATGGACGTCTTCCGATTATTAAGTTTAGTGATGTTGCCTGCTTGGAAAGAGTAGACGCCTGTGATTATAGCTGCCACAGAGCTGGTCAAGGATACCTGGAATTTGATGAACTAGACTGCCACAGAGGAAGGGCACGGCAACGAACGCAGGAGACGAGAGCGGGGACGGTTCGTGACCTTGACAATACGAAGATTCGGTATGAATAGAAGCCCTGCCCGACACAGGCAGCTGTACTCATGATGAGTAGCAGAAAACGAGTAGAAGATGCTGCACGCACGAATAGTGGTCATGATGGGAACAATGAGCCAATTAAAATGTATCCTAGTGAGCGCTTCCAAATCACCGAACCCGAACCCGAACATTGCTAAAGCATCGTGGGCAACGAGTGCCGTCTGAACAAATTCGACAATGTAGATGCCATAGACGAGACATTTTATGAATTGTCTGTCCTTCGGAAATGCTAGATAGTACAGATCTAGTAAGGAGAACGTATTAGAAACAGCATTGGTGGAGAATGAGCGACACACAAAGCTGCACGGAAAGAGTCCCGAAGAGTCCCCAGTGCAAGAGATAGCCGACGATCTGAATTGCCATATTAGTGACACAACATATTAAACGCAAGAATTCGACGAACCAAAGGTCCAGACCTTAAACGAGACGATTCAGTACATGCAATGCTCAATTACACGCCGGTAACTCACACCCTTTCGATGGTGGGGACGGGCTGCATGGCGTATCTGGTCGAAGTCGTTTTTCTAGTCCTGAAGGGAAAGAAGCTGTACATATATCGTTAACAATCATCGCGAGAAACTTGAAGGAAGGCCCAAATACCCAAGGCGGGTCAGTATCACACCACAGAAACGAAGGTGAGAGGCAGTCCAAGTATCCCGATTTCAACCATCTCCATTAGAGGTCAACGCATTGGCCCATCAAATTGATTCCGTTCCACAAGTTGAACCAAGCTATAATGGAAGAGATACTAACGCGCTAATATCAAGTTGATATTGAAACTATCCCCAGAATAAAGTGTGAGAGGGCAACACTGCGGATTTACCATCCTTTCCTCGACTGCGGACATTGAATCTCAGAAGCGCCCCATACAATTGTCGCGATCTATGTATTTCCTTCCTCTGAATTGAAAGCAATTTGTGCCTGATATTCTGCCGTCATTGGAAATATTTTTGGTGGTGTGTTTTGATGCTATGAAGCCGTACAACCATCGGAACGCGGCAGTGTCTTTACTCTGCACTGTAATGGGTAGCCTCCTCCTCGACGATCGTGCTGCAACAAGAGCCGTCAAGGAGTCATAGATGTCCTGCGAGGTGTTGTCTCTGTTGAGAAGCTACTTCTCATCCAGAACGCGCCATGGACTTGCGTGTCGATACTTTGTCGACCTCGAGTCTTCGGTCGAGGGAAAGTGACACTACTAGCCGGTAGCTTAATGCATCAACTTGCAGTTCGGATGAAACAAAGTTCGTTGACAAGGAGAAATAAGAATACAGATATGCAGATCCCTTCGTAAGAATACGGCATCGCCGTGAGACTCACACCTTGACGACTGTGTATTTGATGCTTGGATACCTCCTCTCCCTTAATTCTTGGACGTAGCTGTGCACTATGAACAAACCATCTGTGGGAGGATATGTATCAGACTCAGGAGCAGTAGGAATCTCTCTCGTCAAACGTACAGAATTGGATCAACCATATGACGGCATAGATCGCAGTAATTGCCGCCTTCGATACGTTTAGGGCAGTACGGCACACACTTGCCACATCCTCTGTGATGATGTCGACCTCGAAGGAATCTTTGCAGTCGGCGCTAGCTTGCTTATCGTATTTCTTACTGTATAGCTGGATCAGAGCAACGACTCCTAGGGCTAAACTGGCAATGAACGAGCCGATCTGCATGCCATTGAATGCTGCAACCAGCTTTACTCTTGCTGTGAGTGCCCCGACCAAACTACAAAACCATCAGCATCTAAGTAAGAAAAGGGGTAAGCGACGTATACCCGAAGAGAGAGATGAGGACGATGAAGGTGTATAGACCGGCAGTGACCCAGACCACGATTTCGTGGCTTTTGCTTAGGACAAGAGAGTGATTCAAGATGTCTTTGATATTGATCCATCCTCCTACCGCGACAAGAACGCTGCCGAGCAACGTCAATGCCGTGATGATCTGTGCGAAAGTAAATCTTAGGGTGTGCAGAGGTCACAGCAGGAGCATACACACCACGACACCCAGGCGCAAGGGCAAACAGCAAAGAAAATGGTGCCAACGCATATTATACGAGGAGAATGTGCAGATAGAAATTTTCCACGTTCGAGGTTTTTATATTCTTTCGAGTGACGCAGGTCTGAGGTCTGAATGCAGATAGGACGGATGGTCTCGGAATTTTCGATCAGTATACACAGCCAGAAGAGACATAGGTAGCAAAGTGAGACTCAGAAGTGACCTAGGCAGGGGCAATATCGGGGGTCGCTAAGCACTACAGAAGGACGTCAGCGTGCGGACGAATGGGCGGTCAATGCCATTTCAGGATAAGGTGGCCCTGACAAAGTCTTCCTTAAAAAGGAAACGCAATGACGCAAAACTTTTTTCGCCCAGAAACGTCCTTTATCAGGACCGCGCCAGAACCATCACTGCGGATGGGGCGCGCAGCAGGAACATGAAGCGAAGAGCAGTTGTCTCTTTCTGACCATGATTATCCTGGAAGAGGATGAACGTACTCCTCTGAAGGGAGACTCTACGACACCAGTATCCCCTACTTCACCTTCACAACTTTCCTCCCCCGACTCACCACCTTCGTACAATGAAGCGGTTGTCTGTAATCCCTTCAGTCGTCATCCGTCGTACGATGCTATTCCCATCCCTGAGAGTTTGAACCTGGAGTCTCTGGACCGAGTATCTGACAAGAGGCGGAGAAGGAGGAATAGGCACAGAGTTCATATGATGCTGCTGTTCTTGGCTCTTACAGGCTGCATTGTATTCTGGTTAACATTTGCCATCGTACGTTGGATTTTCTCGCTGGACGTCAAATACCGCTCACCTAGATGACTTAGTTTTTTGAACCCGGTGGACTCGCTGTAAGCTCGTTCGCTTACTGATGACATGGTACTATGGTTGACTTGTGTATTTGCCAGCGAAAAGGCGGGGTAAGTTACAAAGCATGACACAACAGCAAATTTGATCTTTATTTCCATCGTTTAGAGAAACCCGCCTCCGGGGCCGCCTCCAGATGGCGTAAGTGAGTTGTTCTAGGACGCGTTAACTTAAACTCAAGTCGATCTAGCGTAAACATCGTGGGCCGCCTCCGGAAGAAGAGGAAGAAAACGTATGTCTTTCTTTTCAAAATAGTCGACTCGTTCTTATGTCGGTATAGTCTCGGGGGCCTCCAGACGGCGAAGACAGGGTAAGTGTTTCTTTAAGATACAGCGCTTCCTTTGTCTCAGCAAGCTCTAACAGCGTCGAGGTGATGGCCCGCCTCCTGAGGCGGTTGATGAGGGTGTGAGTAGTACCACCAGCGAAATACCCTTTCATCTAAAGAGCTCGTTTCTCTATAGCCTCATGGTGACGGTCCACCTCCCCCTCCAGATGATGCTGTAAGTTCTTCTTCTACTGCTTCCGAATTCACCCTGATCCACGGACTTCGTTAGTACAGAGGCCCTCGCGGCGAGCGTTGTACCTTCATACAACGTCTGCTTCGACCTTACCTCTGCGAAGCCTCCAGAGGACCATGAATCTCAACACATCCTTCAGGATATCATAACTTGGTCTTGAGTTTGAATGTGAAGCATATGTGATTGCTTAGATTCCCCGTTTTTGTATTTACCTTCGAGACGGATATGAGTTGATAGAAGACTACAATTTGGATCCGCTGGAGCTGGATCTGCTGGGCGATATGTGCTGAATATGGGTGAGTTTCCTTTCCTCAGCTTTCTCAATCAAGTAATGCAAGTTCGAGAAAGCTCCGTCCGTTTCAAAGTCTACGGCAGTTTCCCAAGTTGTTTTCCACTATCACACAAGGGGCGATAAGTAGGATTTTAACTCCTTAGCGATTCCTTTTTTCCTTTGCGTAGCTATCTTGACAAAAGAATAGAGTTGGAATTCGATAGAATGTCGCTACTGAAATACCGCTTTGTCCACCGAAAGCTCTGTCCGGCCCGTGAGATCCGCGATGGTTACCGGCAAGTTACCGGGCCTTCTACCTGCTGTCAAGTCATGCAGAAGACCACGAAATCCCCACAGAGCGAAGAAGCCGAAGTGAGTATCCTGATTCTCACCACAGTCTGCGCTCAAATAGTGCTTCTAGAATACCTACTCGAAAGCTGCAAAGGCAGAGCTTGGAAAGAAATACGACATTGCATTCCGCTTATATATCAAAGCTGCCGAGATCTTCTTGCACCTCAGTCGATCCAACGATGCACGCGAGCAGGAAAGGTCGAAATGGAAGACCAGTGCTTCTAAGGCTCTAGAAAGGGCCGAGAAGATCAAGGCTTTCACGCAGCAGAGAGCTACTTCGCCGTCGAGTAGCCAATCCCCCGGGACCGAAAATCGCTCGAACATGACCCTGACACCCGTCGGGGTGGACCACTTCTCAGAACGTAAGTCGTGCTGTCCGACATGAGCGTACTGAACAAATGGGCTACAGGCGAACAATATTATGTACTCCAGAAAGGCAGCATTGTCAACGGGCTCAAGTTCCCACTGTGGAATGAAGAAGATCTGGGTTCAAAGTCGGCTTTGTTGTACGAGTATGTTACTCTCTATATCTTTGAGCGATTAGGTCCTTGAGATGTTGACAGGGATCCTGATGGCCAGCCCAGTTTGTCACCTGAACAAGTAGAATTATCGACGGTTTGGCGACGGCCGGATGCTGAGTTCCTATCCCTGAGCTCAGACCAAAGGGCGCTCCAAATCAGGCCCCAGGACATAGTGCAGCAGGTTGTCACGGACTGCTCCGTGTGCGCGTCTCTATCCGTAAGCCTGGAACATAGTCGCAGATTTCCTCTAAGCGTCAGTCCGTCTTAAGCTACCTTGCACCAGCGAGCTGACAACTTCCTGAAAGTCGTCCTCATGTCTATGTTACTCCTCAAAGACTGGCCGTTGCGATGTGAAGGTTCTATTGAATGGAGCTAGCCGACGCGTATGTATCACGTTCTACAGTATCCAGTTTTTGATCAACATGGTCATACTATAGATAGGTCTGTGTCTGCCCGAGTCACTGTCATCTTTGATTCACAAGTTGTACCCCAGTGATTGATGATAAGCTACCCTATCACCCTAGCCTCTCTTCTTTGATGTGCATGACCTGTCGCGTCCAAGAAGGCTCTGATTCACCGTGGTCGGTGATTTGGCCGAGTCTCATCGAGAAAGCTGTACGTTGTTCTGATTCTTATGTTCCACGTGCCTTCCTTAATGGATGAGCTGACACAGTACATGAAGTTAATGGGAGGATACGATTTCCCTGGATCGTGCGTCGTAATTCTCATTCACCTTTTCATCTGATTTAATTCTGCAGCCTAGAAATTCGTGCATCGACCTGCAGTCAGTCTTTCTGCTTCCGAGACCTTTTATTTCTAATACCCAGCAGCATTTTCGGCGGGTGGATACCCGAGCAGCTAGATATCCAAAGGTAGGCCATTGTATAGGAAAATTCTGGAGTACGCAGTTAAAGCTGCCCGTAGCAGCAACTTCGAACGTGAAAAGACTTGGTCCAAACTTCTAGAAGGCTTCACTCGCGGTGAGTCGCACTGCGCTTGGATCATGCAAGTTCTGATCGTCCTGAAAGGCGACTGTGTTTTAACATTGGGGACTGGCGCGAGACCCGGCATACGCTGGGACTCCGTGGACATCTTGTCGTCCCACAGTTATGCAGTAATAGGTGAGCAGGGCTCTCGCTGCAACCGAAACGTTCGTAACACCGATACCACGCAGACGTCGAGGAAAATGACAAAGACCGAATATTAACCGTCTTGGACCCGTGGATATCCCCAGACGATGATAAGCAGGAGACAAGTGAGTGGAATCGTTGCGCGTTGAAGAAGATCTCTCAACTATACCAGGAATCTTGCGCATACCATGGTTGGATGTCCTTGTCGTCTTCGATGGCATCTATCTCAGCTGGGATCCGCGGGGCTGGAAGAACTCATTAACATTCCACGGGTTCGCACAATAATTCCTCGATCACGCTTGCTATTATTTACTCCAGTTGTAGACGATGGAAAAAGAAAGCATGTGACAATGGTAAGAAGCTGACTGGCCTTGTCAATGTTGTCATTCGCCTCATTGTTCTTGTAGGCTGCACGCGTCAACTCAGAGCCAACTTCAGTTTTACAGACAGCACAGTCACGGATGACGAGATCTGGGTCTTGTTAACGCGACATCTTTCAACGAGCCGGGAGACGTCTGAGTTTATAGCTTTACAAGTGGAAACAGATGACGACAACATCAAGGTTTGCGATAACAGTCTGCTCTCCGCAAAGGTGATATCGAGTTGTTTTGTACGCCACTTTTCATTCACACGTACTGCAGGGGGTGTACACAAATAGCACACATGTGCTCGTAAGTTTTCGTCTGTGTACACGAGCCGCCACACTCACATCAATCCAGGTTAAATCTAGAATTTCTAAACATCAACCTTCCGGAACCTTGGTTATACTCGCGTCGTACGATGGGAAGTCTCAAGATGTCGGGTTTACGTTGACAGTGTATGCCCGTTCTGCTGTCACGATTTCATGGGATACCAACGTTCCGATACCGCCGTTCACGACAGAGGTGCCTTACAGAAATACCCAAACTGAATGCTTAGCTCACAGTGGAATCAGATTGATAGCTCATTCACGCAGAAAAATGCAGGAGGAAACTCTACATTTCCGACGTACATGGTCAACCCTCAATATCATCTACAAATTCACCCAATGGCGCATATTCGGAGCAAATCCAAAGTCAACTTGACCATGCATACAGCTAAGGATCTGCCTGCTAATATAACGGTTGTATGGTCTCAGGGACATCGGGTATTTGAGTACGCTGAACTTTACGTCTTCAGTTGTTGTATATACTAACATCAGGTAGGCTTGCTGAGAAAGACGTCGTTTCCAGCTCGGGTGCTTATAGCTATGGTTTAGCCAGGCTTTCGCAACAACTGGGAGGTAGGATAACTAAGCGAGACCCATACGTCTATTGAACTGACGTCAGTTTTCTACTCATAGCTGGGGACTACAACGTCATACTCTCGGTCCTTGAGCCACACAAGACTGGCTCATATCTCCTGAAGGTGGAGAGTACTTCGCGGTTTGACTTGACTCCCATTCCTCAGGAAGGCGTCGGGATGTATAGCAGAGTAATTCGTGGTGCATGGTGGGTCAGCACTTACTCTAGGCGATCATATTGTTCTGATACGTGCACCTAGGGACGTTGACACGGCGGTGGGAGGCCCTAGCTTCAAGCAGTATGCACACAACCCCATATATGAGGTCGACTGCCCATCAGCCGCTCAGATGAAGTAAGCATGTTTTATATTATGGCAGACTTGCTCTTCACAAAAGTGAATTCACAGAGTCCGACTGCAGCTCGTTCGTCCCTCATCCAGTTCTCCGCTTAACGTCACTATATACCCCGCCGACGCATCTGAATATACCGCTTCACATCTAGCCACGTCTGGTGCGTATGACGATGCTATCTCTGGCGTCGTCACGCCGCAGATATCCCTCAATCGAGGGAAATACTGGATCATACCCTCGACGTTTAATCCGGGAATCGAAGCTGCGTTCCAGCTGATTGTTTATAGTTCTGTCTCGGGAGTAGAAGTTGAACTGCGGCCGAAGCGCATTAAGTCTTGAACATAGAAGCGTACTGGCCCAGGTTCTCTCAGTAGTTCAATGTGCAAATATGGAGAGGTAGATACTCATTCTATTTGATGTCGGTCGTCGGTAATCCACATCTTTATCCAATACAAAAGTAGCATGATACCAACGGCCGCTACTGTAGAATATCTAGGAAATCCCGAGGGAAGTAAATTATACAAATCATTAAGAAATTCCCAGCAGCTGGCGATGCTTTTCAGTCATATGGCTCCTGTCAACTACCACTGTTTAAGATCTCAAGCGCTATCACTCGTCGACTGAGTATATGAATTGTACTCGTCGTGAGCTAGTTATCGTGCATATACGGAATGAAGGACTCTTGGACCATGGCGATCGGTAGATCAAAAGGATATGACACACGGACACGAAACCTATCAGGGTCGATCTCACTGCGACGATGGAAAGATTTGGGACGGCGGAGATCCCAGGTGCTTCCATGGTGAGTATTGAACAAGGTGCAGAATTCGAAGAGAATATAAACTCTTGCACGTCAATGTAGATTGGGTGACGCATACATGCTACGGGGCGGTCAAATTTGTACCATAACAAAGTCATTATAAAAGTATGCGGCTATGCCCGCTTCAAACAAGAATGTTCACAATCTCCGCAGCAACACCCAGATCCAGTACCCTGGCCACTTCCCTGTTGAGCATCTTGAAAACTGACACTTTCTCAAACTTCCACTGTGACGGTCTTTGCCCAACTACCCAATATTGCCATCCCCGAACGATAGGGACCTCAGGGCCAAGTACAAATGGATCACTGCCTATCAGGGTGTATAAGCCATCTGGTATTGGGTATTCGTGGTCGGCAGTGATGTTGAATATGTGCGTTGCCTCCGTCTTATCTTCGACGAGCAACTCTCCCTGTCGATGTTTCCCTTCCTGCGGTCCTTCGGCCAATCCCCGCACATAACCTGATTCAATACAGTGACCCCCATACCAGTCGATACCATCACTGGGAGGATATACCTCCGAAAACCCCACCAACTGATAGTATGATGGAAGCACCTCGGTCATAACCTGCCTCCATGACGGTCGCCAACATTTGTTTCCATTCCCAGGTTTAGGATATCGGAAGAACAATTCCGCCCGAGACTCGTCGTGCATCACGTCCACCAGCGCCGTCCATGCATCCTCTTCAGAGTGAGCTTCGTAGTACGCCGGTATCCTATTTGAGTTCAGAAGGTATCCCAACCCTGCAACTTTATCCACGGGATTTGTTGACACCCGCTTCTGCATCTCTGATAGCGCGCTCGGGCGGCCGAACACATTGAAGTGTGCTTGACCCCGCATCTCACGCAATGATGCCAGATCCGTCTCAAACCTTGCTTGTATCACCTCATCCATGGCCCTGTCGTTGCCTGTATCCCCACCAATGATTGGATCCCTGCTGATCTCCTGCAGCGTCCATGCACGTCTGAACCAACACCGATCACTCTCAAGGTCACCGGGTTTCAAACTCAAAGGTCGTCCCAGCCCACTGACGTAGCACACCACCTTTTCTGCCATTTCATATACCGCTCCAATGGTAGGCACATCCACCTTCCACTCTTCCACACGCAGATCCTCTCTTCGCCCACCTTTCTGTCTCAAACAGAGAACATCCAACCACACATACTCCGCACCCGAATTGAGCATCTCGATGCGGATGCGGTCGAGGTCGGTATCCCTTGGAATGGGCACAGGCCATTCATACCCGTTGATGGGCGTCAGCACATCTGTGCGATCTTTCTCTTCCATCCACGCATGTGATATGGCCCAGGGCCATTGGCATGTGATCCACCATGGCACTACGCGATTGCTATATAGATCCCAAGTGCATCGAGGAGGCACTATTTTGGTGACGATCTTGTTATTAACGAGTACATCTTGTCGCATCGCCTGGTCCCGTGCCTCGCAAGTGTGTAGCTTGTCTTGAACGCCGATCAAACCATCGTACCAAACCGGGCGGAGATGGGCATAAGCAGTGCCAAAGTCGTAGTCTTTGGTGCTGTAGGCTTCAAGAAGAGAGGATAGGGAAGGGGTTTCCAGAGTGTATGATGTTCCGAGCGTGGAATTGAGCTTCTCTAGAAGTACAACAACACCGAGGTCGGCGCAGAGGGTGTTGGCGAGAGAGGATGATATGACCGGCTTTCTACCAGTGTAGGACTGCTGCTTTGGCACCGGAATGGATGATATTGCTTGGCTGGTAGTAGCAATGACGGTGAGGAGGGTGACCTCTGGGAGACTCTCATATTTGAGGTGCGTCTGATCTCTCTGCAATGCATTATTTACTGCTTTTCCATCCTTAGTTTTATGTACTCACCTGTTTATCCCTGTCTGGTGGGAAAATACCACCTTTATAGCGCTCGAACCATTCATCCCTATTCATTTTGGTTTTTCCTGGTCATACAAGAATGAGGATGTGAAAAATCAACGATAATACAATGCATACTTACTATTGTACGTTCTCTACAGAGTCAACTGGGTGTAGCGAAAGCTGTAGTTGCACCGGGGCTGTATGTACCCATAGGATTGGTGCGCCTTGTCCTCGTGGTAGGAAGCCAAAACAATAGACGCTGAACCGGGCCGGCACTATCGAAACGTATCACAGCCGCACGTTGTTTGGGCAGATCTGCGGCAAGATAGACGCCCAGGAATTTCATTCCTGCCTGCCTGATGTGCGCGTCCCTCCATGTTCAGTAATCAGCTGATCCCACGATCGGATATCGACGGTATATTCCTCTGATGTGGACAGGCGCTCATGACTGTGTATTGCCCCGCCCGCATCCGAGAGGATAATGTGAATCTCAACGTTCATTAGACGATCAGAGTTTTACCACAACACTGAAAAAGGTTCTCCGGTAATCACCAATCTACGACATGGAGTAGACAAGTGTGTATGCATCCCTCGGAAGCTATGTGATGAAGATGATTATCATCTATACGATATTATGATGGGAATCATCTACCTTTTGTCGCGTCATGGAGCGCCAGACCCTCGAGAAGTTGTATCCAGAGGTATCTACCATTTGAAGCACTCCGTCAATCCATTACTTTCATAGGCAGCGGCTGAATTGCTACCACCGAGAGTAAAATACCTGGCAGAAAGCTAGGTAGGCTTCGCCAGCATTTGCGTTCATGAAATACTGAGATTCGGCGTCCAAGAGCAGACGAGACGCTTCGACGGCGTCAAAATGAACGTCTTGAATGTACACATAGAGATCTTTCTGAGAAACGACGACTAGATATGTTCAAAAAGATCTCACCCTGACACTTCGCGGTGATGACATGCATACGCATCCATAACTTCGCTTCTGTCAGTGTCCTGACTCCATTTTGCCGTGATCCAAGTGTACTTTTCCTACGTAAGAAGATCTGTAAGTCGGCGCGCCATGATGTACGTCTACTACTAACCTGAACAATTCTATCGACCCCATCATCTTGTGACTTTTCCGTTCAGTCCTCCACTGCCAGAAACCAATGCACGAGATTTCTTGCGATCAAAAGCAACAAAGCTTCAAAAGGCTATGCCAGTGAGGAAGAGCCATCAAAGCTAGGGGAGGTCCCGTACCAGAAAGATTTCCCTCGACTGAACCATCAAGAGCGGTAAGTGACTATGTGAGAGGTCATATACCGACACCACGTTTGGGTGATTGCATTCAGAACGGCGGCGGAAGCGATAGTGAAGACGCTGATGATAGAAGAAAATGCGCTTTCAGATATATTTAGCCATAGCTCTGGTCAGATTCCCCGACGTTATTGGCCTGACGTTTGCCTCCTTGAGGCCTTATCGATATCTTGGAAGCCTCTCCGAGTCTTGGCTGTAAAATCCTATTTGATAACCTGCGAGAAAATTGAGACTCACGGATGGACTCGAAGAAATGGATGCTGACCGTCCTGCATGGCTTTCTAGGTCCTGACAGCTACCTCAGGCTCAAAACTCCAGCCAACAATGGTATAGTGACGAGATAGACGTCCTCCAAAGGTCCGAGGTCATGTTGTGTAATGACAATTGTTGGTACGTCGGAGTTACCGTCGAGGTTCCTTCTTGCCAGTTGCTTGCAATCATCTTTTTTTTAGAAAGCACCTTTTGCTATAGTTTGTTTCAAGCGTCGGCATCTCCCTCGTGGTTCAGATAAAGCCGAAATGGCCTCAACGTCCACACAAGTGCGAGTCGCGGGACATGAATACCATGCATTGCTCTACTGTACTTGTCGTCTCAGGATGACACTGCTCATCCTCCCGCTTACAGGAAGCCCACATTGAATTCCATTCAGCCCATCCGACATTACACCGCGACCCTGTTATCCGTCTCTGAGCCTCACTGTGCTTAGCTTTGAGCATTCCGATACGCCTCTGGCGAAAGGAGGAACTCGTTGACCCTCTTTAGAGTACTCCGGGATGGATTCGCTTGAGGTCGTTCGGAAATGATCCATTCGAGTCTTGTGCGAATAGACTGCTTGTCAACTAGTATGCCTCAGTACAGACGACATATATGAACGGCATTCAATCTCACCTTTTCGCGGTCCACTTGTCATAGCAAAATGACCATTGTCGTCGAAGAACATTTGCAGCGCCGTGACGACGACACCTACACTGACGTCCTTGCCTGTGTCACAAGATACACAGACCGAGTGCCCCTTGACCAACGCGGACTGAACGAACGCCATGGCCTGTGGAAGCACGGTGCTCAACAACTGAGTCTGCCCTTTCTTGCCCGGTAATGTTTTGATCCGCTCAACTTGCAGGTGGCCCCCGATATCGACATCATCCTCGCTGAGAACGAAATACATGAAATCGTCTCCTAGGGAAGGGCTAGGCAACCGAGAATTTTGGCATATCGCAAGGCGAGACCCAACTTTGGAAAGGATCGTCGGAGGTTCTCCCTTTTGAGTAGGCGATGCTGCAACGATGGATGCAACGAGACTTTGGAGCTCCGTTTGGCTGGATGTTAACAGTTCCGCTTTATGGCTCCAGAACATCTCCGGGACTAGACCCTACTTTTTTTAATCAGAACCAGCGAAGAGAGATATAAACAGCAACTCACCATTCCCCATGCTTCGTGGTCGTCACCAGACCCTTGAATGTACGTGAACCCGCTTGACCGGCGCTCTAGGCCGTCTTCAACCTGCTTCGACGCGGATACGCATATAACAGGGTAGAAACCGGGATCTGAACCAGCTTGAGGGAATGATGAGGTTGACGGCGTGATCCACATGGGACGGAGCGGATATTGGAGCCGGGGGAGGGCGTAGGAGGATTTCTATCCGGGTGCAGTCAGACCAATCCATTTTTTATTGATGCAGTACAACATACAGCAAGCGCCTCTGCCCAACCATCTAGCAACGGGAGAATCTGGTCGTGCTCTTGACTACTGACGGTTGAAGGTGGCGTGTAAAGTTCCGTATCCCAGTTGATAGTGATTTCCGGATACCGAATTCGCATAGCTCGATTGACGACTGTGCACCATATGGGCACCGTCTTGGACAGCGCATCTGGTATTTTCTTGCCGGCCCTTGTTGAGTCGACCAGGATTATCCTGCGCAAGGATAAGCTTCTAAAATATTGCATCTGACAGCCACGAACCCTTTCTGCTGCTCCACTAACGCCAGTAGGTGCAAGTTGGGACGTCTCAGGTTGAAGCTCCAGTTCGAAAAATGGCCATCGGTAGACTTAAAGTAGGCGGGAATGGGTACTGACTGAATATCGCTTTCGATGAGCGGCAAAAAATAAATGCAATAAGAACGTACAGTGCTGGGGTCAGTGTACCAGGCACCACATCGTAAATTCGCTGTATGCCATGTTGGTTCAGCGTTGCCTGCTCTATGAGACCATCATCGTACGGAGAATTGGCAGATCTTTGTAGGCAAGTCGGACTTGATTGACAAAGGTTATGTCTTCGTCAATTGAGTGGAGACGGTTGTAGATATCCAAGAATTCCTTTCGAATGTAGGACAGAGCCGCGTTGCGAGTGCTCTTGGCATCAACGTCGTCCATGCCGTATGGAGGAGGAGAAATGTACGAGCAGATCTTGTGCAGATTGCGAGGGTAGCAATTGAGCTCAGCGCGGCGGGCCTACGTGTGGTCACACTATCACGTGTCTGTGACACGCAGCCACATACAACGATTCGCTTACACTGCGGCCATCATTACAACTTCAAGCTCGAGAGTCGTCGCTGCACACCTTTCTAGTCCAATATTTTTTCTCTATTCCTGTGTTTTTATCTTTGTCTCCAGAACAAGTAAAAAGTGAAAAGCCTTGCATTCGTAGACAGTAAGTAAGTAATAAGTATCGCTGCCAACTCGTTTGTCGTTGACACCGTGTATCCTGGATATTCTAGTACGGATATATAGCGAGCATATTCAGCATGTCGACGTTCTTTTCATTAGCTTTGAACTCGACGTCAAGCCAGCCCCGACTTTGTAGGATCGGAAATTGGTTTTCGACCTTCGACCTAAATATTCCCGCCAAAGTGGGATCGAGAATACCATGACAATGGACCACTTGAATGATGAGCAGCCGAAACGATGGCATCGACTCTCCTGTTAGGACAGAGTCCCAGTCTGAGAGAGTGGGAGGATCGGTGCTCAGATCTGGAGTCGCAAAGCGAATCGTGGCTTTCTCTAGCCGGTTGATTTTTCTGGTGAGGCAGTCTATCATCCAACAATTCAGGACAGACGAGCAACCCTGTTGCGCCTGATCGGGATCAAATGCAATTATATCAATGACACGGATGTGCGACACGTTAAAGTCCTCCGGCCAGATGGGAGGGCCGCTGTCTGAATCTACAGTTATACAAGAGAAGGGAAGGAGAGTTGCGAACACTCACTATAATCAAACTGTATCCTCAAGTTTTGTAACGTTTCAAGTGATAGGCTGATGACCGCGACAGCAAAATCTCGATCTGAGTCAAAGAGAACAGATATTGCAAAATCACGAAGGCGTTCGAAGGAGATGATACTCTGTGGTAGCAGGAGACCGTACAATTCCAGGAAAGGGTACTCGATGGCAAAACTTTCGGGACACAAACGACGTCCTTCCAAGAGGTAATTCTGATATTCCGCGCATGTGAGGGGTTCTGTCGCAGAGCTGAGTGATAAGAGCGCCAAGTGTTGAAGCTCAGAGGATCCTCCTATAATTTCTAAGATTTGAGAAAGCCCATTTACTTCAAGTTGCCAGAACATGGCTGAGACGTAGGATTTTTTAGACGAGGATAATGCCGATGGTACTTGAAAAGGACAGTCCGCAACCCAGGTCACCGTTATGTGCCTTAAAGAGGGCAAAAACGGAAATGGTATCCCCAAGTCCCCTTCATCGAACCAACAGTGTGCAGTGTCGAGGGATACAACCAAGGGCACGATATCCGGAGAGTCGCGGCATAACGCGGCAAATCTCTGTGTCTGTTCGTCTTCGACCAGTTCTACTTCTCCGAACAGGTAGGGACGTGTTCGAGGGTAGAAAGCCCGACTGGTGAGAGACATGCATTTGAGCACTGCGTGATCATCCCACGAGTCATCAACAATTTGATCGATTAGTTCTTGAGGAACCGGGGTCATTGTGGTTTCTTCCTGGAGGTAATGAATGGATTCAGTGAGGCTCGTCAAGGAGTGGTACGAGTGGCCCTACCTGTGGTCCAGCCGCTTTGGCAATGCGTTTAGAAGAGAGGAACAGGCGAAATAGCCGGTATTTATATCCGCGGACCAGAGTTCAGGACCACTGAGCCGCTGTCCGAATCGAGATGAAGACGTCGGCAATTAATCAATGAGAGTCGGCTCCAGTGGTTTGACCATTTTAAATCTGCATCCAGAGGTGAAGTGAGGATAGCGCCGACGGTACTCAGAAACCATCTTCGCTCGCTGTTATATGCCTCAAGAGGCCACACTGAGAACGGTATCCCCGAATCCTCCACCGCACCAACAGGAAAAAGCAGCGAGGGACAACAACGAAAGGGGGGATCGAAGGGAAAGCGATAGATGACGCAGCAAATCTCTTAGCATCTTCGTTGTCGCACAGTTCAGCTAGATAATTAGAATGGTAGCGACAGATGCGCATCGTTTGCTGTGGCTAATTCCAATTGTAACGAGAGAAACAGGTTCTAAACTCCTTGTGCAGTTCTTGGAAGCAGACGGGCGGCTAGAATGTGCCGACAATGCCGCCATCAATCCGGATTTGTGCCTTGCAAGAAAAAACAAAACTGAGTTCATGAACTCCAATTTGAGATGCATAAGTTTGTCTACTTACCAGGCCGTTCAGTTCTGCTTGGGACAAGATCATTGGTTCGCCGTCGGCCAAGAAAGAGAACGTCCACGTGATCGGGAGTCGGGACCCGCAGTACGTCCGGCTAGCTCCGAACACATTTCACCTTCCGTCCATTATTCTCGCGTAGCAGTAGCCGGTGTCCAGGATCCAAGGTACCCTTGCCAGCGGGATTCTTTAAGATGCTTGCGAGACTCAAGGACCAGTGGGCGAGCGCTGAATTTGAGGTTTCTCGCAGCCGTGAGTCTAACTCGGTGTTGTTCTGTACTCTCCTAATCTTGTTGTTCCACCAGTCCGTGTTATTTCACTTTTCTAAAAGCTGTCGCTTGGCAGGGATGACCCCCCCTTGTATGCGGGTACAGAGGGTCAAGCTCGCGGGACATCCTCCGTTATCATTGTATTCCACCCTTGACCGCCGGAGATACCATGCATATCCTGCCTAGGGTGGAATCTCTACCTCAGCGCTCTGGGCTAACGAAATTTTCACCACGAGTCACCAAAGCTAAAGGCTTGAATCGACGGAACCTCCAACATCGGGGCCCAAACGAGTTTTGCCCTTCGCCATGAGATGGGATCCTGCAAAACGAAGGAGGCTTCTACTGCTACTTCCGGGAAAGGGCCAGGCACTTTTCTCTGCGCCAGGTCAATTTGACGCGACGTCAAGTCTCCCCGAAACTTTATCTTGGGTTCTCTCGACCCTCCCGAAGCTCTACAGCTGTAGTCCAATGGGGATATCGAATCGCTTCCTCTGTACAGCCCTATCCAGTGTGATATATTTTTCTGGTGACGGCCGTAATATGGCTTCACCTCCAGAGTCACAAAGTGCCTCATAAGCGAGAAACTCAAACGCATATATCGTGTTCTTATGTCATGTTCTCCTAGAACATCTCAGTGATTGCGTGGAAGAGTTTGAAGCGTACTTTCGGTGCCTGGCGAGGATTAGGTTTTGTTGTTTTGTTGGTATGTTGAATGATTTAACCTTGTCCAGGGAAGGCAGGGTGTAGGCCCCTGGATGAATGTTGGATCGATTGTTGATAAGATCGAGGACAGCAATGCCGTATTGCTATGCATAGGAGAGATAGGTACACTGCGCAGTGTGTACTGTGCATTAGAAATCCATCCACTATGCCGTAAAGACGAGGTAATGTGACTTTCTCTAATACATTGTGAGTACTGACTAAGTACCGAGTCGTCAGAAGCACGAAGAGGCAGTGACCGACTAACAAGCGGGGAAATGGACCTATCTCGTGACCAGATTTATAAGGACCAATGAGGATTGCGTGATTGGAAGAACGACAACACACCGACAACGACGCGTCTTAAAGGACGTAGACGCGTCACGCGCACTTGCTAGTGGGAATTTTGGTTTCAGGCTGCAGATGGTGCGAGTATTCAATACGACAAAGATGGCGTATCCTGGCGTATCCCATGATCGAACAAATCTCCCAGGGTCGAGTGGCTCCATCGCATATCAATTATGCCTCAGCCTCAGCCTGTCATGCTGATCTGACTAACGTCGTCCGAGGTTGCCGACGGGATGCTGTCAGTGGTAATAGACAAATTGGGAACGCGTGGACCTGAGTAAAAAGCGATCCCCAATCCTCGTCGTCTCTCCCATGTCCTCCTTACTGCTATCCCTCCCTGCGGAGCTGCTCGAGCTCATCGTACTAGAGGTGCGCTACCATTTCACTCTAAATATCTCCCGTGTCTGAGGTATACGGTAGTCTAGCACCCCCACCCAGAAAGCACTCCGATCAACGTGCCTGCGTCTGGGACTGATCGCCACGCCGCTTGTCTTCGAGAGCCTGCTCATCGATACTCGTAACAGACGCCATGTTTCTAAATTTCTTAGCAATCTCTGTTCAAAGGAGGGATTAGCGAGATATGTCCAGCATATCCACCTAGTCTCGCTCAAATCCCCAAGAAAGCTCCTCGGTCTGGGTAAGGAGAAGGAGTGGGCAAACCTTCTCGTTGCTGCTATACCGTATATGACATCATTGAAGGGCATCTCGTGAGTCGCCCACCACGTTTCTCGGCTTAGCTAATGTGCTCCCAGTTGCTCAGCCTCCGAGAAGAGAATATTCACCAACACTGCCCTCTGGCCCAGTCTCAACCGGATTACCTCGCTGTCTATCTCTAGCTGGGACGGCAAACAGAGAAAGTCCACCCCCAATTTTCATCTTCCTGCCCTCACCGACCTCAGCTTCTCCGGTTATGGATGTCTCGAATACGCGAGCACCCTCATCGACACAAGCACTGATCTCACTACGCTCTCCGTACAGCACTCCCTCCACCCCGATGACCGATTCGATCCATTCTCCCCTTCCGTCTACATTTTGTTCCGCGGCTCCCAATGTACGTGCCTCACCGCTTTATCTCTCTCCGGTAATCTCTCCCTCAGCGTTGCGGAAGTACCCTCTCTCGTTCCGCACCTCCGTCGCCTCCAGTCACTCTCCCTCAATATGGACTTTGTCCCGAGCGAGTTCTGGCAGTCGTTGAGGCGGGAGGAGATTTATATCAAGGAGAAGTTCGCGCTTACGACATGGGACGCTGAACCCGCGGTGTTCGACTATCTATGTTCGTATACCGGGCTACGGCGTTTAGTTTTGCGCATAAAGGAGGGGAATGATGACGACGGTGTGAAGAAGGTTACGCGAAGGCACCGGAGAACATTGTGTGATGTGGATGTACAAGTTGGTGCCTCTTAAAAGACATTCAATGACCTTGATAAGAAAATGACGAACAATAATCTTGTTTCATCCCTTTGCCGTCATTTGTTTTAGATTGTCGGATTGAAGAGCTGTGATGATATCCTCAGTCAAGTTATGAAATTCAGCACCTAGAAAGTATAACGCTACCGTTGCGTCTGTGCGTACCTTTAACCTCTTAGTTTATCTGTTGTGTTCTGATGTTTCGATTTTAGGTGTTGAGTGAGCTCGTTAGAAGTTTGCTATGGTGGTTTCTATAAAGACACACGACCTCAAGTTTTCCTGAAACCTGCCCCTGGGGTTGACTAGGGCGTTCATCGACGACGTCACTCGCTATGGACCGTAGCACGGATGCCATGTACCTGCACGTTCAGCCTTGTCTGATGATTCCTTTGGACCGTGAAACTTATCGAGGGATCTGTTCATCTGCTTCGCCGGCCGTACATGTAGGATGCACTTTCTGATGCACTTTCCTTCTATTTAACTCTTTGTCCAGGCCGCATAAACACTTCCTTCTCAATCTACCACACCTAAGGATGGAGCTTTAAGGAACCTCGAGATGCTGAAAGTCCGCCCTGTGACATCGGACATTTGCTATGAGTTATTGGACTTCCTGGCTTGATTTCAACGACGTCTTGGAAATGTCTGTGCCCAACGTACTATGTCTCCGGGTATAAGGTCGATTTCAGCGTTCCGGTTCCCCTATACCACAAGGGTTGTGTTACTGTCCAGTGTCGCGAGTCGTGTCCGTCATTTGCGATTTCATGAACAAGCTGCTATTCGACCACAGCTCGCAGTACTTGGGCGACTGCTAGAACGGGATTACCTCGGAGAAAATCGCTGCTATTCACATGACTGGGATTATCATTTCTGGCCTGCGTTCATAGTAGCCACTCCTGGCAGGTGACTGATTTGTGTCGGTCAAAATGCAAGCGCTTAAGGAAATGATTGGAATAGAGATGAAATTTTGACGCATTCTTTTGGCCCCAACAAAATCCGTCGGCTTCACCATTGGAAGGAATCCCGACGCACTTTGCTGTGTCAAAGTTTTATACGCTATTCAATGGCTTTTGCGTGCTCCGAAATAGCCGCTTATCAGAAGTGAGTTCTCCGTGCTTCGTTGAGTGATGCATCTTTGTATGAAACAGATCTCCACATATGGTGCATCCTTCAAAGACGCAAGTGACGTCGCTTGCGCACTAATTTTACGTGAGTTATCGACTACTTCAGAATCAAACTGATAATCAATCTTGTAGTAAGCAGTTATTTTGGGTCAAGGAAGGAGCGGCGAAAATGGATGGATAACGTATGTCATTTTGGCCCAGGCTTTTGACCACAGCAAAATGAGTCAATATCCCATAAAGCCGACCTATTCTGCGTCAAAGAATGTATCGAAATTCCATCTCTATTCCAATCGTTTCCGTTGTATTTTGACCAGTACGACTGAGTCACCTGCCAAGAACGTTAGTGATGGTTCTTGTATGTTCCGTCTAATCTCATTTGATCCTTTCTGATCGCAGTTGAGGTGTTTGCCAAGCTGTCTTCGCCATCTACTGTTTGTTTCGCGGGGTATCAAGCTTCGCTGTTCCATATCCTCGTCTGGTCTTGATCATATCAGTACTCAGGCTTATGGTCCCACAAGCGTAGGTTCCCACGTTATTTTGTACCTTGGGGGGAAACCAGATCAAGAATTGTTTTTCGGCAAGCATCGTACGCCGTGTGTATTTCCAAAAATAAATTGGGGTTTCCGTAAACACAGGAAGCTGACAGTCGGAGAATATTTGGTCGAAGGGTACTTTGAATCCGGACGGTAAGACGGTAAGATCTGTAGCAATCCTCTAACAGATGCGTTGACACCTCAGGTAAAACATTGATCGGAAACTATTGGTACCACCAATGGTCTGTGTATTAACCTGGTATATTAGTAACTGCCATAAAACTCTCAGGTTCTCGCCATCGATACAAGTAGAGAATTACACCGACATTCAGTCCAATGGCTCCGTAATACAAGGTGTATTGGTGATAGTGTACAAACCCTACGGGCCAGGCCCAAGTTTCCGTCCTTCCCGTAAGCGCAAATGGCGACCGGCTTATTCTGAAGTAACCGATATCACTCAGATCGCATCTTTTTTGGGCTCGGCACGACTGTGCCGCGTCTTGTTTGTACGTCCCTTCACCACGGTTGGCGAACCGAAGGAAGCCCAAAATATTTCTAATTCGACGTGAAGGATTTTCCGTACCTCTTTCAAGTACTTTTACTTGGCCCACAGCCCTCACAGCGTAGATCTTTCGTTCCCAGCAACCCTCCGTGAAATGGAAAGCCTGAACACGGATTTGATGAGGCTCCGGCCCTGGGATCCATGTGAATGATTGATTCATATCCTTTTCGTGATATTGGGTTTTGGCAGGACGAGTTGGATCTCCTGCCTTGTTCTCACCCCCGACCTTACTTCATCTTCAACCACAATGATGCGCAAGGGCGAGTCTTCAAGCTCGGGGTCTGCCGCTACTATCAAGAAGCGCCGCCTGCCGCGGGCGTGCGATATGTGTAAACGAAAGAAAGGTAGCTTTGAACTGATACATTGAACCGCCGGCTGATAAAATGATGGCCTGTCTTGCAGTTCGCTGTACGCGGCACTTCGGTATTCCTTGCAAACATATCTAAATTTGTGGTTCACAGGCGACAGCGAGCAAATGCCGGGAAAACGATGCACGAACTGCATTAGCTTCAATTACCCGTGTACACACGTCGAAGCTTTGAATGTAACGTAGTCGGATTTTTGTTCCTGATTTACCGTTAACATGTCCTACGTCAGAGTATGGGATCGGCCAAGGGGTACGCTTCTTTGCTTAATGGTCACTAAACGGAAGGTGACAATTGTACCAGTTATGTGCAACGGCTTGAAAGACGGCTCAGAAAACTAGAGTTGCTATTCAAACATGCAAGTCATTCTTTCCATCTCTGGAAAGTGTGCTCACCTTATTACTCAGTTCCTGCCCGAAGTTGATATCGACACTGAGTTGACAGAAGGATCTACTGACGAGGAATCGTCTAGTTCAAAAGTTGGGCGGAACGAGTATGACCAAAGTGTGTCAGCTCTTGGCAAGGACGTGGATAAGCTTCTCTCAATTTCCGCCGAGAAACGTTTCTTTGGAAAATCAAGGTAGGACCTACCTTACGTGAATGATCACACTTCGTCACTGAACTCTCGTATATAGCGGCATCCCTTACATCCCGTTGATCATGCAAAAGAGAACTCAATTCCTCGGAAAGGAAAAAGTGGATTCGATACAGCAAACACTCTTCATGAAACGGCGAGAACAATTTTGGGATGTCCAATCAGTGCGTGCATTTCGTCAATCATTCAAAACTCTCGTTCAATTGAATGTGGCAGTATTATTTTCTAAGAATAGATGACTCCCTGCCCGACTATCTCTTCCCTGAAGAAGATCTCATGTTGTCCCTGGTAGATCTCTATTTCACTTATCACAACTGCTATCTCCCCCTTTTGCATCGGCCAACGTTTGAAAATGACATGAAAACCGGTTTACATCGGAGCGATTATATGTTCGCGGGGACTTTACTTCTCGTATGTGCCCTCGGCGCTCGAAACTCGTATGACCCCCGAGTCTTTTACGGGTGCAACGGGGAAGCAGGCTGGCAATGGTTTGAACAAATAACGCCGTTTCGGTCATCCTTGCAGGATAGAAGTACCACAACCCTTTACGAACTTCAGATACACTGCGTACGTCTGCTGTCATTCAACTAGAACGAGGTACTAGCTAACTCACACTTCAGCTATCATCGTTGTACCTGGAGTCGGTAGGGCTCTGGGAGTCTGTTTGGACACAAGTGGGCTTAGCGTTGGGATTGGCCCAGGACGTCGGAGCGCACATGCATCGCAGTAACCCTCCAAATGCTAGAGATGAACTGTGGAAACGCGCATTTTGGTATATCATTTTTCATTTGTGTCCCGGATCGCTTTAATCGTTCGGTAGGGTCCTCATGTTCCTGGACGTATCATTAGCATGTCTTCACGGGCACGCCGTCACTCTGCACTACGAAGAGTAAGCACGATCTTTCCTTCTGTATCTGTTATGAACACCTATCCTCAGCTTTGATCTCGACTTCCCACTGGAATGCGATGACGCGTTTTGGGACCATCCGGATCCTGCACAGAATTTCACTCAACCTTCCGAGCAACCCAGCGAGATCTCCTTTTTTGTGTATCTGTTGAAATTGGCGAATATAATGAGCTACATTAAAGATATCATTGTACGTGCGTTTCTTGCTACTTCTTGATTGCAAGACTGAGAGCACACTAGTACTATACTAGAAAACCGCTCATTGTCCTTGGCGGTCAACATCGTCCCCCTGAGACTGAGATTATATCCAACCTCGACTCCGTCCTAGAACGGTGGATACAATCTATCCCGGGCCACCGTTTGTACTTCCCTCCGTTTCGTGTAGATAACTTGGCTCAACATTTGCAGTACGATGGGATCCCAGCCGGAAGGAACAACCCTTCTTCAACCAGTCTGGATTCTTATATATAACCTATCAATACGCCCGAATATTACTGCATAGACCATATATACCGCGGACTTCCGACAGCAAAACTACTTCGACTCTATATCCATCGGTTGCGACT
The DNA here is from genome assembly GCA_902506015.1 of Armillaria ostoyae. NCBI lineage: Eukaryota > Fungi > Basidiomycota > Agaricomycetes > Agaricales > Physalacriaceae > Armillaria > Armillaria ostoyae. The sequence goes on from LR732082.1 coordinate 4,008,631, forward strand.
TGTGTGGAAGCAGCGATGTCGTGTTTGGATGTAGTCAATGTGCAGAAACAGAGAGAATACTATATCGAGTCGTTGATTGTGGTGGTACGTCTGATAAATATTTTGGAATGAACCTTTTATTGATTGTGATCTAATTGTGACACAGGCTTTTGTGAACTCGGTTACTCTTACACTTCTGCTGATTGTTTGGAGCGGACACGGCTCCGGGAGCGATCCGTTTATAAGTAAGGAAATGCAGAGCGTGTTCGTGAGTATGGAGATGATGAAGGCGATCGAAAACCGGTACGCACATCTCGTCCCTGAAAACAGATGTATCTAATTTGAGCGTAGACTCCCTTCTGCGGGTGCTTTCTGGTGAGTAACTATATGATTTCAGAATTTTCGCGTTGATATAACAGCTTACCAGGGACGTGTTCTCGGAGTTGGTTTCTTCCGAACTGGCCAATGTGGTCTCCCAGTCCGCGGGTCCGAGTCTTGCACAGCCATCAGTACACAAGAAGCGTCCTCGAGAGGTCCCTCATCCCCAGGTCCCTATACAGCCCCAGTATTCTCAGTATGCGGCACAATTTCAACCCTTGCCGCATGAATATGTATCCCCTGATACATGGGCATCTCAGCTCACGTTAGAGACAGAGCAACCAGCATCATACTCATCGTCGGCATCGGAATCTACAGCATACATACCATCGACGGAATATCATCCGCTGGCCACTTACGCCCAGGATCCGACGGGTTATCCGCTGGCTCCTCAACCATTCTTCCCTGACATATGGTCAACAGAAGTAACCTCTGAGTAAGTAGTCTACCGGCGGCTTGTTGGTCAACTTTGTATTGACTCTTTTGACAGCTTTGACCTGGAGTCTTTCTTTTATCACTCAAATCATTGATGAAACCCCCGCAATCTGTACCATTATCTCTCATCTAGAATCTGTATATTAGGAAGGACTGTGTATGCCGTTGTATTATTGTAACAGAAACCATTCTCGAACGCCCGATGTTGTCACTGAGCGCTGATTACCCACAGTGCCGTCGGTATTAGCCCTGTCCTGGACCCTCACATTGGTTCCTGACTCCTTGTTAGCCTTGATGTTCGACGAGCAAAATTCTATCGCGAACTTTATATCTATGTAAATATTATGAACAACCGGAGTGACTACAGGCCCCACTTTCCACCGAAACCCCACCGTATCTGATGGGCAGCCCTAATCTTCACTCCCAGGTCATCTGCAAAAGCCCATACCAGTCCTGGATTCTTCAGGAACTGCCGACCAACTAGTATGACATCTGCTTGGCCTTTATCCAGGACTTCTTGCGCTACAAGCCCATCGTTGATGCGACCCACGGTACCGACCAACAATCCTGGGTTACTCTTCTTCACGGCATGTGAAAAATGTGCTTGGTATGCAGGACCCATGGTAATCTTCTGCCGCGCATTGTTGCCTCCTGACGAGACGTCCAGGAAGTCGACGCCGTGTTGGGCGAGAATGGCGGCATAGCGAACGGTATCTTCGGACCTCCAAGACGGACTATCAGGGAAAATATTCTCCAGATTTTCGCTACCAGAAATTCTGCCAAGATTTGGTTAGCACACGAAGACTAGCAGATGGAATCAGTGATTTGCCTGTAGAAAAGTGGCATTGAATCTGGAATTACACTTCTCACCGCGTCAACGACCTCCAATGGGAATCGAATCCTATTCTCAAAGCTGCCGCCGTACTCGTCCGTACGATGGTTGCTCGTCGGACTTATAAATTCGATCAAGAGGTATCCATGGGCACCATGGATCTCTATCACATCGAAGCCTGCCTTCACAGCCCTCACTGCTGCATCTTTGAACGACTGCACGAGTCCTTTAACCTCCGCATTGGTTAGTTCCCTGGGCATCGGATAGTCGTCTGCCCACTGAATGGCTGATGGTGCGACAACATTATTCGGCCATCCACCGATGTCTTCGCCTGCAGTATAGTCTCCCGTGACAATCCATGGCGCGACTGTCGAAGCTTTCCTTCCGCCATGAGCGAGCTGTATGGCGATCTTCTGATTCTGAGAGTGTGCAAACTCGACAATGGAGGCAAGTGGGGCGATGTAGTCGTCAGACCAGATACCAACGTCCTCGGGTGTGATTCGGCCTTCGGGAACAACAGCCGTTGCTTCCATGATGGTGAGACCCGGGCCGCGCGTGAGGATACCTCCAACTGATCAGGAGGTAACTAAGTTAGCCCAACGATGTTAAAGCCAAAGGCCTCTACATACGATGAACTGTATGCCACGGAGTCACAAAACCTTCTTTGGCAGAATACTGGCACATCGGAGAAACCTTGGAAGACATTGTCAGGAAACAAGAAGTACGAAAACTTTAAAACTCACGAAAATTCTGTTTGGAAATGTCACTCCGCGAATAGTAATGGGTTGGAAGAGAGTCGGGGGTGGCTTGCCATCTGGCTGAGGAAGGACAACTGTTCCTGCAGGTGGGTTCTGCTCTGGTGTGAAGAAGGAAACGCCAGGCGCAGGAACGTTCGCATTGGTAGGAAGGGCCATGACCTGTTAACTGAAATTTACTGAACATTGGATGGGGTCCTTTTAACACCTATATTGGGCTAGAACGTATCCATAGTCCGAGTCGAGGATGAATAATCCATTGCTGAGTGAGCCTCTGCTGAGTGATCTGATGAAATCGAGGCGTTTCTTCTGCCAAGAATAACAATGGCCATTTTGGTCCAAAAGACATTTTTATGCATCAACGTCTTGCACATTGCTGATAAGCTTGGCGAGACTCGTTCCTCTACTCGTGGATCTGTGGGTCCTTGTAGAACGGGTCGATGGCAGATTTGTTTTGGCACCTATAATTGTCGGAGTTATGGAGATGCACATGGCGGCTACTGCGAAGACGTCTCGACCGGATGAATTTTGGTAGCCTATAGCCAATCTAACGCAGGTACAATAAGGATTAAAGTCTAGAGAAAGACGTCAATCATCTACTTGTCAGATTTCAATGCATCAGCTCGAGTCTGCGTTATCGTGTTCCACTTGCTCCTCTTGCTCTTCAGTGCCCTCCTCACACATGTTAGCCGTCAGAATCTGTGTCGACTTCCGAATCAGATTCCGTGTCCGAGCTGGAATCAAACTCTCCCCATATGCCCCGATACGAGTCAAGCATATCGTACAGGTATTCATTGGCGGTCAAGTCACCAAGTGCAACGTGCATAGTTTCCATCTGTCCTTCCCGTGCAAAAGCTGGAGTCCCGTAGGCCACATAGTAATCCTGGTCCAACTTTGGCTCTCGGATGTCATGCCTTTATGTACGTCAGTAACAAGGACGAGGTAGTTCGGTTAAACGGGACACATACGCTATCATAACATGATCTATTACTTTCCACGGCTCTGTACCTCTATAACCACCAAGACGTTCGATAGGAAGGTCATGGCAATGCACACAATTCCAAACGGTTTTTCCCATTGGTCGAATATCATAATAGGTAAAGGGAATGTCGTCGCCTGAGAGGAAAATCTCAGCATGTCGTGAGAATCTGCCACTGTCCCAGAAATGACGTTCGAATATATGTCGAGCCTGGAGGAAAGCAAGTAAGCTGTTGTTCCAAGAGCTACGCGAGACACTCACATATTCTCTCCAATTGTACAATATGAACATTTCCGAGTATCTGGTAATTGGGTCGTTTTCACAGAGGAGGCAGTCAAATTGAGCGTCTGCGTCATCCATGTCCTGGACAGCTGCAGTGCTCGGGTCAAGCTCGACCATTCGTATAACAGTCTCAACTATTGCCTTGAACTTCTCATCTTTAGCAAGCCAAGTCGTATTCCAGGGAGTACGCCAGCGGCAGCGTTCATGGACAAGGTTGGAAGACTCGTCTGTCACCGAACCACGTTTGTAACCAAGCGATGTGCACGCATGAGACAACATTTGAGGGTAAAAGAGAGGCGCCAACTCGTATCTGTCACCGTGATCCTTTTGGTCTCTATGCTGATGGGATGAAAGTGGGAAAGTACTGCAAAATTTGCAAATCAACACATTACGTGCCAATTTTAAGTGAGTAAGGTAGTCTTCGGGAGGAGTCTGTGAGTCGGATCCGAGAGTGAATTGGGACAACAAGCCACGGACGTATCTTCGCCAGCGTCGGAAAAGATTGGGTATTTGGGGCAGAATCGCGGAGAAACTTTGCGCGTTCACTACCACTTCTGAAGGGAGCTCCAAAACCTCGCGCACGGGAGGGAAGGTACAGAAGTCGGCGATGGTGGGAAAGAAGTGCTTGAGAGGATAGTTCGTCGATTCATTCTTGTACCGACGAAGTACAGTAACGGCGACTGATTTGCGTGTGTTGATCAGAGCCTCACGCTCTCTGGCAAGACGCTTAGCCCTCATTGACTCTGCCCAGCGGACCATCTCGGATTTGATATTGGCCCAGGCTGCGAATTTCTATTAATGAAAACCTCACGGATTACACCAACAACATACCACGATCAGTCAAGGGGCTATTCTTTTTCACGAGAGAGTGTTCCGCAAAGCAATCAGGATATCTGACACTTTCGAGATCTTTCTCGTATCCAAGCTCCTTGAGTTTATCATAGATCCTATATGTTCATCAGAACCGGATGTTCTTGAAGAACGGTGGATGGGCACTGACGCTAATTTCCTGTTCTTTTTCAATTCGTCAATCTCGTCCTGTCGATCACGTACACGTTGATTGTGCCACTCTGTGCAGATAACTGCATGCTATCGAAGAGTCAAATCATATTCGAAGGAAGCAAAAACAGGCGGAACTTACTTTGCGATGCTCGACCATAAATTTACGCCGTTCTAGTTCTAATTGTACAAGTTCATCATCCGAGGCAGTTGAGATCTCGGTCTGAATTGCGTAATATTCACTTCGTAAAGCGAAATGATCAAGATGTCTGCGACGCTGGCCTTGATAGGCTAAACAATGTGTTAGCCACTGTCTGCACGGCAGTGCACAGGCAAAAAAAGGTCACGCACTTGTAAAATGGGTAGGGATAAGCTTGAAGATGATGGGAATTATTTCGTCCTCGGAATCAGAAGAATCATCGATAAGTTCGTCCTGTCCGACCAACCTGAAAGCTCAAGCATATCAGAACCCCGGGCCATAATCCAGATGAATTTTGACGCGACTCACTGCGTTTTGGCACAGCTAGGACACAGGCGTGTCTTCAGAGACAGATCAGGATACCGAACGATCTTGGTGCAGTACTGTAAGAAAACCTGGGTTAGATACAGTCCAAGACCCATACTACGCACGTACGTGACACTCTGGCATGAACGCGAGATTAACCCACGCAGGCTCCGACATCCCAGGATAAGGCCCTGGGAACCCTTCAAGGTTCGAGCGCGCCGATTTCCATGCGCATATAGTCGATTTGCTCATGAGCACCTTTCGAAAATCCTTACTGAGACGCGCCAGACGCAGGAGATCCAATGGGTTGAGCAAGCCAAAAATCTATCCTCGTTCCATTACGCGTGAAAGACTTCGAAACGGCACTCACTTCGAGAAGAATATCTAGAGGCAGTTCCACGAACGCAGAGAGCTTTCCTGCAGAGCGCCGACCACCCTTAACGGCCCGCACAGCGTCTTTGACAGGAATGTTCTCTTCGCCTTCGTAGCCGGCGGCCTTACGGCGGTTGCGCGGTGGCGGCATGGGACGCTCTGATGGATGATGGACGTTAGAGGCAAGGAAGCGTGGGACTCGGCAGCCTCGGCAGTGCCAAGTGTAAACTCGTGACCGTGTTGACCGAGAAAGCCGACGCGAAGTAGACCAAGAATTCACTCAATCAAGGATTCAAATTGGCAATACGATATCTTCTTTCATTCACTCTCGCTACAAGCTATTTAGTATAAGACAGAATTGAATAGTTATATACCCATCTTTAGATTCTTTTAGGCGTAGGGGATAAGGCTAGGAGTAGGTGGGCGGGTAGCGAAAGTAAATCAATCTAAACACACAGAGGTACACACACTATTTCCAAATAAGAGATGAGGAGATATAAAAATGAAGGATAGGACGAATGTCAAGCACGGTGGGGACCGCCCACCGTCAATACTATGATGGCCAGGGTATACCACCTTCAGGTATAGCTCTTAGCGCAGCTTGATTGTAATCAGCCGCTGTAGAGCTTCGTCAGTTTCTTCTTCAAGAGGAGTGACGCATACTTACTATTCACGTATACATTGTTTCCCCACCAATTCAGTGACACACCTCCATTCGGGAACTAAAACAGATAATCAGTACATAAAGATCGGTCTTCAGCGGTTTGTACTCACTTGCAGAGTAAAGAAAATAAATATCAGCCCCAACACCGTTCCACAGTCCAAAGCTGCACTCGTAACGTAATTGAACTTGCTCCACCACGCAAAGTTCCTCTTTCTGATCAGATACTGAAACACGACACCGACGACGAACCAGCTCGAATAGTTTATACCAGTTGCAGGGGGGATTCCAGAGACACCGTTCAGCACGATTGGTGTAGATACATACTTCGCCCACGAATTCGGATGCCGCCGTTGCCATAACCAAAACGGTAGTGGTAGGAAAACACCGACGATGATCGCGTATAGATGAGGATGATAGATCGAGCCGGTACCAAATTGCCGCGTAGGGCCAATAAGACCCCACACCGCTGAGGCCGTATAGAAGACCTGGTTATGCGGGCAGGTAAGATTACTCCTTTGGTGTGCCGAACAAATGTCGGGGACATTTGCAAATATCCAAGTCTTTACGCCGACTTGCACGAACGCGGCCATTACCGTGCCCACCAATTGAACTGTACCCAAGTTAGTATTGATGAATGATGAAAAGAGGGCGACATACCAAAAAACGTTGCTCTTGGCGGCACTTTGACATAGTGTCCCAACTTCAAGTCCTGAACGAACGATGTGGCCTCCGTTAATGTCTGGACGGAATACGATTTGAACACCATGTTGGCGAGCGGGTTCCCTGGTACAAGCGTTCCAGGGATGATTTGAGCCAGGATGTTCAAAGTGATCTATGTATGGTCAGAGTCGCTATTGATCAATTAAGTGTAAGGCTCACTCCTTGGCCGGTCATGGCGTAAATAAAGCCACTCGGTAGAATGTAGATGATCGGCAAAAGCAGCGCCAGAAGTAACGCATAGACTGGTACGCCAGTATGCCATACTTCGACGGCAACAATCGCTAGACAGAAGAAAGTGACGAATGAAATCATATACCACCAGTCTGGGACCTCGGGGTAGTTCCTCATTAATTTGGCGTGAATGTCGTCCTTTTCGATCCGCATCTTTTTCACACCGTTCAAGAGAGACTTGCCGTGATACAGAATGGTGTGGGTGATGACGCATGTGGACAGCGCAAACGCGATTAAGTAGCACATGGCGTACGTTGCCGGGAGATAGAGAGGCGAATAGTTATAGTAGGCTTCGCTGTCGAAAGTATCGTCCTTCCGGAGGACAAGAGAGACGTTGTAGACATTTCCAAACCGATCGTATGGCTCGTTTGCTGAAATGGGGAAGTAGGAAAGATCCCACGACTAGAGAGGATCATTCCGGATGTCAGACAAGGTAGGGTTCTAGAACGTAGGCGCGACTTACGTTGGTGTAATACAGGATGGGGGTCAGAATCCAGTAAAATACAACGAACCCAACAGCTACGTGAACTTGGGCCCACCATGGTACTGTGTAGAAGAGTCGTCAGAATGAGTCCGAGGCGGAATTGAAGGAAGAGACTGACCCATCAGCGGACTGCCAATCCAGCTGATCTGAGTCCAATCAAATGTCAGGACACTCATGCCCAAACCACTGTATACCCCGAATAACTGGTTGACGGGAACATTGTTCGGCCAAGCCCAACATAAGAAGGAGAAGACTGATACGGCAGAGAATAGAAAACCTGTGAAGGTCGAGTAAGTAACGACAACCATGGGAAAGTGAAACCGCACAGACCGGGCACGAAAGACCAGAAGAAGATACCAATCATAACCCACATGAAAAACCTGAATCGTGTCATTCCCATCGTCCTTTCAGTGATACTCGGTACAACTTCATCAGAGTCTTCTTCGGCGTGTAGCGTGTTAAGCAAAGTGCACGCTACAAGGTTCTGAGGCCAGACCATAGAAGCAGGCCACACCAAGAATCGTCGACAGACACCGGCCAAACCGAAACCAGTGAGCTGGGTGGCCAAAACGAGAACCAAACTGAACCAGTAGCCCAATTTCAACTCGTAGTATACTTCGGCAACCACGATCGCGTAAAGAGCGTAGGGGTTACTGACGGCGACGTTAGCCATGATGAACACGAGCACATGCTCCTTGATGTTCCATGGACCGGGATTGAGGGAGAATTCAAAGGAAGTTGAGGAAGAGAGAGGAGTAAAGAGTGTGTGCAATATTCTTCTGGGTGATAGGATGAACGCAAGGCGACTGAAGAAGGAAGCCGGATATTGTGGTGGTACAGGTGGGGCGGGTATGAGAAAAGAGGGAATGCAAGGGAGCGGTATGCGATATACAGTGATAGGGAGTGTGAAAGCAAGGAACTTGCCAAGGGGGTAGGAGAGGAGTAGAAGGGCCAGAGGAACGACAGTAGGCGCGGGAGAGCGGAAGTTGAAGAACACGTTAAGAGCGCCACTGATTAGACATAGGAAGAGCCCAACAAACCACATACGAAATGTTAGGGCGGGCATGTCCGGGTCGTCGATATTCGATACCGATGCCCGGACCTCAGGGTATGGCGAGTCCTCCTCTTCGATAGCATCGAAGTCAAAGTCCATTCTGTATCAGTGATAAGCGCCCGCACGTCGGGAACGGTAGAGAAGGAAGACGTACTTGATACTCGCTTCCCGGCCGCCGTCGTGGTCAATATCGTCAAAATCGTCGTCAACATAGCTCTCCCCGATGCTGGGGCTTCCCCTGCTCGACTTGGTATGAAGCCGCATCTCCGCCTCCGCTTCAATGTCCTTCTCGCTTCCAGCGCTTGGCAGCGACACATGTACCTCCACGGACGATTGGGGCGTCTGTCGCTGGATCCTTGTCATTCGGTAGGGATCATCATTGGACTGCGAGTCGGTTGAGGGTGGAGTTAGTGGTTGCGATAAGGGCTGATGAATAACGCGACCCGCCTGGGTCGAATCAGCTGGAAAACGAGCATATGGATCGAATATTGGGGAAGGGTATGTAGGTGCAGAGCCCGTGCGTGGAGGCTCCTCTGGGTAGCCATAGGCATGCTGAGACTGCTGTTGCTGTTGCTGCTCTGCCGTGCTAGGGGGAAGAAATGCAAAGACGTCTCCGTCGTCGCTGTCGTCGTCGTCGTCGACATCGTCGTAGTAATCGTTGTATAACTGAGGACCGGGGCCAGCACTGGTCACTGGCCTTGACGTCGTCGGGCGCAGGCTGGAGGACGTAGGCTGTCTGTGCATGGCTGTGGAATAGGAAGGGCGAGCAGCTTGGGCAGCACAGAACAGCAGAGATTGATTCAATGAGCAACGCTCGCATCCAGGCACATTTACCTCTGTTTGTGCCTGTCACGTCGTCACGCCACAGGAACATTCATCCTTTTATGGTGAATTTTCTCGCCGCCACATCCTTCTCGCGTTGTCACAGCCGCTCTGTAGCCTCACAAGGCCTCATTAAAGTCCTCTCGGGAAAAAAGGCGTACTTTACCCTGGCTGTCCCCCCTTCCATAGTGTTCCCAGGCATCGCCAGCCGTGGCAGCTTTCCCGATCTTTTGACACAGGAAATGCCTCCTGAGCGTCGGACTGTAGAATGTTGTATGGCCAAGATAACACGCTCTGTCGGCAGTATTATTCTTCAGTTAGGCTCACACGTAACATAGCCATTGCGAACACTTTTTCTCAGTAGAGAGTCTCGGAGAACGCAGCTCATAGTCGATCTATTAAATGACTTCATTACCTAGGTCACATCAAGATAAACGGTGTCACTATTGACATGGGGCTCTGCGGGATTTCCCCAACCATTCTCCATGTTTTAGGGATCCATCATAGGCGCTAAGCCACGATCTGCGCGCTTAGAAACGTCGTGGCCAACCCGGGCTCAACGGGAAGACGATCCCAGCTTCTACGGATCTTTTCGATAGTGCATAGCTGTGCAGGAACATCTGCGCCGCGTTTCTTTCTCCAAGAAGAGAACGAGTACTGATCCGTCAAATAGATCTCCCTGAGTGGTGCGATAAGACGAATGTTCGGTCGGGGTATTTTGCCCTAGTCGGCAACAATCAGATACGTAGCGCTAATGAGAAAATCAAGTTTTCATTAATATCGGATGGCCGTTATAAATTGCACAGTACTTACGATCGTAACAGAGCACTTTGCTGGATCCTCCACCGAGAAAGGTATGCCGGAAGTATACGATAAGCAACGAATTACTTGATCTGTGATTTTGTTCCACGGAAATGCGATCTAATCCATGAGAATTTCGAGCATAGCCAAACAATTCCAGCTGTTACAACACAGAGAATACTCGGGAAGCTGTGCGTGAAAACTATAGTACTTCAGAATCAGATTGAATTTCGAAACTAAACCTCTGGGACCTGTGTAGAAATGGGGGAAAGTCGAGGGGTGTAGGCCGGACCAGAAAAGCATAAGCGGCAAGGAGATGTAAAAGGGAGCCGTAAGACAGAAAAACTAGTATCACGCAAGCAGGAGCAAACGGGCCAATAATACCCCTGCCCGAGAACAGCGAGTCATATCAATCATCGCAAGTAGATGGCAGAGGAACAAGGTACCGTCTCTGGGGAGAGGCAGCGACGTGCGTTTGACGTTCAGCTTGGTGCGTAATCATCTGCATAACACTTGTAAATGTCTGTCAGGACTCCGTCATTGGCTAACGCAACAGATATGCACTCGTCAAAAAAGACCACCGTTCTATGGCCATCTCTGCAACGGTTTTATCAAGACTCTGTACGTCGGAGTATCTTGAAAACCGGCCCCGCGTCGGTGAGGATGGTCGGATGTTGAAGAGAACAATCGTCCCATGCAAGGTCATCCAGGCCGAGTTTTCCAGCAACTTTGCTGACCCTTACAAATGGCAATGCATCCCTAGAAATTGATTGATGACTTGCCGCCAAGGACTGGGCACTTGAATTTTGTTGATGTAGTTCCTGTACCTGGCGCCTCCCTCTGAGCTGTCGGCTGCGCACCGAAACACCGACGAAAGTCCTCACAGCCTGAGGGGCATATTCGCCTGAACCTTTCTATGTAATTAGCATGACTAGACGAGTCATGTGCCGTACGTTCACGGGCCCCGCCCAGGACCTGCATCAGGAGATCCTTCGACTGCACGCCGGAAGGTCTGGACAAATATCACAAGCAGCCAATACTCGACCAAGGTATCAGTGACCTACATACCTTCTGATGCCCTGATGCGCAGTAGAAGTGTTGAATCATGGAGCTTACTAGATATCAGCTTCTATCAGCCGCACATCAGCAGTCCGAAGATGGTTTTCTCTCCTCTTTTTTTACAATCGTAAGACGTGCTTGTTACCATGAGAACAGAGTATCAGCAAGTCCTTCAGCGGGTCTCAAAGCGTACACGCGGACTTAGGTCGAGGAAAAATAGCATTGATCGCCGGGGTAGTACGAACGGACTCACCCTAACACCACCCTTCCGTACCACGAGCAGCGATCGATCGCAATAGAGTTGCATGAAGGTCAAGTAACATAAGAAGCGAAGCTCCCGGCTAAAGCAGAAAATACAAGAAAGGACTGGTTGATCAGTGGTTATTAAGGAATTGCAATTCGAGAACTTCTCACCAGTACCGTGCCAAGCGCTTATAGGCGCTTATCCATTTCAAGGTGAAAAAGTGAATATGATGATGAGTAAGGTTCAGGAGACAGGTACGATAACGAGATTGATTAGGGTAATAGTCACTCTTCGAAATTCAGGAGACTGACAATGGTGCCACTGACAGTTGAGTTAAGTGGTTGTGTTCACACGTGATCGCGACGCGTCGCGCGCCCACGAGCGGCATAAAGCCACTATAATTAAGCGACCAGAGACGCGTATGGATCGTCTGAAGATGCTCATATAGTGAACAGCTGAAACGTTTGATATTTCCGTATCCATAGATACTCCGTATGTAAAAATGGCTGCGCTATGTTTAGATGGAGCTACACGATACATATAACACACGTACTTGGGAAATCCGGGATTGACGACCGAAGGATCAAAAGTGCTAAATCAAGCATAGAAAGTGTCGGTGAAGTGGTCTCTAGAGGCGCTCTACGTCAGATTGGTAAGAGAGTATTTGGCGCTGTTAGAATATCAATTTGGAAGAGAAATTGCTTCTTCTCGGAGTCGGAGTTGTCTCTTGTTCTCTCGTGCTGGAAGATAGAGATTTCTGTCATAGCAATCCTGTACTTGGAGGATCACTGCATCTCCGTGGCTCGGAATACGTCTGATCTCGCATAGGGAGGCAAGGAGCATGACGACCCACAGGCTAATAGTCGAATTTTATGACCATGGAGCGCACAGATAAGAAAACGAACGTAGACCGTCATTGTTAATGTATGCGCATGAAGCATTCGCCGTTGAAGATCATGATGTGATTGGTATGATTGCGGCGGACTCGGACCGGCTGACGCTGAAACTCCCACGCCGCTGGCAGTTGCTGACCGTCGTTCACCGTCTTTGTGGTTGTCTCGTCTGATAACGAACACGACATATTAGTGAAAAACTCATACGAGGCTCGCTCGAATATCGCAGAATCTTCGGAAACTCGCTGACTCTAACGAAAACCCTCCTGACGATGCCCAATTGCAAGTAGTACCGCTTGCCGACTGTTTTACTTTTTCAATCCTTATATCCTTTCTTGCGGCCGCCTTCATACTTGGAAGAAAACTCTTAAGCTGGTGGCGGTGGCGGTTCTGTGCCGCCAACCTCACTTCAAACATCCGGAGCAGATGGCGGGAATCTTTATTCGTGTTTCATCCGTCGTTTACGTCTCTCAGTCATGAGGTACAACTCTATGGATACCAGAATCCGAAGCGATGAAGAAGTTTTCTCGCGGACACTTCCACTTGATTTTCATGGCGGTGACAGTGTTCAGAATTGGGGTTGGGGTACAGATCCGGTAACCGCCTATCCTGTAGATAATAAATAGATAGCAGTGATTCAGAGTACAATATGGTACGCCGTTCAACTTCGTTCGTCTTTTAGGTGCTCTTACAGATTCTGATAGACTATAATGTACCGAGCCTGACCACCTGGTCACAACCATATCCTCGTAGCCATCGTATCTGTTTTCCTGAAAGCTCATTGTCGGCCGAATTGTACCGAGTCAGTGTATCGCTTTCTATAGCTACCGCGCTCACCTCTGCTCCCAGAAAGCTAAGGTAACGAGTTTTTCGATGATCTTTGCGGAGATAGACCATACAGCCTTGAGCCGGCGATCTTTGGAAGTACTCCATGTACTCCATCGTGAGTTGGCAGTCGCTACGACTTCCCCCTCCAGTACATGGATCTGGGACCGTAGCCGGAACTCTTTATGGTGATCACGCTTCTTTACCTATCTTCGTTATTGCGCTCCAGTACAAACCCCATAACCGTGAACTACTATCTTAAAAACCCTTCTGGAGTCCTCTGCGGACGGCATCGAAGAAACGGCTATTCTGGCCTTCACCTCCGTTCAACTTCGTGACATCGAAGGTGAGTATATATCCTTCTCTTGGTTCCCACCACTGACAGATCGTGCAGGCTTCATTCACAGTGGCTCAAGTGACACCTTCGGTGTCTATCCTACTGCAATACCATTCCGTCTATCGTCACTGATATCATGGCGGGATCCGGTCATCGTGATTTAAATCGCGCATTGGGACAGCTCTATTGTAGTCGCAAACGAGTGCCGCCGCACGATGTGGCCCCTACGACCCAAAATGTTTGAATCTCGATCCATTTTTCGCTTGCTCCACTGTCAAATGGCCAAGTAGCATTGTATGCCGACGGCACCAACACTTTGTGGCTTATGTCCTCAAACAGGGTAATAGCATCCCAAGCTCGGGCCACCTTTCAGTTTACACTCCCTCCTATCTTCTGCTGTAATCGGGAAGTTCAGTGCCGGCAGAAGAAGTGTGTACATTCCTGAATATATAGCATATTTACTACCTTTGTAGTAGACTCTCAGTATTATAGACCACAAAATATCAAACATATATTCTACTACCCTGGGAGGAGGAGGAGCTTTTATTTTGGGACTCTTGAAACATGGCGAGCACCCAGCAAACTTATTGTGATAAATCTTCCTGTCTTGTGGGGTAGCAATACTTGATAGTTTCGACTCTCCTGACTCGGAGTCCTGAGTTTCCTCATAAAGAAACTCGGACGAAGTTGGACGTTGGACGTTGGTAACACAAAAGTTGAAAGTTGAAACAGGACACCAAGACGTAAAAACAGAATACTAGTGCCACAAAATGAGGGCATGACTCCTGGGCGGATCGAACGCACGACCTTGTGGAGTCCACAGCATAAAACTGGAATCACACGCTCTACCACTGAGCTAAGGAGTCACCCATTTGCTGCACTTTAGAGTTTTTGGAGCTCTAGGAGGCCTTGCATCAACACGTCTTTATTGTCAGTCTACAATGGAGGACGTACTGATAGATAATTATTTATTGATAACTCTGGAATACTATGCTAAATTGGAGTTAGCAAGCGGAACGAGAGGTAGATGATTAGCTCAGCATGTGTAGATAGTGTACAGATGAAAGGTATTTCATGGCATGTCATGATGGCGAAGCTAAGAGAAAGGCTCCGAGAAGAAATAAGGTACAGTATCAAAGCATGATAACTAGTATGTTCTACAGTAAGTATTCTATCATTACTGATAGTTGTAAGGTAGACGACAAGGAAGGTGCTCGATTTTAGTCGAAGAGTGAACTAGAGAATGAGGAAATTTTGGGGTCCGACTGAGTCCATAATAAGCGCCCTAATTACTACTACAGATAAACCGTAAGTTTGGATGCGGCTAGTAACCACACGCAAATTCAATGTACCGACTTTTGGTCAATTCTCGATTGATAGTTGGCAACGTACTGGTAAACCAGCATTCCATTGTTTCACGAATTCTCCACCTTAACTTGATAGAGCACTCTACTCAGCTCTAAGGGTCTAAGGGTTGTTTCGGAGGCCCGCCGCCCAAGAACCTTGCCTTCACGATCGAAAGAATCGTTGACCCAGTAAGAAGGACCTGAGACAGCCGCAGGCTTTGGGAGCTGCCCGCGCATATTCTTCGCGATACACCACACGGCGTACGATCCTTGTCTATATCAGAAGAAATATCAGTGCGGTTATCACGCAGATTGGGCTCGAAACGTGCATTTGAGTAGCCATGAGAACGGAAATAAATAGAACCAGCATGACGCTGAGGGCGACATCGATTTGGCGGTGGAATTTAGCGAGCTTGATGCCCCACCAGACAAGTAAATAGATTGCTGATGCGATCTTACAGATACTTTGATACTTCTTTAGCCTAAACATCGTAGCTCTAGAAGGACGTTTACTTACAACGATTGTACCGCAGCAAACTTCAAGACAGGCGCCACAATATGCTTCGGAAATCGTAGACGGTAAAGTATGAGACCGATGAACACGGATTGCTCAGTTGTAGCTTGGAACAGCCAGATGAGTCCGGCAGATGCTATGGCCGGGCGGAGCGCTATCTGAAGCGCTATCTGGATGAATATGGTTGCAAACAAAGTCTAGATGTACAGGAAGAAAATTCAGAGGATATCTCGGAAGCAGGGAGAAACCTAGAAACATACGCAAAAATGATGAACAAGCAAAGTCCACCGCATGCTCTGGCGAAACACCATTTCATATATATCTGCTCAGATGAATAATTATATCAAAATTAAGACGAACTCTCGGGGACTCACACAAGCCAGAGATGATGACGGCAGCCATACGAGCCTCGCCTATGCGATCCCATGTGTAGTATCCACCTAACATGGGTGACGCTACGATCTGCAGGATAAACGCGACCGTCGTCCAAAAGGTGTTGAGACAATCTAACCAAAGATGAGAAGATCAGGACAATGCCGCGCCCATATACTTTAGTACCCACAGGTAACGACGTTCCGCCTATTTCCGAACGACAGAGCGGGGTATTCTTTGGAAAAGCGAGCAAGAAGGAAATCTACTCCCTTGCCGTTGAGATATAATAGGAGCAGGTAAAGGAACGCTGAAATTGAATACTGGGACCACAGAAGACAGGGTGAGGTATGTGTGGGTAAAGTCGGAAGAATCACGAACAAATGCGACGGTGGTGGGATATATGACTTGCATTTCAAATCTCATAAGCTCGACTATGGTGCCATCAGACAGTCCTTCGGTCCCACCACTGGAGACATTGGCTGCTACAAAGCCCGAAGTAAACGGATATGTAGTGATTTCCTCGGCATAATTAGCGGTGACTAGATCCAAACAATCATTCAATTCATCCGGCGAAAGCAGCGAGGGCTAACTTACAACACGTATCTCCTCCGGAAGGACCAAGGCTAGGGCAATGAATACTGGGTCGAGATTGGACCATATCCTTGACAAAATATCTAACGTTGTTTCAACAGCAGTCTTCCCTCAGCCAAAATGCTCACTGACCGGCAAAAGGATTGGTCGAGGCTGTCCATCGTTACGTTTCGTGAAAGTGTCTCGAAGCAGGAATCGTACCTAGGATAAGAGCGGTGAATTGAATATCAAGAAAGCTATCAGAAATACTCACGAATCGTATTGTTGATTCCCACCAGTGCAGTACTCAGTGGCAGCCGTGCAGATATCCGCAGCCATTCTTGAACTCGCCGCGTCGGTAGAATTACCGACAGACATTTCATGAGCGATCTGCTCAGAAAGAACGGATGCTAGAAATGAAAAGGCCTTGGGGAAGTTCCGGATTGAAAGATCATAGGCCGATATCAGCAAGTCATCGTCAAAGTTGAGCCACAGGTCGACTTGTAGCGGTGTCGTGAGCGACATTGTCGCATGATACATCGAGAAAACCACGCTGGCGGATACAACAGAATGCTGTATTGATAAGGACGAGACGGAGGCGTTTGTGGGGTAGCCTATTATCTGAGTGGTATTCGCTTGCATGACTTTCGTAGGTACGCTATATAGAAATTCTGCAAAGACAATTCGTGTAGAATGGAGGCATAAGATTATGAATTAGTACCTACCAGTATTGTCCTCGATGCCGTTCAACGCTGTAAAATGCATTAAATTAGGGGACGGACTGGCGACCGTAAAAACACATACTCATCATCATATTGACTCGACCAACGACGTCCGGCGACAGCGCTGAGCTATTTCCTGAAACTGCTACGGACCAAGGCTGGAGTAGCCTGGATATTACATTAAACCGCTGAGACTCTCAGTCGTGAAGCCACATACCCAGCAATAAAATCTTCGAAGGCATCGAATAACTCTGCAGGCTGACGGGCATTTGCACACAGAACTAGGGTAGTCAACGCAAAAAAGTATGGGATAAGCATGGTAGGGCGGATGGTAAGACAAGAGATTTTCCGAAGGGAATGGGTGCGTATTAAAGCCACTCAGTACTTCCTTAGACGCTGGCACACTGCAGAGGGAAGTAACAATCAATTTATAAAACGGACCGACCTATTAAACATGGAGCTGAGACGCTTGGCTTTTGTTGCCTGTAACCTTTCTACGCGGTTCTTGGCGACAGAGATCAACAATCTGTAAGGCAACATAAATCCCTGCGACGTATATCGAACGGCGAACACATCGCATCGGGGGTTTGATGGTCTTTCTATTGCCATCAGGGAAGACGACAAAAGCCTGAAACATCAAATGATATGGTTGAATTGTAGATCTATTTGATGAGCAGGCGAGGGCTTTGGGTTGGCTGTCATGGATAGACCGACGCCGAAACATACAGTCACGTACGCCGTCTGGGCGCTGGCAGGTACGGTCGGAGGAGCGGACTGAGCTGAATAGACGCCATTTGTCTAGCCTTAACGGCAGCGCCGGAAACTCCTGGATGAGCGCAAGTTTGATTCATAGGATGAATAGAAGTTCAAAGACCTTTTGTCATAGCGAGGGTAAGAACTTACATTTACAGTTCAATTGTTGAGAATCTCATTCGCAAGAGCGCAACTCCGACTTAGTGTGCGAGTGGTGACACCTGCAAGACTACAGCTCTTTAGGTTCGTCGCTAATCCATTCGGCGGAGTACTACAGTCTTCTCCAAGTCACATGTCATGATTGCTACTAGTAGACAAAAGAACAGTTGAGAAGTACACGCTCTAGGCGCACGAATTATTAGCGATACTGGTCTGAAACAACTAAAGAACCCACAGTCATAGACGGGCGCTTAATGGTACCTCGCACGGGCGCAAACCTAGATAATTATTTCCGCTATAAAGAAACGAAAGGGCTAGACTCGAACCAGTGTAACGAGGTCGTGTGGTTCCTTTTGAGGGGATAAAGAACGGAATATAGCTGGTCACCTTTTCAGTACCAGGTTGGCTGGTATCTCGGAGCCTACCAAAGGGCTGGGCAGTGGCCGCCGCCTTGTAGTGCTCGTTGATCGTGGTGATGTTAGCATCGTGGGAACTTCACGTCGCGCGAAGCGTGACCTGAAGGGCCGTCCATTTCTTCGACTCCTACCTTCATCGGCCAATCGCAAGGCCAGTGTCCTGCCTTGATATCTCAAGGGCTAGTAGGCAACGCCAGCAGGACCTATTCGCTACTAGGACCGATAATCCCTCTTCGATTGAATAGGTATCGCATTCAGGAAACGAAATACTTTACAACTACTCACCTTTACACAGATATGCCTGTGGAAGGACCTCTGCAACAATATACATGGTCGTCTTGCTCAGGCTGCTCGTGTCCCAACCATCACATTCCTATCCATGTATCCAAGGACGGTGCTAGTCTGGTTGAATCCATACCCGATTTCAACCATCTCGAGCGTTCGAACGACCCTCCTCTTCCTGGTGAAACAGAGACCCTGCGATCTATGATACTCGCCTCAGAAGAATCCATTGCCGCTATCAGCAAAGAAATCGAGGAAATGCGTGTGCTGAGGAAGGAACTGCTCAAGGATGCGGAACATCTGGCGAACCAGGCATCTATCCTTCGCCATAAACGCCGAGTCCTGAACGAAGGTGTTCGATACAGGAAGGCTTTGCTTAGCCCTGTGCGCCGCCTGCCGGTAGAGGTTTTGGCGCTTATCTTTCACGAGACTATCGAGTTTCCCTGGAAGACCGTCTACTCACCTAGCCTCGACTGGGATGGCTTCGATCTGGAGCGCCCATTTGAGAATCCGCTATGGTCCATCGCTTCTGTGTCGAGACACTGGCGAGAGACAGCTCTTGCTTTCCCGGAGCTTTGGGCATTCATAAATATCACTATCGCAGACGAACTTTTTGCAGAAGGCCAATATCGATACCTGCGTTTCATTGGCCTCCATCTTTCACGCTCGGGATCCCGCCCACTATCAGTTGCAATCTATGACAATGGCAACTCGTCTTTCGAGGAATTACCTCTAACCTTGCTTGGTTCTCTATTTCCGTTTGTCAGTCGTATCCATCATCTTCATCTCTACCTTCATTCAAGCATAATCGCGTCACTTTATCCTCTGCGTCCCTCCTTTCAACAGTTGAGGACGCTCGTCATTGCGTCCATGAACGACACTATGGACAACTTTTCGAATCTCAGAATATTCGACCTTGCGCCGGAGCTGCATATTATCAAAACCATCAACATCGCCTATCCCTCGAATTCATTTATTCTCTCATGGGCAAATGTTACACATTACGAAAATCACTACTATTTTGCAACGACAGCCGGGCCTTTACCTGTCGACCTTCTCGAGAATCTAGAAGCCATGGAAAATCTCACGAGCTGCTTTCTGAGATGCGGGCGGGAGTCATTGGAAGATGATCTGGCGGGCACGGATGTCCCTATTGTCTGCCAGAGCCTTCAGTCGCTGACAATAGCTTCTCCCCGCACCTGCGATTCGGAAGCGATAAGCCAAATCCTTGACCGTCTGCATTTGCCCTCTCTCTCCACCTTGAGGGTCTTGGTTTTGTTCGAGGAGGAAAACGAGATTACATTCCAGTCTGTACGCCTTCTGATCGAACGTTCCAAGTGCAATCTCTCATCACTTCTTTTCTCCAATGGCGTGGTTCATTCCGAGGACTTACTTTACATCTTTGATCAAACACCGACGCTGGAAGTTGTGGAGCTTCTCAACGTAGGACCTGATGCAATTACAGACCAGCTCCTTGCAAAGCTCACGTGTCGGGAAGGTGATGCCAAGCACCTACTTCCACGTCTTCGTTCTCTAGTGCTCTATGGATGTTTCACTTTCACTATGGACATCTACGCGTCGATGATTGAATCCCGCTGGAAGTGCGCATCTCAGTCTTCACAAGTTGACCTGCTCGTGTCTGTGACGCTGTTGAAAGACGTCAACATTTTGCTGTTCAAGAAAGAACAGGCTACCTGCCAGGCTGTTTGTCAACGACTCGCCCCATTGTGCTCCGAAGGACTTGAAATGGTGGTTCGCATAATACCGCTGTCTGGATCCGAGGGCGAGGAGGAGGAGAACGACGACGACGAAGATGACACAGAAAGTTCTAGAGATGATTAAATATTTCGTTCTCAGGTCAGCTACTTTGTTTTTCCATAATCTGAGGCTTACCTTCCTCCGTTAGGACAATCTCTGCTTCTCCTGCTCGTGACTAGCTAGCCACGAATTTATACATGCCCTTTTCATGCCTGCTTTGCTCTCTGTTGACTATAATGGACATTATCGAATACGATACCAATACGTAGTATCCATCAAACCTCAGGACGTTTCCTTCTGTGTCTCGCTTATCACTGTACAATAGAATGACTTCAAACCAGTCAATGAGAGCTCAACGAATAGCTTGCGCCTTGCAAACTCCTGATATCGTGGGAAAATATGACGCGACGCGCGAAGCGTGATCTGTTTCCTCGACTTTTACTCTCATCAACCAATTGCAAGGTTAACATTCTCAGCTGTACCTTGTCGCTGCTAGGACCGACATCAGTTGAATAGGTATCTCTTCAGGAACGAAATATTTTACAATTACTCACGTTTGTCCAGACATGCCTGTGGAAGGACCTCTACAACGGTATACATGGTCGTCTTGCTCAGGCTGCGCGTGCCCCAACCATCACATTCCCATCCATGTATCCAAGGACGATGCTAGTCCAACTGATTCCATACCCGATTTCAACCATCTCGAGCGTTCCAACGATCCTCCTCTTCCTGGAGAAATAAGGACATTGCGTTCTACGATCCTTGACTCGAAAGAAACTGCTGCCGCTATCGACCAAGAGCTCAAGGAGATGGTGGCGTTGAGGAAGGAATTGCTTAGAGATGTGGACCTTTTGGAGAAGCAGACCTCTATCCTTCGTCAAAAACGCTTGGCCTTGGACGAACGTATTCGAAGCAGGAAAGCTTTGCTTAGCCCTGTACGACGGCTGCCAGCAGAGGTCTTGGTGCTCATCTTTCACGAGACGATCGAGTTTCCCTGGAAGCGCATTAATGCAACTGACGATTGGAGATATTTTGATCTTGATCGTCAATTTAATGCTGACTCGCCCTGGTCCATTGCTTCTGTGTCAAGACATTGGCGAGAAGTTGCACTTTCGTTCCCAGAGCTCTGGGCTTTCATCAATATCGCTGTCACTGAGGAACTCTTCGAAGAAGGCGATTATGGGTACCTACGCTTCATCAATCTCCACCTATCCCGCTCTGGATCTCGTCCTCTATCAGTTGCCATTTACGACAATGGCGATTTTCCTTTCGACGAATTACCTCCAAGCTTGCTCGGATCTCTATTCTCTGTTTCCCATCGCATCCATCATCTTCATGTTCATCTCACGCAATGCATAATTTCTTCGTTGTATCGTCTGCGTTCTTCCTTTCACCAGCTGAGAACGCTTCTCATCGCGCCCGTGGACGACGAAATCCAAGATGACGAGCTCGAAATATTCGATTTAGCCCGGGAACTGCATACTATCACAACTATTAACACCGACCTCTCGTTGTCGCTCGTTCTTTCATGGAGAAGCATCACCCGTTACGAATGCGATTACTATCCCACCGAGAAATTCGGGCTCACTTGCCCCGAATCCCTTCTTCAGAACCTAGGGGACATGGAAAATCTCACAAGTTGCTTTTGGAGATGTGGACCAGCGTCATGTGAAGATGCACTGGTTCACATAGAAGAGCCAATCACCTGTCAGAAGCTCCAGTCATTGGAGATAAGTTCAGGACATCTCTCTAAGCCGCAAGCGATAACCCAAGTCATCGATCGTCTGCATCTGCCTTCTCTCTCATCCTTGCGAGTCGCATGCCCAGTCAAGGGCTACGAGAGTGATGTTCGATTTAGCTCTATAACCAGGCTTATCGGACGTTCTTGGTGTAGGCTCACAACACTTGCTTTCTCCCAAGGCGCAGTGCCTTCCGACGATCTACACCACATATTTGATCAAACCCCAACACTAGAAGAGGTGAAACTCGTCGATGTAGGACCTGACGCGATCACAGACGAGTTGCTAGCGACACTGGTGTATCGTGAGAGTGATCCGAAACCTTTACTTCCGCGACTTCGCTCTCTGTATCTCCGTGGATCCTTCACTTTCGCTATGTGCATGTATGCATCCATGATTGAATCTCGATGGAAGTGCGCGTCCCAGATTTCGCAGGTCTGCCGGTTAAAGTCTGTCACGCTACGGAAGGACGTAAACGCTCAGCTCGTCGAGAAAGAACGGGCTATCTGCCTAGCTGTTCTCGCTCCATTGCGGTCCGAAGGACTTGAACTGGACGTTAGGCTACAACCGGTATTTGGGTCCGATGATGAGGACGAAGGCGAGGAGGAAGATGAAGACGATGATGACACAGAAAATTCGAGGGACGAATAAGCTTCCTTCTCAGGTCAGATCCTTCGCTTCGCCTTGCTATGAAGCTTACATTCTTCCATTAGCATAATCTTTAAGTTGCTCATTATGCCCTGGCCGTCCACAAGTTTATGCATGCTTTTCTATTCTCACTTTGCTTTCTTATAGTTACAATGCTTCTCATCGAATACGATACCAAAGAACGGAAATCAGGATGCGTCTCAAGTTGTCTTTCTGCTTGTCATTGCATATATGCTACCAATAAAATGATTTTATACGCAAGCTGTGGTATGACCAGCCGGTTGAAGAGAGAAAACGTATATACAAGTTTTGCCTTTCTCTCTCCCCTCTCGCAAAAGTCATTGTGGAGAATAATTTCCGAGATGCAGGGAGTTTTTTATGCGCCGCTCGAGGGTCGAACGAAAGTCGATCAGGATTTCAACCGTTACCAATGGTAACGCAGCCTTCTTCCTTCTCCCATTACCACCCCAGAGACGACCTCAGTACAGCGCCCACGCTCAGCGCTGCAGCCATCATCGAGAACAGGCTTTTTGTGCTCTTCATCTGATCCCGCAGTGATGATGAGTTTGGTATGTCGCGCCCATGAAGAAAGTCGCGGTCGCTCAACCGCCTTGGGCGCCCTTCAGGAATCAGGATATTGTCGACTCAGATATCGGCTCAGAGAGCCAGTGATACGCATCTAGGCGTCGTGGGGAAGGGTCGATACCTCAATCGCGCTATCGTGGCGAACAATTCGAAATCGTGCGACCGAATGCCTCACTGTCAGGCTGCCCAGCGGTGGCTTCGGTAGAGTAGTTCACCCAGTCCTTGCAGGAGTTAATGCCGGTCATTGTACATGGATAAAGGCAGCTGTGAGTGTAAATCCATTCCTGGTCTATTACCGATACTGACAGAACCCCTAGAAGGCGACAAATTTCCGTCATTATCAGCAACTTGGCATCGAAGGTGACCTGGCAGAGAAGATAGGACGTCCCGCAGTTGGGCGTAGCGCCGCGCAGCAATGTCATGCGGATATCCGGAGTCGACTGAATAACAAAGGTTCACCACATGATTAGATCAAGGAACACGGCCTGGTATAAATACCTCGGTAAGCTTTTTTGCGCGCTCTGATAAAGAGATCTTATTCCCTTCGACCATGATAATAGCAGACGATACCCCAGAGTCCCCTGCAAAGACCGTACCTTCCAATCTACCATTGCAATACTCGACGCCTCCGCCAGCTTATGGATCGACCAGCTTGTATTTCCCGAGACGCGTCGATCCAGCTCCGCCGAGAACTTTGTATCTCAGGCAGCCAGAACCTCCCTGCCGAAGGTCGCCGACAAAGCGCTTCTTCAAGGCTTTCTGCGTGGCTATCTTGATCTGGTTTCTACTCACAATGTTCACGTCGAGTATTGTGGACGCGGGCGGTTTTCACCGCAGAGGAGGAGGGGTAAGCACCATTTCCATGTGCTTGTACCAAAGGATCTGATCAGATTCTTATCAATAGTATCTACAGGACTTCCCTGATTCTGACTTTCCCATTCCCCGTGGCTACACTGTTCGTGAATGCATTCGAGGACCAGGTTGGACTTCTACGGGATCCGGGGGAGGTTTCCCTGCGGTTGGTCAACGTTATTCTGCGCACACATCATTCGATCTGCCTTTGAATTCGGAGACGCTCTTCCTGCTTTCCCAGGGCTCGTTATCCTCCGGCACTGTTAATGTCGTGACCTCTTCAACGCTTAAAGACGTTGTGAGGGTCGATGTTGCGATCCAGTACTACAGGCAGAAGGTTTTGGACTATGCCAGGATCTGTCTCTTGCAGCGCCAGGAGGGCGAGAATGGCGTGGGCGTCTTCGTATGTGTAATCTCCTTTGCTCCTGCTTTTTATGCTGAACCTTGGCACAGACTCCGAGATGGTTCAATAATCCAACTTATCAAGATCGCCCGCACTTTGACATCACCATTACCATTCCAGAGCCATCGAGCACCTCTGCCTCCAATATCAAGAATTTCGAGACTGATGTCCCGAATTTTTCTCAATCACTACAAGATCTTGAGAGTCGCGTTCATTTTGGCAAGATATCCTTGAAGGGATCCAACATGCCGATCCAGGCAGAGGTAAATACGACATCATGTTGTAACGGAGCGTAATCTGATGGCGCTTCAGTCACTGGAGTTTGATTACGGCAAAATCGTAACATCCAATGCTCCGATTCAGATCAATGTGAGCGCAGGATCTTGACTTTGTGTGCCATTCCACTCACCCCTATTACTAGTCCCTCGATGCCGTAGGCGCTGACGTGCATACGTCCAACGCGCCAATTCAAGGATCCTTTGCCGCTTCCGATAGTCTCGTCCTGAAGACGTCGAATGCGCCCATACGTGTCGATGTAGACTTGGGAGACATGGATGCGACAAAGTCGACCCTAGAGCTTACGACAAGCAACAAGTGAATCCACACATATCCTTTCTATATTCACGAGCTCATCACACCATATCTCTAGCATCATCAAAGCTGGCATCAAGCTATTCAGTCCATCTAGTGACGTTTCCGCACACACCTCCAACGGGCCTCTTCAGATCAAGGTCCTCGAATCTCCAGTAGACTCGAAAGTGAAATTGGATGCGCGAACGTCGAATGCAGATGCTGAGGTCTGGCTGCCTCCGACATATGAAGGCACGTATTCGCTCTCGACGTCGCATATGCAGCCGTCACTGCGTGTGGGGGAGATGTCTGATCCGGCGGGGAGAGGTCGGCGCCGGATGGTGAAGCAGAACACGGTGAGAAGGGGGGAGACTGTTGGGGAGGTGTATTGGGATGAGCATAACAGGGGAAGGGGGACGGTTTTGGTGAGGTCGTCGAATGGACCTCTTTCATTGAAGCTTTGAGTGTACTGTATGGGGATTTCTGATTTCTGGCTTGTTGTACAAAATGTATATGTATTGTATGTTTAGATACCTTGTAGTTGTAGTTCAAACAATTACTTATTGCCGTTGCATTGTGCTAACTGTTTGAGCTTGTGTCATCGTACTTTCTGTGTAAGTGGATGTCTTCTGGTTGCCATGCGTGTAGCATGTCACAAGCCGTTCGAAGTGATTCAAATAGTACAGTCCCCGGGTTGAGGCAGTAAGCCAGTGCATCGAGAAGTCAGGTGCATTCACAAGAACGGGCCAGAATTTTGAAGAGGACAAGCCCCGTAAGTCCGTTGCTTTACTACACGTACCACACCAACACACATGATTTTGTAGAGCAGATTACCGAACGGAAGGACCAGATACAAAGTAAAGTAGAATACCGTGTCTTGGTAGTTAGCCTAGTTGTTGCGTTTTATAAATGCAGAGTCCGACACAAAAAGAAAGAAAAAAGATGTCGCCAGGTTCTAGACTCTCGAGTTCTAGGCTATCAAGCGCCCACCGCCGGAACCGCCCGATACTCGTCATTTACTACGCCAGTAGCACAGACCGCCAGCTGGAAATTTACTTGACCAGCTCTACTTCCAGAAATTCTTTCTGCCAATGGACGTCTTGTATAGATTATCTGTTATTTCCAGGCCTCCCCCCTCGTGCACGCACATACGTTATCTGAGGCACAGTGACAAGACGCTTGTCATGGGGGGACTACGACTCGGAGCAACTCGAAGATTCCTGCCTTCTATGCTCTAGATTTTTGGGCTATCCTTGAAACGACTCTCTGGTTTTTCTTCCGTACGACTCGTTCTGTCTCATCGGTAGGGTACAACTGCAGTGTCTGGCCGAATGGTGAATTACTGCCTTGAAATCCAACTCCTAGGGTGCATAGGCCGTTGTCTGACTTGCACAGGCGGGGTCAGTGACAAGCTGTGCAGATTCGCGACTTGACTGACTGATCGAGCGACAATGGAACATATCCGTGACGTCACTTGGCCGCCTCGTTACGGTATATATACTCCATCCTTTCTGCTTCCCCCGAATCTCCCCACAGCTCTACTTTTTGATGTTGCAATACGTCTCTTGTTCTCTCTTCTGCACCTCTGAATAATCTCACCAGTACTAACACCCCTTGTTCATTTACCCGTGCGTTTCTTGCTCCTTTTGTTCCAGTGAAACTCACAATACCTTTGTTATAAAGCCCCCCACGACTTGGTTGCAGAGATGATTCGTTTCGACAGCATCCCATTCGAAATCCAGCAAGCCATGTGCACTCCAATGCACCGAATCCTTGCCCCCATCCCGCTACCTAACGATCCCTCCAAGTTCACCGGTTCGCTATACCTGGGCTCTTTAGCCGCCGTATGCGAGAAAGACCTCCTTCGAGACCACCACATCACCCATCTCGTTCAAGTTCTAGACGTACCCTGGCTCCCAGTCTCCGAGAAGGATGGTTTCAGCTGCTATCGCATTGATATCCTAGACCAGGCTTCGTCAGACCTCAGGCCCCACCTCGAAGACGCGTGCAACTACATCGACAGGGCCCTCAGAGGTGGGAAGAGCGTTCTCGTTCATTGTCAGCAGGTTCGTCCAAGATCACATTGTAATGTGCTGGGTTTTCAAATGTGTATCCCAGGGTATATCTCGGAGCGCATCAATTGTCATTGCGTTTCTAATTCGCAATCGGGGTATGTCCTATGATAGTGCATATTCGCTGGTGAAACGCGAGCGCGCGTGTATAAAGCCAAACCATGGTTTCGTTCAGGCTCTGCAGGAATGGGAAGCGCTGTGGCGTCGTCCTCCTCCAGGACGACGGTTTACTTCATGAACGCTGGGAGTTAGGATGTTTGAGAATGTTGACCGCACTAGAATTGACGCCATTTCTCATACCAGAATGCTCGGGAAGATGCGGCATTATGTAGCATTATGCACTTTTCAATTATATTTGGCGATCTACGAGTTACCGGTTATTTACCCTTTGGTTCCAGTACTACAGGTACTTCGTGCTGCCGATGCATGTACTTCTCTGTCTCATTGTTTTGACCTAGCCGCTTGATGTCACTCGTCGATGCAGATAGGTTCATCGTCGGCTCACAGTGCAATATCCGATCCCAGGTGTGTCGAGAAATGTTTTATGACTGCACCCTATTCTCTGAGACGGTCTCACGCTCTTCCTCCCGTACTCCTGTAGAACGCCATACCACCGTCAAACATCTCTCCCTTGGTATAGAGTTGTGAACTTGGAGCAAGGAGCGATTGATGTCTCCGTGACGGAGCCTTGGAGCGCTGACCTCGTTTACGTCGACGAAATTTCCCTCGCACGTGCAATGACTCTACCTTGTCCTTACAATTGTGCGAGAAAGGCGCCACGCCGTTCCTGTATTCATGCGAACTTATTTCCGACTTTCGCCTTTTGTTGGAGCGCAGAACCGGCCCGTTTTCGGATGCAAATTTGAAAAATTATGCACACATAACAGTCAAGTGAGCTACCAGTGTTCGAAGGTTTAAAGAGGGGTATACACATATATCACCGAACAGGTTACAAGCCCAGGGAAGCCAATGTACTATCAAATCCGAGGGACTCTAGAGTAGGAACATCAACTCTGAAAAACATCGTAAGTTGGTGTCATAATATGATAAACTCAAAAGGCGGACGTACAGGCCAGTGACGAGGCTAAGGATACCAGAGGCTTCGGTCTCCGTTCCACTGACATCGACGACCTGGCTCAACGAGGTGTCAACGCTGGAGAGGAGTCCTCCGAGCGAAGGGATATCGTCAGCGACGCTGAGGAGGCCGTCAAGGCTCTGGGCAACGTCCTAAAATAATTCTTTGAGGATCACTGATATGTCTATAAGTGCAGAAGGCCTACTGTAACAGTTCCAGCAACCTCCTCTTTCTCTGCCCCTCCTAGGGTGAGGCCGGAAAGGGAAGACGAGGCGCCATCGAGGGCAGAGACAACCTCCTGAATCAGAGGAGTGACGGTGTCGTCGTTAGCGGTGGCAGAAGAGACGAGGGTATCTGCAATTCGAAAGATGAATACGAATATCAAGACGGGCAGAGGTGAAGTGACTGACCAATCTGAGGTAAGACAGAGCTCAATTCAGACTGGAGCGTCGTAAGGATGTCGGAGACGGAGGACACTTGGCGTTCGGCGGGGAAAGGCGCAGATGCGACGAGCGTGGAGGTGAACGCGACGGCGAAAAAGAGAATGGATGTAAGACGTGAGGCAATCATCGTTGGTGATAAAAGAGAGTGTGAGTCTTGAGCTGTTAGACGGTGGTGAGATCCAGTGAGAGTGAGTGAGGATGGGGAAGAGACGAAACTTGTAAAGGCATTTTTATACTCCACAGAGGATTTCAGGCGGGGCTGGAAGAACGCCTTCTATCATAATTGCCGCTGAATCGTTCCATCCGTGTACTGGTAGGGTCAATATGGCGGAAAGATTTAGAGAAACGCGCCAGATAATTATCTGCGGATCCGTATAAGAAGTCCTAATACCATGGAGTCTGATGGATCTATTTTGGAGATTCCCCGAGAGCGGTTACCAAGAACATGATGTGAGATCATTGAAGGTTCTAGCGTCAAACTTGAAACCGGCTATAGTCAAATTTTATGAGAAAATTCGAGATGTCCTGGACCAGATACTTCTGATGAGTAGCCTGCGAAATAGCGTCAAAAGTTGTCATGGTCCGTTAGCTCGCAGCGGTGACCCACGCTACGGGTCGTGAAAGAGAGTTTTGACCTAGAAGTTGATGATGATGTTGTTAACACGAGCAGATTGATGAAAAGAAAGAATAAAAATAACGTTAAAGACGACAGAAATGTAGCGTAGAATAAATCATGGTCATACGGAGCGTCACGAGCCATTCATAAATCGATCCCACCTTCCCTTACACGAACTCCCATCATAGTCTGCAAGGAATATCAGATCTGTAATTGCAACGAACGGAAATTATCGACGTACCGAAACTATGTTTCTGATCGCAGGAGCACCGGCCTTTGATCCATAAGTCCTCGGAAAGAGGACAATGGCTCCAGTCATCATGCTGGTATCCGATCTCTTCGAAGAAATGTATCTGATCCTTTCGGAGGAAGAGCGAGGCCGCGATGCTGTGAACAGGCGCGTCGCCCCAGCGCTGTTAATAAGAATGCTAAGATTTGGGGCGACCGGGAGGTAGGAAAAGACAAACCTCGTAATAGAACCCGCCCGTCTTATCCAGGTGCTCGAAAAAATCGGTGTAAGCAGGGCCGCGCCAAAAGTTCATGTCAGCTATCTCGAAATTACTCCAAACTTGAATGGTTTAGTAGACAGTACGGCGAGAGGAAACGACCAGACTGACAGTGGCAAGTGTTATATGTCCTGCCGCGGTTTCCTGAGAGGAAGTCCATAGAGTTGTCTTCGGCAATGTGTTCAGGATGCTGAGCGATGAAGTCTTGCAATAGTTGACTCAGCCAAGGGTACAGAGACCCGCAGAAAGAGCAACGGACCTGTGACGTGCCCCCATAGAGACCGTATAGAGGCAGCTATCTCGTATACGGTGATAGTAAAGCCGTAGACTTTGTTGTTCTCCTCAAGGAACAAGAAGGGGTCGTTCAATATATTGCAGTGGAATTGAACATTCGGCCTAGGCAGGTAAGCTGATAATTTTGATATGGACAGAAGACGTACTCAATACGCCAGTACCAGCGGTACTTTTGCAACAGAGGATGTTTGAAGAAGAACTATAATTCGTAGATCAGACGGGGCATCAAGATGAAAATGAAAGGGGCGCACTCCAGAGTTAAATCGGCACATATTTCGATAGCTATGGATTTATGAGATCAGAGACTCGCGCTAAATAAAATGAGCATACGGAACGCTATCTGTGGCACCTGTAAGCCAGTGATGGCGCCAGATAAAAAACCTTGAGCGCACCTCCGTATTTAACGTTCGCTGCTACCAAAGATTTCCTGGCCTCCGTTGCCTTGTCCTCGTCTATCCAATCTGGCTGGTTCCAATGGTCGCTCGGTATGACACCAAAAACTGCATTGAATCCCGTCAGTACAGACATCCGTCTGGCCAAACCAGTTAGACGAGAAGCAAACCGGGCAAGCTGGGGTTACCTTTTGAACTCGCTCGAAAACTCAACGTCGTTCAAAAAGACATACGGATACCCGTGGCGCGTATTGAACCGGTCCTCAACTGCACGAACAGCCCGCATGGCACCGTCAAGGTCAGAGTTCCTTGCAAGCATTACGAATGTCGCGTTGGCTAGCCGTGGCCCCAGCTGCGATTCCGGGTTTGGATTTGGTCGTGGTGCGTCGGAGCTGGGCGTCGACTCGTCATCATAGGGCAAGTTGTCGCCACCTCGGAATTTCGAGGCGATATTGGAGAAGGCAGTAGCTCGGCCGTATTCGTCGTGAATGGAAGAGAGTGTGTAGTGCACACCTACCTTGGGAATATCAGCTACCAGCTTACAAGAAACATTGAAGGCGCATACAACGACCACTAGGATAAGGATAGTACATCGAGCTAGACGGGACATTATCTTGACCAGGTGGTGGTCGAAGGGAAAGAGGTCGTCGGCTCTGCGCAGCCGCAGCGGTATCGCCACGTTCTTGATCTCTTACCATCATGATCACCATTTCCCATAGAGGCCTTGCTTGCCAACATTTCCTTCCTGCTCAGCAGTGAAATTCCTTATCTCGAGATTGTCATCCTCCTCAAGGCGCTCTGTGTCTACCAAAAAGCGGAATTTGGATGGCTTGGTGAGTACGATTTTGTTCCATGATTGTTTAGTGCTCAATGGTTATCTTCGTTCCAAGGTCATACTATGTTCGTCCACAAGAATCGCCAGCAGACGACCTGTCATAGAAAACCTGGATTTTCTCGTGTATGAAGGTCAACGGGCAGAATGGGCAGAATGACTCGGTAAGTATCCTCTCTCTCTACTATCGTCATCTAAATCTTTGTGTCAGCGGTCGGAAGATCTACGGAGCCTACTGTGCACTAGGTTGATACGAATACGGCGCTAGTAGTCTTACTTTCTCTCGTCCGACGACTTCACCTCGAGATCGAGTATGCTAAAGAATTTGCTACTGGTCTCGAGAGATAACCATACAAGTCCATGGCGCGTTCCGGATTTATGAGCAGCAGCGTCTCAGTGGAGTCAACACCATACAGGACTTCACCATTTATCGTCCTCTACCATGTATAGTGCATACGACATTGAGCGCCCTTCTCGAATAAGAACTATATCATTACATGATTACATTTTGGATGGAGTGACAGAAGTAGAGTTGTCAAATTTCTAGGTGCGGTTCCGTCGGCATTCTTTACAATCATTTCTTAGTTTTCAGGATACACACGAGCAAAAGGTCAATCAACCTCGTATGTATAGGTGCAAGGGGGCTTAAAGGGGGCTAGCGATTTTATATCTTCAGAAAGACCTTTCACGCACACCGCCTCATACCAGTGCAGGAACAAAGTTCCAGCGTCTCTCGCTTTGAGAGTAGCGAATGGCCGTAGTCAACAATATGCAAGAAGAGAGGTACTCATCAACGCGATATTGACGGGGGATCTGTCGGAGTCTTATGTGAGTTCGAATATTGTCGGCGTAGCTGCCAGGTCGCTCTAAAATTATACCAGTCATGATATCGATCCATCGATGAGCTCGGCCCAGTTCTATGTCTCCTTAACGGCTCTCGTTGCAGTATGATTGTTAAGGACGAGGCTCAGACCTCATGAATCAGGAATGATTCGACGCAGAGATTTATACAGATATTACTACCCATCATAGTATCGCAGAGACAATCAAGGACACTGCCGCTTTCCGCTGTACGACTTCATACAGGCCACTGTGGTATATCAAAAAAACAAACGCGATGACAGGAGAATATCAGACCATAAGAAACTGCTTTCAATCCAACTGTTGGACGAGGAAGAAGATAGATAGACGCGCCAGCATGTATAGCATGGTGAGTAAAGATTCTTCCTCCTTCTCACAGTTTATCTTGGGCATAGTTTTCACATCAACTTGAGATCGGCGCGCCAGTATAACTTCCGCTATACATTGGTTCGGAGATATCCTCTGAAACTGCTGAACGGAATCACGATAACCAAATTGATGGGTCAATGCGTGGACCGGCTTAATCAACATGGTTGAAAACAGAGTAGTTGTACTGCCTTTCAACTCGGTCTGTGATGCTGATTGGCCATAGATATTCGAAAGACTTCTTCCAGATTTCTCACGATGAGGGTCGGAAGTATATGTATAGGTTCTTTCCGTTCAGAATCGGTAAAACACCTCCAGACACAACCATGCAGCCCGTCCCAGCAGATTATCCCGTAGAACGGCTGTAAGTTATGATCTTCAAGCTGAGTGTTGTGTACTGAATAATCTCATTTCAGATCTGGACCAGAGGTTTGTCAAATTGTGCGTTCAGTCTATGCAATAACCAACACTGCAATTCAGGTCGTCGCCTATCTCTTGCACTGGGGACTTTTCGGTACTCTTACCGTACAGCTTTGTGCGTCATTCATTCTCTAGTAATGCTATTCTTATCCGTTTTCGTTGCTAGATCTGTACTATTTGGCATTTCCGAAGGACAGGAAATTCATAAAGTATCTCGTCTATGGCATATACATTGCCGAATTTGTTCAGACGATGCTCCTTACTCACGATGCTTTCACATCGTTCGGGTACGGCTTCGGTGATTTGGAAACCTTCACTGAGGTACGTTTTAGTTGGCTTACTGTCCCCATCATGGGTGCTGCTGGTATGTCCGGCATCTTACGCTCGGTTTGTGCTACTTAACATGAAGACAGCTGCTTGTGTCGGACATGCTTTCTACGCATACCGAATCTTCATATTGTCAAAGTCACGAATCGTCCCGATATTCGTCACCTGCGTTCGTTGCCGTGCTCCTTCTCCGTGGCAATTTGGCTCATCTATTTGCAGGTGTCCTTGACGAGCTCTGTGGCAGCTATAATCACAGGCGTCTTCTCTTTCCAAGCAGGCAACATCACTAAGCTCAATAATCGGAAGACGTCCGTCGCCGTCGGGGTAATTAGCTAACTAGATATCCCGTGTTCATCGTGCCGATTCACTCCTAGATCACCTGCGGAGGCGCTGCCTTGTGTGATATTGTCATCGCTGTCTACATGACTTACTACGTGAGCTCTTTCTCTCTTTCAATTGCCTACATTGACGTTGATACTATGTCGTAGCTTTTGCGCGGCAATACTGGTTTCCATCGCACCCGAGTTCTGGTCACAAAGCTAATTCGTCTCACTATTGAGACGGGATCTCTGACAGGTATGCACTTCCTACATCCACCGTTGTCACATGCTTAATACCGCCTAATCTTAGCTGTTGTTGCTCTGGCCAGCCTTATCCTCTTTTTGGTGTTCCCTCATCAGACCTTCTATGTGACTCCGGCCTTGGTCGTATCCAAGATGTATGCTAATACCATTTACATGGTGCTGAATTCGCGAATCCAGATCATGGGTGGACGGGATATCTATATGTCTTCTACCGATATGATCACACCCACTAGTAGTACGATCCAGGATACCAATCCTCAATCACCACAACGTTCTCTGGGAATGGATGGGAGGCAAGGACGGGCATCAGTAGTCGCAATAACTAAGGAAGTGCTCAACGGTGACTATAAAATGGGTCGAATGAATGTCAGTTATTGTGGTTCACGCGTTTTATTAGAGCTGATTTTTACCCCAAGGATAAACCACAGGACAAGAGCATGGGATACACGGCGTAACTGTTCGAGTTTTGAGCTAACATTATGTATAGGAGCCCGCCCCGATGTACTGTACTATTTCGTTCAATTCGAACGTCACGCGTCACAGCGAAAAAATCTGAGAACGGAAATAAAAATTTCTCGATTATTCCGATTTCTTTTGGATTTTTTTCGGTCCAAAATTCCTGGATCGCGTTCGAATTGATCGAAATAGTACAGTATTTATTTCGTCTTTTTGTAATAATTTCCTATTCAAAATGCTACGGTCTCATGCTGAGATGTGTCGTTGAGCTTATCCTTTCAACTTCAAACATACGGTCATCAATGATGGCTGCTCATGCCACAGGTAAATTATCGTCGGACTCCATCCTGGAGGCAGCGCAGGTGACCTGTCGGAGTTCTAAGTGAGTTTGAATATTCTTTCGGCCCGTTGTGCCGGCGCTGGCTGGCAGGTCCCTTTATACACACCAGCCCGCCAGTGAGCCGAGTTGGAGCTCTTCCGAGTCATGATCCATTGAGCGCTGAGCTCGGGCCCAGTTCTATGTCGCCTTGATGGTTCTCGTTACTTCCCGATGACGGGAGAATATCAGGCATAAGAAGCCGCTTTCAATTCACCTGTTGGAGTCAGTGGACGAGGGAAGAAAATAGATAGATGTCGGACGCAACAATTTGTATAGCACGGCGAGTAAAAAATCCTGACTTCTTCTCACACTTCGGGAACGGGATCAAGATAATCACCTAGATGGGTCTGCGTTGATTTCGAATCATGTGGATGCCGGTTGAAATTGGGGTACTTGGACTGCCTTTCACCTTGTCTTCTGTGATGTGATACTGGCCCGCCTTGGGTATTTGTTCGCCGTCTTCCAAGTCTCTCACGATGATTGTCAATGATATATGTACAGGTTCTTTCCCTTCAGAATCTGTAAAACAGCCCCCCCCCAGATACAACATGCTGCCCGTCCCCGCAGGTTATCCCATAGAACGGCTGTAAGTTATGATCTTCAAACTGAGTGTTGTGTACTGAATAATCTCCTTTCAGGTCTGGACCCCAGGTTTGTCAGATTGTGCGTTTAGTCTATGCAATCACTAACGCAGCAATTCAGGTCGTCGCCTATCTCCTGCATTGGGGACTCTTCGGGACTCTTTCTGTACAGCTTTGTGAGTCGCTCATTCTCTAGTAATGCTGTTTTTAATACATATATGTCAATAGATCTGTACTATCTGGCGTTTCCGAAGGACAGGAAATTCACAAAATGCCTTGTCTATGGCATCTACGTTGTCGAACTTGTTCAGACGATACTCCTTACCCACGACGCTTTCGCATCGTTCGGGTACGGCTTCGGTGATTTCGAAGCCCTCACTGAGGTACGATTTAGTTGGCTCATTGTCCCCATCATGGGTGCTGCTGGTACGTCCAGCATCTTCCGCTCATTTTCTGCAAGTCATCGTGATTACAGCTGCTCTTGTCGGGCAGTGCTTCTATGCATACCGAATCTTCATATTGTCAAGGTCACGAATTGTCCCCACATTTGTCATCTGTGTTCGTTGCCGTGGTCTTTCTCTATGGCAGTTTGACTCATCTATTTACAGGTATCTTTGACCAGCTATGTGGCAGCTGTAATCGCAGGCGTCTATACTTTCGAAGCAGGTGACATCACCAAACTCAATAACAGGAAGACATCCATCGCCATCGGGGTAAGTAACAAACTAGATATCGTGAATTTTGTCGTCCTGATTTACGCGTAGATTTGGTGCGGAGGCTCTGCCCTGTGTGATGTTGTCATCGCTATCTGCATGACTTACTACGTGAGCTCTTCTCTCCTTCAGTTGGCTTCATTGACACTGCTACTATGTCGTAGCTTATGCGCAGCAATACTGGTTTCCGTCGCACCCGAATTCTGGTCACAAAGTTAATTCGTCTCACTATTGAGACGGGATCTCTGACAGGTATTTACTTCCCACATCCGCCATTGTCACAAGCTTAACACCGCCTAATTTCAGCTGTCGTTGCTCTGGTCACCATTATCCTCTTTCTTGCGTTCCCTCATCAGGCCTTCTACGGGACGCCAGCCTTGATCATATCCAAGATGTATGCTAATACCATTTACATGGTGCTGAATTCACGAATCCGGATTATGGGTGGACGGGACACCTATACGTCTTCTACCGATATGGAGATCACGACCACTATGATGAGGGATATCACTTCCCATTCAACGCAGGGCGCACAGCGAACCCCAGTGGTCGCGATAACTAAAGAGGTATTCAGCAGTGATGATGAAATGGGTCGAATGAGTGTCAGTTATTTTGATTCGCGCACTTTACTGGAGCTGATTTTCTTCCAAGGAGAAACCACAGGACAGCGATATGAGCCTCCTCGCGTAACTGTTAGAGTGCATTCTTTGAGCCAACCCCGCCCTACTATTTATGGTCTTGATGTTATGCACACCGATACCAATTCATGTGCTGAGGTGTTCCGCTCCCTTTACATATATAGAGTGTGTCACTAGTAAACGCTGGCCGTGGTTACATATATGGTTATTTAGAAAGTTGATTTTCGCGCTCATACCCCCAAGTTCATACACGAGCTCGGTAACGATGGTTTGAATGTCTGCCCCGAACTGCAGTCAGGCTACACAACGGGTGCCCTGTAGAGTTTGAATGCAGGTCATAGAAGTAGGACATGTCGAGGGTGGGATCAACACTATGCAGGACGTCATCATTTTTCGTCCTCCACCATGTATAGTGCATACGACATTGAGCGCCCTTTTCGAATATGAACTATACATTACATGATTACATGTTGGATGAAGTGACAGAAGTAAGAGTTGTCAAATTTTTAGGTGCGGTTCCGTCGGTATTCTATACAATCATTTCTTAGCTTTCCGGATACACACGAGCAAAAGGACAATTAACCTTGTATGTATAGGTGCAAGGGGGCTGGGGATTTTATATCTTCAAAATGACCTTTCGTGCACACCGCCTCGTACTAGTTCAGGAAAAAAATTTCCCGTGTCTCTCGCTTGGAGAGTAGCGAATGGCCATAGTCGACAATATGCAAGAAATGATTCCATAGATGCGGCGAAAATCCAGTACAAGGATGCGCGTCCCGAAAGGTATCCCACATTATTTCACGATAATGCGCAAGGTCATCCGGATCCTCCACCCTGTCTGGGATTATTATTCCCCCCAGGCGCCGATTATCCCACACTGAGCATATACGTGAACCTTCCTTCCCAGTCTAATAGTCCAACGACTTGGGGTGGATCTTCAGCCGAGACAAGGACATTCGCCCATTTAAAGTCATCGTGAAAGAGAATGTATGGATTGTCCGGGGGATCTAGAACGCCATCTTGCAACCCCTTGACACCCTCAGCCAATAGAGAAAGCCATTTCTGGGCGTCCTCGAGCGATGCGTCCCCCAAGCCACCTGTCAAGGCTTTTCGGTCCTCACTCTGTTTCTGCTCTTGGTGACGCTCTTGAACGAGCTTAAGTTCCGCGTATATATTTGCCAGCATGTAGTCCTTCGTAGACTTAAACGGTCCACACTCGAGGCCAAGTAGGGGCGGACGCGTGCAAGAACGGCTGAGTGGACCTACAGTCCCTTGTTCATCGATAATAGACCCGAGGACAGGAAACTCCAGCTTCAGCAGTTCAGCTTGAAAACCGGCTAATTGACGAACGACAGTCTCGCGGCCCTCGGGCTGTAAAGTATGCCAGACTTTCCCTAGGGAAGAACCAACAATCTACGTGGGGTGTATATGACAGCAGGCCTGGAGATAACAGATTCAGCTGGCCTACCCTGTCCATGAGCATGAAACGCGTCCCCACAGCGTTGGTGGAGTCAAATTCGGCCAGATGGATGTGTGGAATAGGAATAGAGGTATGAGCTTCGACGTATCGCATTGTGGCTACCTGTAAAGATATTAAGCTAGTGGCAACATGCTGTAACCGAAGGACTCACCTCTGACTTCATACGGTATGATAGGATTTCCTCGGGTACACTGTCATCTTGACCGGAACGGCTACCGCTCAAGCGAGCAATGAGTTCTTGTCCGTCCTCGAATGACAGAAGAAATACCTGGGAAAATATCATCAGTTTCCGTAGCCACTCAATGGACGTACTTACTGTATTGTAGCCACCCTGTGCAATGGCTTCGTAACCAACGCACTGGACTCCTCGATGTTCCAATGCTCTTTTCTGAGGGGCATCGAAGTTGAATTTGGAGATAGATGAATGGTAACGTTCTCGAGAGTTCTCGTTGTGGAGGAATTCCATGCCTAAGAACATATTGAAATTCATCGCCGCATCGCGAAGTTGAACGATCACATGATCGGTGGCGTCTCTCCCTAAGTCTTAGTCACGGTCTGGATAGTGGTCAGACACTGGAACTTCCATGACGTCGTGCCTCGCCTACAGCAACGGCGGATTCATCAACATCCTTCCTCCAGAACTACAGCTACACGATCTCAAATCCTCGATATCCAAAACTCCCGCAGCTTCGTTTCGCAAATTCTGCGCGGGTCATGGGTCTGAGACGGTATTGAAGAAGTCGCCAACCGCAACCCGTTCTAAGTGATGCCTGTAAGCGTAGTTTGACTTTAGCCCATAATGTATTAGCTCCGTACCTGCCAGTACACATCAATATCAGTGATCTTTTGGATTCACGCAGCGTCTTGTGAACGCGCTTGCTTATTCCCGCAGGCGTTTCGACTATATGTTATCAAACAAGGAAGTACCCTGGACACATCTGTTTATTCCATTCAAGTATGTCTATGGATAAAATATCGATAATAGAAGGCATGCAGTCAACTCTAACTTAGCCAAAGTGGGCCGCTGCAAGCACGGCAGGTACGAGTCCGACGATCCGGGGCAAATCCGGGGCCCTTAGCACTTTCAACATATTGTGAATGTAGACTGAGAATTTATCAAAGCCAGCAAGTGGCTAGTAATTATTACCTTGATTCCCAACAGCATTTCGATATAAAAATTCAAGAAAGCTTGGAGAAAGCACTCATTCACAGTATATCAAGCCATCAATACACATTATTCATTCGAAAACTTGGGGATTTTCGACTCTCAAAAGCGCACTCTCGACGCCGTGCACTTGTACTTTACATTGGGCCTACTGCAGTACATGTATGTATAAAAAATCTGTCGTCTCAGCGATACAGAAGTGTTCAGTCTGGAGACGGAACAGCCTAATAGCAATGCTAAGCTTGCGGTAAGCGCTCACCAGTGACCCCCTTAGACTGCGTCTAAACGATGAACAGTGAGTATAACAGAAAACGAAATAGTAGAGGGCTCGCTTACCATGATCGTCAACATCATTGGTGGTAACGGGGAAAGAAGAGACAGCCCGAGGCCGGCTCACAGACCGTCACAAAATGAGCATATGAATTCTAACCTAACACACTTTAACCACTACACTAAAGAGCTGGTAATATTAATGTTGTTCAAACATAGGTAATTATATTATGATACTACGGATAAATACAAAAAAAAACCATGCAGCGAGCACGGTGGGTACGCGAGTCGGCGGTGTCGTTTGCTGGAACGGCAACCTCTGAATCAGTTTGGGGAGGTCGCGAGGTCGTATAGGATCACGGCACACTGGGAAAATGGATGGGAAGGGGCCGAAACCCTGTCGACAGCGACGAGGAGGTCGGAGGAGGAAACGGACCTCACCACTAGATTCCCCGATGCCGAAAACGGGGGCAGTGAGGTCGTCGTCATGGTAGCTGAGCCGCAGGGGAGGACACGGGGAGGGAGTCTGGGCATGGGGATGGAGTGTCGATGCACGACGACGGGGGCATCGTTGGACCTGGCGAACATAGGATTCGTATTCCCCCACCAAAATAATGGGGGATGTACAAGTATGGGGTCCCTGGGATGGCTACATGGGACGGGGAACGCCCATGTTGGTGTTCGGCGGGGCAGGTAGCGATAGACGGGCGAATTGTCGTATGGCGGTGATTTTGGGCGCATTCGTTGCGCCGTCAACTTCTCCATCGATGCCCAAAAGTGTGTGGCCATCGTCGTTGTCGTGCGCCGTCAGCGTCCCGGTCGTGGTGCTGCCCTCCTCCTCGACATCTCCTGCCCTCCTGTGCTTCCCCACGCAATCTCATTACCCAGCAGCCCTCCCCCCAAGCATTCCCAAGGTCCTGCATCACAGGAAAACTGTCCCCCGTCCCCGCCACCGCCGCCGCCGCCGTTGCTGTCCTACTGGCCCTCGTCGTGGTGGTTGGTGCTTGCTTGTTTGGGTCCCGCGGTAGCAGATGGGTACCGATATCGAATTCTTCGATATATTCGAGATCTTGAAGGGCCACGGACCTCGTACACGGGGGCGATTGACACCGATATCGCTGCAAGAGGTGATGGGTTGGCGGGGAGAGTATTCCGACTGTATTTCGTGCCGCGGCGAGCATTGGTCGTCGTCGTCATCGTCGTCGCTGCCGCCGTAGATGGTGGGGGGCGTCGTCATAGTCGGAGGAGGAGGAGGCAGTGCTGCCTCGTTGGAGGGCTTACGCGGCTGGTGGGGGTGGGATGCATGCAATCCGGGGCTCTTGGGGCCGCCAGATGCATCAAATGGACCTAAAAAGAAGAGTAAGTAACAGAATAATAAAAGACACACCTTTTCATGTCCACAAAACCGGTATTGGGGAGCGCACTATGCACCATTGAAGGTGGTAAAAGGCAAGAAAAACGCGGCACAGCCACTGAACCGGTACTCGGTACATCGGACCGTGGCAAGCGCAACGTATCCTCGACATGCATCCCCCACTCTATTCTCCCACTCCGAAGCCCAAATATTTAGTGAGATATACTCTTTGATACATTCTATATACCATAAGCATGAACAAAATGGCTGTCTTATAGTTGATTTAGCACAATGAATATTCTGAAAGATAACTGTCTATAAAAGGGCCTTTGTTTGGTCCTGTTGAATTCTAAGGTAAAACTTAAAAGTAAGGGTCCTGGATCGAAATGCAGCGCATAAGGACGAATCCTCGTAAACTCGGACTCGTAACGTAAACTCAGCAGGTCTTGTAACTCATAACACTCCTTAGGCTGACAATGGTGCAACTCTGATCGTCCAAAATCGAAGAATTTGAACCCTCCGGCGGTTTGTGCCACGTTCCGTGGTTCAAGATCACCATGCAAGACGCCTAAGGAGTGTAATTCTTTCACCGAGTGTAAGAATATTCGCCTAAACCGGGAGCGGTCAATGAACGATTTTTGAAGACACATCGTGACTCACCATTGCATCTTGGGCATAGACCTCTTTACATCGGACCAGTCTGAGCCATATAGTTCCTCTAGATTATCCCCTACGTCTTCAACGCAGAAACCAAACCAGCCTCCGATGGGTCTTTGGTACATCCCGTAAAACTTGGGAGCGAGAGGGCATTCCTTGAGAAAGATCTCGTACATATAAAACTCTCGCCAGATCATTTCCGAGTATGACTGCGAAATAAGCTTGACGATGAACGGCGGTTCATGGCCTTCAGCATGGCCCCTCCACACAGTGCTCGCTTCACTGCTTTGAATAACGCTCGTAAGCACCACTATGACAGGTTTTGTAGATGGAATGTGAGGAGAACGACGACAGAGCTGCAACAGCGACCGCGGCAAGGATAGTGGATAAGTCCCGGTTAAGGGACTAGAGTTCGGGGTGTTCTCAGAAGGTGGTATCGTCCTGAGAGAAATACGGTGTACATCGGAGGTGCGAAAGTATGGTTGTTCCATTATCATCTATCGAATCAGTACCTTTTGTTGTAGAAGAAACTGATTGTATATACCTCATTGGTCGTGACTAGTAAAGGAACGGTCTCAAATTGACCGCCAGTGTCGCTGCGAACATCTTTATTGGCTTCCTTTTCATATCGTTTTTCCTCCAGTGGCGGAGGTAGAAAGAGTTCAAAAGGAGGACTTGCGACGCTGTGACCAGGAATCAATTTGGAGCATAGCATGGCAACGACTATGGCAAGAAATGGTTCTGTTTGAACGCCAGCAATAAGCGGCTTGTCCGGGTCCGGGTATGGAAGGGCCTCATTGTGAAGTTTGAACACAGGCGATAGGAGTAGAATGTACCCCGGTTGTTTTGGGTCGGTAGACCGTACTAGGAATGACCGATAAAATGACTATTGAATCCAGCGATGGTGACGGAGCTCACCCAACTGCGCGGCAATTGCAATGAGCCCTGCAAAGAAAAAGCCATACTCTACACGTGCAGAAATTATCTGCAGTGCAAGCTAATAAAGGGGGTGAGACGACAATCCGTGACAACAATCGATGAAGACCGACTTTTATGGCCATGGCAGCGGCACCTTTCTGCTTCCTAGTCATATCGAGACGGGACGGTTGACCCAGCTGCTCGGCCTCGGAAAGCAATACCGAAAATGCCTCATCCTTTTCGGCGCAGACTTGAATGTTCTCGAATTGAGCCAGTCCCTCCTCGTTTGTTGCTCGAATGACCGTGAAGTTGTATTGGT
The DNA here is from genome assembly GCA_902506015.1 of Armillaria ostoyae. Classification (NCBI taxonomy): domain Eukaryota; kingdom Fungi; phylum Basidiomycota; class Agaricomycetes; order Agaricales; family Physalacriaceae; genus Armillaria; species Armillaria ostoyae. The sequence continues at coordinate 4,051,688 of LR732082.1, forward strand.
CCTTTTCGGAGCACGTGCTATTGTCGTCGAGAGAACGTTCCACGACAGTATTCCCAGAGAGATGCGCGGCATTGGCGATGGTACGAACGATAGGATTTATCGCGGTATTGATGTATTCGCCATACAGGCTAACAGTGTTTTCAGCCTTGAGTGACAAAACACTCATACGGAGTAGGATCTCTTCCATCGACTGACAAGACACGTCGCCGACATTGAGGTTATCGACTACTGAAGTGAGAAATTCTTTCAGTCTAGGAATGATAGTTGAATCCAGTGACCAGGAAATCGGTCGGTCCTCAGCAAGGGGGATATTTTGAGTAGTGAACGGGGTGACTTTGGTCGCTGTTGAGGCTGTAGGGTCAAGCCTAGGTCGCTCGGGAATGAAGGTCAAAAATTCTTGTATATTGGCGGGGTAGATGGCGGTCATTTGGAAAGAAATAGTTCGGCAGGGCACCACGCCTGTCTGTCGGGGTTTTAATCGAGTTCAAATATTGTCTCGGCTGGTTGTGCCGGCTTAATCGTTACTTGGGCGTTACTTTCCATGGTCGTCCCGTTTTATATCCCCAGGTAAAAGTCTCAAGTTCCAAACAAAAAATTTCAAAGGTAAGACGGTTTTAGACACTCCTTGTCTGTCCCCATCCCCCAACAAATTCATCAACGGTGTCTTCTTGGTCTTCTCTTGGTCAGCTACTATCGATGCACCACTGGCAGCAGCTTAAGTTGACCATGAGCGAGTTGGAGCTTTGCCCGTGTTCGAATTCAAACCTCCCTTGCGTCCAGCCAGCTTCACAAGTATAGAAAATGGACTCTATCACCAGCCGGACTCAATTCCAGCAAGATACTTAGGGACGATTGCTCTCATGGATAAGACAGGTTTCCGTACTCACTAACGGCGCTACCGCAATCAGGAACTTCATATCGCATGGTTCCGAGGCCTAGGTGTTCCTTGTTTTGATGCCACATTCGATGCTGCCAAAATTTACTACTCGCGATACCGAGACTCGGTTCAAAAGAGCGGGAATTTCGCTGGATGATCTGTAATATAAGACTAAAACACAAGAAAGCTTTCCACATTAAAGTCTTTCTCACCGGGTGGTGCGTCAAACGTTCCTATCGCATTATGACCGTGATACCAAGTTCCTCATCAGCATGTGGCTGAGATTTACATTGCGGAGTGTTTGTGACTGGAATAACTTGGAAGTCAGTGGATGGATGTGGATCTGATAGATCACACTAGCGATGCATATTACTTCCATTAACGAGCTCAGAATAACTCGGAAAGGAAGAAGAGTTCACGGGATTCCCTGACGTGCGACCTGCCCTGGCTCCGTGGAGATGCCGCGTCGACCTTGTCTACAGAGTATTTCAACAGCTGTGTAGCATGGTGAGTGATAAATCCGCAGTTTATTGGCGGAGTTACCCTAAAATTTGTAGGACTTGTTTTCAATATCGACCCGCCGGAACCTCTTCAGCTAATTTGTTTCGAAGGTTTCTTCTCAACCACCGCTGTGGATCGGAATCATGACAATAAGGTCGATGGATCAATACGATGCTGGCCGCGTGATCATGGTTGAAATCGTACCTTGTCTTGAGTCGTTGGTTCGCTGGATTCCGTGGCGTGATGAAACCTGACTGACCGACTTGGGGTATTCGTGCGCCTTCTTTTAGGTCTCTCACGATGATTGTCAGTAATATATGTACAGATTCTTTCCCTTCGGGACAGGTAAAACGACCGCAGATACAACATGCAGCCCGTCCCCCCAGGTTATCCCATCGAAAGACTGTAAGTTGTCATCGTGGAATCGAGCACTGGTGTGTACTGAAGCATCTTATTTCAGGTCCGGACCCATCGTTCGTTCTTTTTTTGCGTTTAGGCACTTCCAATCCCTAACACGGCAATTCAGATCGTCGCCTGCCTCTTGCACTGGGGACTCTTCGGGACTCTCTCTGTGCAGTTGTGTGCGTCCTCCTCATTCTCAGTAGCAAGTTGATTCTAATGCATCCTCCTCAGATCTGTACTATCTAGCATTTCCGAAAGACAGACAATTCACAAAATATCTCGTCTATGGCATCTACGTCGTCGAATTTGTCCAGACAATGCTCGTCACCCACGACGCCTTTGTAGAGTTCGGATACGGCTTCGGTGACATCGAAGCGCTCACTGATATGCATTTTGACTGGCTCACTGTCCCCATCATGAGCGCTGCTGGTACGTGCAGCATCTTCTGGTCGGTTTCCGTTACTTATCATGAATACAGCTGCTTGTGTCGGGCAGGTCTTCTATGCGTATCGAATCTTCATATTGTCAAGGTCACGAACTGTCCCCGCATTCGTCATCTGTGTTCGTTGTCGTGCTCTCTCTCTGTGGCAGTTTAGCTCATCCATTTACAGGTATCCTTGACAAGCTCTGTGGCAGCTGTAATCACAGGCGTCTACTCTTTCCAAGCAGGTAACATCACTAAGCTCAATAACAGGAAGACGTCCATCGCCGTCGGAGTAGGTAACTGACTAGGCTACGCGTGTTCATCGTGCTTATTATGCGTAGATTTGGTGCGGAGCCTCTGCATTGTGTGATATTGTCATCGCTATCTGCATGACTCACTATGTGAGCCCTTTCTCTCTTTCAGCTATGTTCGTTGACATTGATACTATGTCGTAGCTTACGCGCCACAATACTAGTTTCCGTCAGACCCGAATGCTGGTCACAAAGCTAATTCGTCTCACCATTGAAACGGGATCTGTAACAGGTAGTTACTCCACACCATCCACCGCTGTCACAAGATTAACACTGCCTATGTTCGCTCTGCTCAACCTTATCCTGTTTTTTGCGTTCCCTCATCAGACTTTCTACGGGACACCCGCCCTCATCATGCCCAAGCTGTATGCTAATACCGTTTACATGGTGCTGAATTCGCGGATCCGAATTCTGGGCGGACGGGATACCTATATGTCTACAACCGATATGATCATCCCGACCGGTAGTACTATGATACTGGATAATTCTCATTCACCACCGGGAACAGATGGGAAGCAAGGACGGGCATCGGTGGTTGCGATAACTAAGGAAGTGTTCAGTGGTGATTGCGAAATGGGGCGGATGAATGTCAGTCTTCATGATTCATGCGTTTCATTGGAGCTGATTTTTCCTCCAGGACAAACCTCAGGACAAGAGCATGGGATATTCCGCGTAACTGTTCGAGTACACTTTTTGAGCTAACACAGTACCCGCCCCGATTTATTTATGTTCGCCTTGTTGTAATAATTACCGATGCTGAATGTTACGGTCTCATGTCCTGTTGAGCTTTTCTTTCCAACTTCAAACATACGGTCCTTGTTCAAGAAGTGGTGTTCGTGTTCTACAAACAAGTTATCGACGAACTTGGTGCGAACACGGATACGTTTGACACTTCTATAAGCTGCGACCTTCAATCCACCTCGGAGGACCCGTCGACAGTTTCCAACTCGGACTCTATTGATATCGACGATAGGTGCTACACTCAACTTGCGGTAAATGAATAAGTTCCTCTGCTTTGGAACTCAATGCATCAGCTTAGGATAACAAATTTGTTGCGAGCTCGTTCGCTCACCTGTTTGATCTGGTATTTGATGCCTTTTGTATCTCCACCATCAGATTCGGCGTGCTTGCGTGCTGGACACAACAGACGCCAGAGGGAGCCCGCCGTGTATATATTAAACCGGCTGAATGGCAGTACATGATTGAGGAACCAACTGGGCTTACTCATCTGCGATGGGACTATGATGGCACTAAAACCCAGAAGCATAGGGCCTCATCCTCCAGTACTCATTCTCTGGTCAGCCAATGCGTTATAGCAATGATGGTCTCCGTCATACTTAAAACAGAAAGGGCCAATTAATTTGTTGAATGGGGCTTGCCATAGTGTTAGGATATGGCGGCATTTGTGAAGACTTTTGTAGCCTGGTGTATGAGATTGACGGAGATAGATGCAGCTCCGGTAAAAATTAGCTTAACGTGGCCAGGTTGCGAGAAGCCACCGAGGTCCGAGAGAACCTGCGCCAATGAGTGGTTAGTGCAGAAATAATGGCTCAAATACACACGCACCTTGAAAATTCAGATGGAACGAGACGAGAGAAACATGGTTAAATTGAATGCAAGGGAAAACAATGTTTAGCTTGTCTCGTAAAGATGATGGGTGCGATTTGGAAAACCAGATGGGCTGAACTTCGGAATAACATCAACAGTCATATGCCAGTACGTGTCAGCGATGCGCAATTCTCGAGCAGTTCGATGTGAAACATACCCCAAGGAAGAACTTAAGGCCCAGTATATCTTTGGAATACGGTCGGATTGGACAAGTAATTCATCAAGTGATCAAGCCGTAAACGTGGAAGAAGAGCATTACTAGCGCCGGTGAAGGTTGGTGTTCTTAGCATCCGATGATCACGTACATTTCTCTGGACCCCTTCCTATCTTTGGGGGTCCATGTGGGTGGCTAGTGCATCTTTTCCCTCTGTAGCTGATTTACACCGTACACCGACATGATCTTTCACGCTCGCGCCCTGGGTATCTCCACCAGTATCACCCGCAATGCATCAATAATGAACGCAGTCAGCGTATGGCCTCCAGCTTTAGAACTTTACAGTCTCCCCAGTTTTATTCACAGAGACCTGGAACACCGACAGTCTCTACGATTGAATCAAGTAGAACGCGGATACTGGTCTGCGCACCCTCGTATTGCCGGATATAAAGGTCAAGGAACAGAATGAGAAGAATCTGACTTGGTGAGCATCTTCTCTCCCTAGTATTCTCGTCTTAATATAAGTTGTATACGCGGTCAGAAGATCTACAAACCATCATGATACACATCGATACGACAAGCTGTCTCTCGGCTGATAGAGAGATAAGTAGAGATCAAGTCTGTAAGGTGGAATGGGAGTTTATCTCCTGATATGACGCTTGCAGTCGTGTTGGCGGTGGAAGCGATAACCAGAGGATCCAGTGGCACCCTGAAGAATTTGGTAAATCATCCAGGAGAGGCGTCTGGAGATCCTCTGCTCATGGTTTGCAGACGACTTCACCATCTCGAGGTCGAGTATGCCCAAGGCTTTGCTCTTGATGGAGAAGTACAACCAAGCAGATCCATGGATGCGCATTGGATCCATGAGCAAGAAGCAGCAGGTTCCTCGTGGGTAGATGACGGCCATTTGGAAGTAAAAGGTCGGCGAGGGCACGCCGCACCACAACTATCTGTCGGATTAAGTCCTGGTTCGTCTTGCGGATGCTACTGTACCTGTATTTATCTTGCTTGGAACTTTTGACAACAGGACGGTAAATATCGTTCCGCCATTTGTGCGAGATCTACGGTATGGTTTTCTCCAAAACCTAAGCCCAAGCATCCTCAGCTGTCGATTTCGATGTATTCGAACGTAGCTCAGGTCGGGAACGAACGAACGTCAAGAACTCTTGTAGACATATAGGCAGGGTAAGTGTCAATGGGGACCGGCAAAGCATCGATTCTTTGCCACACCTGCCACCGCCTCTAGCTTCGAGGAAACCGATCAGGTTGGTGTGTAAACCGAAGATAGCATGTCGAGCATGGACATATCCTTGGCGCCGCTCTGCTTCAAGTCTAGCCATGACAAGAAAGAATGGTTGGCTCAACTCTTTGGCCTTTGAAAACAAGACAAAGAAGCTCTCGTCCTTCGTGCGGCGTTTTAATGGTCCCATTGCCCTTGCAGTCGCATGCATCGTTAGACAATATCACCACGCTGTCCACAACAGACAGCAATGTCAGAAGCTCCCAGTTGATAGGGTCGTGCTCGGACGAGGAGGTCACTGACGGCGTCGAGGCTCATCATCTCCATACATAGAAAAATATTCTGCATTTACTGAGAGAATACATGGTCAACATTAAGGATATCGACCAGAGAAGCTGGAGTATCCAGTAGTTTGCGCTTGATATCGAGAATATTGTGGGAAGTATAGGGAGCATTTGTAGTCGACGTCGATGGTCAAGAATTCTCGGAGCATGGCAGGATGGAACTTGAATTTCTATTTTGGTACATGGCATGTTGCTTTCCCACGCTTGCATTTCCTTTACGACGAGCTCTGGCCCAGTTACACATCACCTTGACCGCTCTTGAAAACTAGAGTTATCGATCTCGAAGACATGACCCAGAGACTTCAGTGCAACGAGATGAGTATAGAGACTGCCACCCGTAGTCCACATCGATTTCGCATTCCGATGGCTGTGAGACTTCTTCGGTTGAACCAACAAAATCACCAGACTAGGTGAAAGACGACGGGCAGGAAGATTTTTGATGTCGGGAGAAGCTGATTCCGCAAAGTTTCTGCGCCCCTTTTGGCTGTCGGAGGCGAAGACTGTTGTATCTTCATATCTCCTTGCAGTATTTTCCTGGGGTGGTTTCCATATAAACTTGATATCAGCGCACCCAATTTTGTTTGGAGTTTTTTGTTCCTGAACGGGTGGAACAGAACTACAATAATCAATTTGGTGGTTCGGCGCGCTTACCGCCACTGATGAACATGGCTGAAATCAGAGTGGTTCGACTGTCAATGCCCATTCAGCTCAGTTGCCCCGGTGTAATGCTGACCTGTCTTGGGTATTTGTACGCCTTCTTTCCAATCTCTCACGATGATTGTCAGAAATATATGTAAAGGCTAAAGCTTCTTTTCCTTCAGGACCGACAAAACGACTCCAGATACAACATGCTGCCTGTCCCCGCAGGTTATCCCATAGAAAGACTGTGAGTTACCATCGTGGAATTGAGCAGTGTATGTACTGAATCATCTGGTTTAAGGTCTGGACCTATGGTTCGTGAATCGTCAAATTTCTGGCTTGAGTATATTCAGTTCACTAACACAGCAATTCAGATTGTCGCCTCTCTCCTGCACTGGGGACTCTTTGGGACCCTTTCTGTACAGCTTTGTGTGTCGCTCCGAATTACTCTTTATCAAATTGTTTCTAATACATCTCGTCACCAGATCTGTACTATCTAGCATTTCCAAACGACAGGAAATTCACCAAAATATCTCGTCTACAGTGGTGTCTATGTTGTCGAATTTGCTCAGACAATACTCGTTAGCCACGACATCTTTGCAGTGTTTGGGTACGGCTTCGGTGATTTGGAAGCAGTCACTGAGATGCGTTTCAATTGGCTCACTGTCCCCGTCATGAGTGCTGCTGGTAAGTATGGCATCTTCTGCTTGTTTTAGGTTACTTAACACAAATACAGCTGCTTGTGTCGGAACAAGTCTTCTATGCATACCGAATCTTCATATTGTCAAAGTCACGAATGGTCCCGATATTCGTCACCTGCGTTCGTTGCCGTGCTCCTTCTCCGTGGCAATTTGGCTCATCTATTTACAGGTGTCCTTGACGAGCTCTGTGGCCGCTATAATCACAGGCGTCTTCTCTTTCCAAGCAGGCAACATCACTAAACTCAATAATCAGAAGACGTCCGTCGCCGTCGGGGTAATTAGCTAACTAGATATCCCGTGTCCATCGTGCTGATGCACACGTAGATCTGGTGCAGAGGTTCTGCCCTCTGTGATGTCGTCATCGCTATTTGCATGACTTACCATGTGAGCTCTTTCTCTCTTTCAGTTACCTCCATAGACGTTGATACTATTTTGTAGCGTATGCGCAGCAATACCGGCTTCCGTCGCACCCGAATCATTGTCACAAAGTTAATTCGTCTCACTATTGAAACAGGATCTGTGACAGGTATTTCCTTTGCATTATCCGCCGTCGTCGCAAGGTTACTAACACCACCTACGTCCAGCTGTTGTCGCTCTGCTCAACCTTATCCTCTTCGTTGCCTGATCAGAGTTTCTATAAAGCAAGGCTTTCGCATTCTCCAAAACCTGAGCACTTCTTGACACATTCAAACGAAGCTCAAGTCGGGAAGGGAAAAAATCAAGAATTCCTGCATATTAGCAAATGACGGGGACGGGCAAATTGTCGAATTTTTCCTGCGACGGCCACCGTCTTCGGTTTCGAATAAATCGCGTCAAACTCTGACGAGAGGGCGAATCGGCAGTCAACGTTGACGAGCATATTTCGAGTGGTCATTCGGGAAAGAAAGTAAAGAATTCTCGTAGATTGGCGGAATAGATGGTGGGCTATCTTTGCATCTTGGGATTTCTATTTTGGTACATGGCGTATGGCTTTCCCACGCTTGCATTTCCTTCCGAGTCATGATCCATCGATGAGCTCGGGCCCAGTTCTATGTCTCCTCGACCGCTCTCGGTGCAATACAATTGTCGAAAGGGAGCCCCGGAAGACATGACCCAGGAACGGTTCGGTGCGAAGAGATTTATACAGAGATTTCCGCCCATAGTATCGCAGGGATCATCAAGGACACTGCCGCCTTTCGATGGTTGTAGGACAAAAATACAGGCCGCTGTGATATATTAAAAATCATCCTGATGGCGGGAGACTATCAAGCATAAAAAGCCACTTTCGATTCATCTGTTGGGCGAGGAAGAAGATAGATGAACGCGACAACTGTATAGCATGGTCCGTAATAAACTCTTCTTCCTTCTCACAGTTTATTTTGGGGATAGTGTTAATACTAACCTGAGGTTGACGCGCAGCTATGGCTAGAGCTATACTTTGTTTCGGAGATTTCTTCTGAAGCTGAATCACGATAACCAATTTGTCGGGTCAATGAAATCAAAGTGGTTGTACTGCCTTTCAATTCGGTCTGTGATGCTGAACGGCCACAGGCATTCAAAGGACTTCTTTCAAATTTCTCAGGATGACGGTCGGAAATATATGTAAAGGTTCTTTCCCTTCAGAATCGTTAAACCAACCCCAGACACAACATGCAGCCCGTTCCCGTTCCCCCAGGTTATCCCATCGTAAGACTGTAAGTTGTGATCTTGGAACCGAACAGTGGACTGCTAACTCATCTTATTTCAGGTCTGGACCTGTGGTTCGTTGTTTTTGCGTTTAGGCGATTCAATGTCTCACACGGCATTTCAGATCGTCGCCGTTCTCTTGCACTGGGGACTCTTCGGAACGCTTTCTGTACAGTTGTGTGCGTCCACCCCATTCTTTATAGCAGATTGACGTTGAATTTTTGTCAGATCTGTACTATCTGGCATTTCCGAAAGACAGACAATTCACAAAATATCTCGTCTATGGCCTCTACGTTATCGAATTTGCTCAGACAGTACTTGTCAGCCACGATGCCTTTGCAGGGTTTGGATACGGCTTCGGTGACATCGAAGCGCTCACCGATATACATAATAATTGGCTCACTGTCCCTATCATGAGCAGTGTTGGTATGTGCGCCATCCTCTGCTTGTTTTCTGTCCACCCACAGTTAACTTTAATACAGCTGCTTGTGTCGGGCAGGGCTTCTATGCGTACCGAATCTTCATATTATCAAAGTCCCGAGTCATCCCAATACTCGTCATATGTGTTCGTTGACGTGCTTTTCCTCTGTGGCAGTCTAGCTTATCTACTTACAGGTGTCCTTGATCAGCTCTGTGGCAGCTATAGTCACAGGCGTCTACTCTTTCCAAGCAGGAAACATCACAAAACTCAATAACAGGAAGACGTCCATCGCCGTCGGGGTAAGCAACTGACTAGGTGACCCTTGTTCATGCTGATCCATGCGTAGATTTGGTGCGGAACGGCTGCCTTGTGTGATATTGTCATCGCTATCTGCATGACTTACTATGTGAGCTCTTGGTCATATCCATTGACATTGATAGTAATATGTCATAGCTTACACGCCGCAATACTGGTTTCCGTCAGACCCGAATTCTGATCACGAAGTTAATTCGTCTTACTATTGAAACGGGATCTGTCACAGGTATTTGCTCCTCGCCATCCACTGCCGTTACAAGATTAACACTGCCTGCGTTTAGCTGTTGTCGCTCTGCTCAGTCTTATCCTCTTTTTGGCGTTCCCCCAAAAGACTTTCTACGGGACACCTGCCCTCATCATGCCCAAGTTGTATGCTAATACCGTTTACATGGTGCTGAATTTGCGAATCCGGATTCTTGGTGGACGGGATACCTATACGTCTACAACCGACATGATCATCACAGCCGGTAGTACTATGATACAGGATACCAGTTCTTTTTCACCGCAAGGTTCATCAGGAACGGATGGGAGGCAAGGACAGGCGTCAGTAGTTGCGATACCTAAGGAAGTGCTCAACGGTGATTGCGAAATGAGGCAAATGAATGTCAGTCATTATAGTTCATGCGCTTTATTGGAGTTGATTTTCCCTCCAGGACAAGACCGTAGGACAAGAGCATGGATATGCCGCGTAACTGTTCGAGTACATTTTTTGAGCCACCACTATGTAAGTATAGGAATCTGCTCCGATTTATTTATCTCGCTTTGTTCAAGTAATTACTGGCCAAATGTCACGGTCTCTTGCTGAGGTGTGTCCCGTTGAGCTTAGAGCCTTTCCGGCTTCAAACATACGGTCCCTATTCAAGACTTGCTGCTCATGTTTGACAAGCAAATTATCGGCGGACTTGGTACGGACACGACAGTACGTTCTATGCCGCGACCTTCAATCCATCTCGGAGGACCCGTCGAAACAGTTTCCAACTCGGGATCTATTGATATCTGCGATAAATGCTACGCTGAACTTACTTCAAGCCTATCCACTACGAACAATCCTCCTGACTCAAATCTGAAGCAGTCATAGTAGTTTTATCATCCGCGGGGTTCGATTCCCCTTATCCGAACTCAAAGTGTATCGGAGGAAAAGCTTTTTGGAATAAAAGTTTTAGGCCAGGGGCTAAGAGTACACACTACACACATTGCATTGTGCTATTGGGCCGTGCGCGATAAGCACTCTTACATATATGACGCGAAAAAGCAGTCAATGAAGAGCATCAGTTCCCTGCTACCCTCGAGTCGGATAGGTGTAACGGCTAACATGGTCCCGAGGCAGCGGGGTTCGATTCCGAACTCTCCTCGGCTACTATAGATTTTGTTTGGAATAAACCTTTCAAGCCACGCAGGGGCTAGTACCTTTCTTGCCGTCGCCTTCTTCCTTGTCCCGCCGCGTTTGGGTGAACTTTGTTGTATCGAGCAAATATTACATGCTAGATATACACCACTGAACACTGAGTCCCTCAATAACAATGGAGTCAATGTTTCTCTCCCAGCATGCCTGGATCACGGGCTTCCGATTCGCCAAGAACGTGTCCATTTCCCTCCAGATGCTCGACGGCGAGTAAAATCTAAGAACGCCGCTCGGACGTCCCCATCTCTTCCTTCCACCCAGATCCCATCCTGTATCTGCACATTTGGGTTCTTGAGCGAAGGATTGGTTACTGAGCTCGCTCTCCTCCCAGGGGATCAGGACGTCGGCGATTTTACATGAGCAGGGGACGGCGACACGGAATAGTGAGGGAGGGGATCGATTTCGTGTGCGCGCTCCCGACAAATAGCACGAGAGCCAGTATCGATGGGCGGTCTCGCAGTACAGGCAGACGAGTGACACCGCAGCCCAAGGCATCTCTGATACATGTTGGTATGGGTTATCGCGTCGCTTGTCGTAGCAGGTCGCGGTCGACGATGCAAATGGAAGCCCGGTCATGGATGAGAGTCAACGGGGTAAGTATCGAAATCCATAGCACAGGAATCACCCGACATGAATGCTCCGCCCGTTTGCAATGAAGCCGAGTGTAGAGCTGGCTCATCACACTGTTTCACAAGAGTTGAAGACGGAGGTGTCGAGGAGAGATGGGAAAATTGTAATGGAAGGGAGCGAGCGTGGATGGCAGATTTTGGTCACGATAGTGGAGAGAAGAGCTGCCCTGCGAGAAAGTCAATGCAAAGCAGAGAAACGAAAGAAAAGATATCTCACAAAGAGAAATTAGACGCAGAATCCCGTCATCCTATGCCTGTGTATACTTGAAGCTGGCCTATGTTGGATTCTTCTTCCTTCATTGTCGCCTACGACTACAATCAGACAGCGCAAAATGACAAACTGCGCGACACACTCACCGAAGGCGTTCCCGACGTCGTACATAGATATTACGCGAATCCTTCCTGGAGTGCGGAGATTTTGTACACCCCTAGTGAATCCAGCATTATTTTGACGAGATGCTGGGGTTCTGCGGCCAGAGGAGCGTGACGTCGTAGTGAGAGAAGTAAGGCCGGGATTATTCCCACGATACCGGACCTTCGTCCGATACCACCGAGACCTAACCGAGCTTGTGAACTCGAGCTTGCTAATATTATTGCCCATCGCTCGCCCTGGCATCGTTCCAAACGGACCGACGGACCTCAACCCCAACATCTGCTCAGCTGACTGCCGCCTCCTCACCCTTGTCACGAACCACCCCCAGTCATCGAAAACAAAAATCCTCGATACCAGCCTGGCGCACCACGTCTCATCAACTTCGCAGGCGACCATCGACCGCCGCCTGCCCCTCTCATCAACGAGTAATAAGCAGCGTCGGAGGTACCTCAAACGCTGGCTGGAGAACGAGATCCATCAATGGGGGCAATAAACTCGTACCTCGTTGTCTACCTCTGCGCTGTACTGAGCGTCTATCACATCCCACGAAGACCCTCGACCCTAATCTGACAACCAAAGGAGGAACAGAGTTATTCAGATATGGCCTAATATTCCCTTCACTACGGTGTTCTACACAGCTCGCGAAGTAGGAGAGGAACTTGAAGTGCTCAGGCGGCGACATCCGTAAAGGTGCGACTCATTCGACACTATGTTCTGATCACTGAGACGCGAGTGGGAATTTCCCTTGTTGCATTGTAAGACAATTCTAGCAAATAGCAGGGTCAAAATGCACATCTCGTTCCGGTAAATTGCCGGGGAATCGAACCCCAGCAGCCGTTGCGCCACTACGGTGAGATTGACTATCGAGCAACAAAAACTGACATTATCCTTTGCTGGTTCTATGGGCGACATAGAAAGTGGGAAGCTCTCTTCAGGAACTTACTAGTGGCAAAACGTTCAGCCAATGTAGACAGAACCGGGACTGGGGAATCGAACCCCAGTGCTAAATCCATAGGAGCAATATCCGTTACTCCAGACCAGCATTATGGAAAACTTGTAGAGGCTTCTAATCCTCCCACTCTCCAATTCATCAAGCAATTAAGCGACTCGGAGTTTATTGCCGTGTGCGTTCGTCCAGTCTTGTACGTTTTCGCTTAATACATCGTGCTTGAGCTTGAGGATTAGGAACAGATACGGTGCTGAGATATCATATATTGATCAGATCAGCGTGTCTAATCTTGGCTTGGTGGGGAGGGAAGCGCAGGATCTTCAGCAGATAGGTACTAAAGGCACGATTGTTCTCAGGTCTATGTACTCACTAATGGCGCTACCACAGGACTGGCTAACACAATCAGGAGCTTGATATCGCATGGTTCCGGGGCCATAGGTGTTCCTTGTTTTGATGCCACATTCAACGCTGCCAAATTTTACTACTCGCGGTAGCGAGTCTCGGTTCCAAAGAGCGGGAGTTTCGCTAGATGATCTGTAAATCATACAAGACTACAACACAAGAAAGCTTTCCACCTTGGAAACTTTCTCACCGGTGGTGCGTCAAACGTGCCCATCGCATTATGACCGTGATACTTAACAAGTTCCTCATCAGCATGTAGCCGAGATCTACATTGCGGAGTGTTTGTGACTAGAATAACTTGGAAGTCAGTGGATGGATGTCGATCTGATAGATCAGACTTGCGATGCATATCACTTCCATTAACGAGCTCAGAATAACTCGGAAAGGAAGAAGAGTTCAGGGGGTTCCCGGGCGTGCGACCTTCCCTGGCTACTTGTAGATGCGCGTCGAACTTGTCTACAGAGTATTTCAACAGCTGTGTAGCATGGTGAGTGATCAATCCACTGATATTTCTTCTTCCTCACAGTTTATTGACGGAGTAGCCCTCAATTTTGCAGGACTCAACATCGACTCGCCGGAACCTCTTCGGCTGATTTGGTTCGAAGATTCCTCTCAACAGCTGCATGGACCGGAACCATGAGAATAACGTCGATGGATCAATACGAGGCTGACCGCGTGAACATGGTTGACATGAGTCATTGGTTCGCTGGTTTCCGTGGCGTGATGAAACCTGGCTGACCAGCTTTGTGTATTCGTGCGCCTTCTTTTGAGTCTCTCACGATGATTGTCAGTAATATATGTATACAGATTCTTTCCATTCAGGGCAGGCAAACCGATCCCAGATGCTGCCCGTCCCCGTAGGTTATCCCATCGAAAGACTGTGAGTTATCATTGTGGAATCGAGCAATTGTATGTACTGAAACATCTTATTTCAGGTCAGGACCTGAGGTTCGTTCTTTTTTTGCGTTTAGGCACTTCAATCTCTAACGCAGCAATTCAGATCGTCGCCGGTCTCTTGCACTGGGGACTCTTCGGGACTCTTTCTGTACAGTTGTGTGCGTCCGCCCCATTCTTAGTAGCAATTTAATTCTAAATTCTCGTCAGATCTGTACTATCTAGCATTTCCGAAGGACAGAACATTCACAAAAAGTCTCGTCTATGGCATCTACATCGTCGAATTTGCTCAGACGATGCTCGTTACCCACGATGCTTTCGCAATGTTCGGGTACGGCTTCGGTGACATCGAAACTCTCACTGACATGCACTTTAATTGGCTGACTGTCCCCATCATGAGCGCTGCTGGTACGTGCAGCGTCTTCTGGTCAGCTTCCATTGCTTATCATGAATACAGCTGCTTGTGTCGGGCAGGGCTTCTATGCGTACCGAATCTTCATATTATCAAAGTCACGAATCATCCCGATACTCGTCATTTGTGTTCGGTGTCATGCTCTTTCACTGTGGCAGTCTCGCTCATCTATTTACAGGTGTCCTTGACAAGCTCTGTGGCAGCTATAATTACAGGCGTCTACTCTTTCCAAGCAGGCAGCATCATTAAACTCAATAACCGGAAGACCTCCGTCGCCGTTGGGGTAAATAACTGAGTCCTGACTAGGCGTCTCATCTTCATCGCGCTAACACATGCGTAGATTTGGTGCGGAGCCTCCGCCTTGTGTGATATCGTTATCGCTATCTGTATGACCTACTACGCGAGCACTTTCTCTCTTTCGGCTATCTTCAATGATGTTAATACTGCTTCTTAGCTTATGCGCAGAGACACTGGCTTCCGTCAGACCCGAATTCTGGTCACGAAACTAATCCGTCTTACTATTGAAACGGGATCTGTAACAGGTATTTACTCCACACCATCCACCGCTATCATAGGATTAACGCCGCCTGCTTTTAGCCGTTGTTGCTCTGCTGAACCTTATTCTCTTTTATGCGTTCCCTCGTCAGACTTTCTACGGGACACCGGCCCTCATCATGCCAAAGCTGTATGCTAATACCGTTTACATGGTGCTGAATTCGCGAATCCGAATTCTGGGCGGAAGGGATACCTATACATCTTCGACCGATAGGATCATCTCGGCCGGTAGTACTATGATACGGGATACCAATTCTTATTTACCACAAGGTTCACCGGGAACGGATGGGAGGCAAGGTCGGGCGTCAGTAGTTGCTTTAGCTAAGGAAGTGTTCAGCGGTGATTGCGAAATGGGGCGGATTAATGTCAGTCTTCATGGTTCATGCGCTTCATTGGAGCTGATATTTCCTCCAGGACAAACCTCAGGACAAGAGCATCGGATATTCCGCATAACTGTTCGAGTACACTTTTTGAGCTAACACAGTACCCGTCCCAATTTATTTATGTTCGCCTTATTGTAATAATTACCGATGCCTAATGTTACGGTCTCATGTCCTGTCGAGCTTTTCTTTCCAACTTCAAACATACGGTCCTTATTCAAGAAGTGATGTTCGTGTTCGACAAACAAGTTATCGACGGACTTGGTACGAACACGCATACATTGATACTTCTGTAAGCCGCGACCTTCAATTCACCTTGGAGGACCCGTTGACAGTTTCCAACTAGGACTATTAATATCGACGATAGGTGGTGCTACACTCAACTTGGTAAATGAAGAGTCCCTCGGCTTTAGAACTCAATGCATTAGCTTAGGATAACAAGCTTATGCGAGCTCGTTCGCTTACCTGTTTGATCTGGTATTTGATGCCTTTTGCATCTCCACCATCAGATTTGGCGTGCTTGTGTTCTAGACACAACAGACACCAGAGGAAGTTCGCCGTGTACCTATTAAACTGGCTGAGTGACAGTACATGATTGCGGCATCAACTGGACTTCCTCATCTGCGATGGGAACTACGCAGACTTCAGCCACACGAGGTTCCTGGATACTCGTGAGATGATCTATGAGAGGGTTTGAAAAAACGCATATAGGAACTAACACAGTCTCCGTCATGCCCAAACAGAGGGGCCAATCGATTTGGTGAACGGGGCTTACCATAGCTTTGGGATATGGCGGCAGTTGGGAAGATTTTGTAGCCTGGTGCATGAGATCGACGGAGATAGATGCGGATCCGGTGAAGATTAAATAAACGTGGCAAAGTTGCCAGAAGCCACCGAGGGATCCTGTAACAATGAGTGGTCAGTGCAGAAATAATGGCTTGAAAATTAGGAATACATGGAGTGAAACGAGACGAGAGAAATACAGTTAAATTGAATGCAACGAAATTTATAATTAGCTTGTTTCGTGCTAAAGATGAGCGCGATGCGGAAGACTAGATAGGCTGAACTTCGGAACTACATCAACAGTCATATGCCAGTACGTGTCAGCGATGCGCAATTCTTGAGTGATTCGATGTGAAACATACCTCAAGGAAGAAGGCCTAGCATATCTTTGGAATACGGTCGGATTGGGCAAGTAACTCATTAAAGTACTCGCAATCCTCACGTTTGTGATCAAGTCATCGCAAACGTGGAAAAAGAGCAATACTAGCGCTGGTGAAGGTTGATGTACTTAAGATCCGATGATCACGTACATTTCTCTGGACCCCTTGCTATCTTTGGGGATCCATGTAGATGGCTAGCGCATCTTTTTCTTCCGTAGCTGATTCACACCGCATAGGAGCATCATCTTTCACGCTTATGCCCTGGATCCCCACCTGTGTCATCCACAATGCATCGATAATGAACGTAGTCACTGACGGCGTCGGGGCTCGTCATCTCATACGTAGAAAAATACCCTGGATTTACTGAGAGGATACATGGCCAACCTTGAGGATATCGATCAGAGAAACTGGAGTCTTCAGTACTCATCAACGAACGTGGATTTGTGCTGGAAGAAATGTCACCAAGCCGTTTGGACAAACAAAATTAGTAAAATAACTCATGCTACCTCGTCGCCAACATATCCTAAAACCACAGACGGTCTGGCCATGACCGCTTCTCCTGTATCTCCCGCAACAGCGAGTGTCCCATCCGTCTTGACGACTTTAGCGACGAACCCTGAGAGCATTAGACCATTGCTGGTCAGCTGGCGGCATTGCTGTAATGATGGTCTCCATATC
The DNA here is from genome assembly GCA_902506015.1 of Armillaria ostoyae. Classification (NCBI taxonomy): domain Eukaryota; kingdom Fungi; phylum Basidiomycota; class Agaricomycetes; order Agaricales; family Physalacriaceae; genus Armillaria; species Armillaria ostoyae. The sequence continues at coordinate 4,069,127 of LR732082.1, forward strand.
TAAAACAGAGAATCAGACGAAGGTCAAATGATTGAAGGAGTATGGCTTACCGTAGCCTCGGAAGACAACGGCATTTGGGGAGACTTTTGCAGCTCGATGGAGAGACGCGGCTCCCGTAAAGATTGACTTGATCAAAGTTGCGAGAAATCTTATACTATGTACTTGTTAGATATGCACAATTCTCGAGCAGTTCGATGTGAAACATACCCCAAGAAACAAGACCCAGTATGTTTACGGCCAGACTGGACAAAATTTTCATTAAATAACTTGCAATCTTTATGTTTAGAAGAAGATATAGAAGGCTTTGGGGAGCGGTGGACGCCAGTGAGATTTGAAGGTTGATGCGCTTGCATTCAGTGATCACTAGGAGAGCATTTCTCCGGGCCTCGAGGTTTCCCGAAGCTGTGTCCATCCGTGACCCTAAATACACAGCGCTCGTCATATTCAGCAACAGACGCATATGCATGGGAAGAAGACGTACTCGTTCTCTCCTACAGATCCGCAACTGTGACACTGTCGTATGAGCTGAGATACCAGACCTCGCCGCACGCTTGTCTGTAATACAACTATTAGACTCACTCAATCAAGCCAATGGAGAGAAAGATATGGACACTTACTTCGAATGTCTCCGCACAGAGGAAGTGCTTGACTTAATTGTGTTCTTGGATATTCTTCGCGATACCTAGATTGTATGATGTATTTGAAACGGACACGACGAATTTACGTACCACATTCGTTGCCCATCATATATCCCCCGCCATGTGTCCACAAGGGGCCAGCATGCTCTCCCTGCATTAAAGGGCTCCCTTGTACCAGGGAACACGTATCATTCATCCTTAGTCATGCCTGTCGTCTGCAGGTTCAAGCCAAATCTGCTTCGCTCATTGGGGTTTCTTGCACATAGAGAGACGGTGGTCATCATTCAGTGAGCAATCCGAAGACCATTACGAGGGTCCAGGGTCCAGGATGCTTTCGGACGCGATTTGGGGAGGACGTAGCGGGCTGCCCAGAATGGTAGGAGAGCGACGAGAAAATGCGACTTGAAAGGTTGAATGACTGCCTAAAGGCTGTGGGTATTGTACAGGCAGATGGAGGTAGCTGCATTTGAGCTGCATTGCCGAAAGAATTTTATTCTGCCTTTAGGTACGGGTATCTTCGCCATCGGGTTGCAGTGAGATTGAAAAACGAAATTCTGAAGTCATCTGCACCCGTAAGTACCGTGCATGTGGTCGGGAAACTTGTACATCCAGGCAGGGCGGTAGGACGAATGTGGAAGGGAAGTCTCGATATGGACATGAACGCCAGGACCCCGAAACCACAGCAACGAACGGGTGATGCCGGAGATTTCCTATCTGGGACAGCCGCCGGCTATATCCTTTCTTTCATATTATCATGGCCGATTTTTCTCAGCACCCAGCCAGCGGAAAATATCTCACCGACGACGAGATCGCCGAGGTCGTGTCAAAATTGCGAATTGCCGATGCCAACAAGGACAATGGCACGTTCAACACGGTGAATCGCATGGAGGCCCTCATCTGGCTAAAATGTATGGGTGTCTCTGATCGCAGGCCTTGTCCAACAAGGAAGTCGTCGAGAAACTGCGCTACGTGTTGTAGTATTCTCAAAGGATCGACAATCTCTTTCATGGGAAAATCTTCCTGACGTCTTCCAAGCTCGATGTTACTACGTTCCCCGCCTGGCCAAACTGGGAGAAAGCAAATCCTGAGCTCAAGTCTAACACGATTGGTGCAATGAGGATGGATGGATTTAAAGACGCGAAAATATTGGACTCGTGGGTCCGTGTTACCGTTCTACTGACAATAAAGAACTAACAATTTTATAAAGCTATGTCTTTCGCCATCTCGCCACTTCTGCTTTCACACAAATTGAAAACATGTCCGGGGCTGCTCAAAAAGCTGCTCCGGACATCACGGACGCATGGATGGGTACAAAGACGATCATGAGTAAGGCCTCGTTGGACATCACACGAGAAGGCGGAATTGACACCCCTTTCGTGACATATTTCACTTCTGACAATGACCATTTGGTCATCATGGAGATTCTGGATGTCAAGCAATGTTCTTGGCCTGAACCATCTGACAAGGTAGTTGTGGATCCCGACGTGTCTTGTCGTTGTCTTCTCAATCTTTCGCAGTTCATGAAGCAACTAAAAACCTCTCAAGAGACCAAGTTTGGACATTCCCCGAATGGACATTATGTTTCCTAGTATCACGATAGCGCGCACTAAAACAATTTCAGGGCTTTTGGTCCCAATGATGCAAACTCCCAAATTCCTGCTGGTGCTGGTGCGATATTACTACATGGAAGGACGCCCAAAAGTGCACCGTGAATCACATCTTCATCGGCTAACAAAAAACCAGGGCGGCTCTCAGTTCACTCTTTTCCCCGAATCCAAGCATGCGAAAAGCTCCAGTTTCAATGTAATGTGGGGAGGGGAGCAGGTGTCAGAGGCTCATTTGCGAATGTTTTCTTGTCTTTTCTGTCATTCAATTCCGAACTCCTCGACCTGGCTTTTTCAGAAGAACATCAGTCGCACTGGAACGGCATAACACAAGCGCGGTCAAGGAGACTAAGATAAGCTTCTTATTTCCTTGTCTTAGATTGTGATGGATTGAAGGTCTGTAGCATCAGCTGACAAGACACATCATGTCATTGCCGATATCAAAGTAAACGACCGTTGGAGTGATGAAATCTGTCACGGTGAGTCTAGGGAGGAGAGTAAGGTCTAAGTACTAAGTAGTCCACTGAGGACTGATTGTTCCCCAGGGGCAGTCAAGATATTATAGGCGGTATACAACTCTATTATCGTTCCTATCGATGGAACTGGACCCAGCTGAGGTGGGTCAGGAAGGAGCATCGAGATCTCTAGAATGTTGGCGGGTTGAAAGTGCCGACGTGCCGTATTCTAAGTTTGAAGTCACTGTATCGGCACAATAATAGATAAGGTCCTTCCACACGTCATACCGGCCGCATTTATGGTTGAAGTTGGCAAACCTCTCTCCAGCACTGGTCGCTTGGGAAAGAAAGTAAGAATACATGTAGATTGACGGGATACTTTTAGATGGAGTTCTATTTTTGGTAATGGTATATCATTTTCCCACGTTTGTATTTCCTTCGACGTAACTTCGATGAGCCCTTGACTCGGACCTGTGCAGTTCTACGTCTCCTTGACCACTTCCCCGTGTAGTACGATTGTCGGAGGATACCTGGAAGATACGACGAAGAGAGATGGTTCGGTGCAAAGGGATGGATACTACGATTGCCACCCCTAGTCCACATTGATTCCGCTTTCCGAGTTGTGGCCCTTCGAACCAACAAAATCACAGGAATGTGGGGGACCGGCAAGATTGTTGATAAAGGGCCCGAGAGAAGCTGCTGTCGCAAAGTTTTGATCCCCCTTTCGGACAACCAGCTGTGAGAGGCAATAACTGTGGTACCTTCATGTTCCTTTGCAGTTTAATCCAGGGGTGGGTTCCACATGAACTTGATATCAACGAGCCAATATTTCTTCCATTATAAATTTGTTTGGAGATTTTTTTCTGAACGGGTGGAACGGAACTACAGTATTTCATTTAGTGAGTTGGCACGCTCACCTACCAATGAACATGTTGAAATCAAGGTGGTTCGACTAATAATGCCCATTCACCTCAGTATCACCTCAGTTGCTGAGGTGTAATGCTGACCGGACTTGGTTATTTGTTTGCCTTCTTTCAAATCTCTCACGATAATTGTCAGAAGTATATGTAAAGGCTAAAGCTTCTTTCCCTTCAGGACCGACAAAGCGACTTCAGATACAACATGCTGCCCGTCCCCGCAGGTTATCCCATAGAAAGACTGTGAGTTACCATCGTGGAACTGAGCAGTGTATGTACTGAATCATCTGGTTTAAGGTCTGGACCTATGGTTCGTGAATCGTCAAATTTTTGTGTTCAATATATTCAGTCACTAACATGGCATTTCAGATTGTCGCCTCTCTCTTGCACTGGGGTCTCTTCGGGACTCTATCTGTGCAGCTGTGTGCGTCGCTCACTCATAGTAGTGAATTATTTCTGATGCATTCTCGTTAGATCTGTACTATCTAGCGTTTCCGAACGACAGAAAATTCACAAAATATCTTGTCTATGGTGTCTATGTTGTCGAATTTGTTCAGACAATACTCGTCAGCCACGACATCTTTGCAGTCTTCGGGTACGGCTTCGGTGATTTAGAAGCAATCACTGAGATGCGTTTCAATTGGCTCACTGTCCCCGTCATGAGTGCTGCTGGTAAGTACGGCATCTTCTGCTTGTTTTCTGTTACTTACATGAATATAGCTGCTTGTGTCGGACAAGTGTTCTATGCATACAGAATCTTCATATTGTCAAAGTCACGAATCGTCCCGATATTCGTCACCTGCGTTCGTTGCCGTGCTCCTTCTCCGTGGAAGTTTGGCTCATCTATTTACAGGTGTCCTTGACGAGCTCTGTGGCCGCTATAATCACAGGCGTCTTCTCTTTCCAAGCAGGCAACATCACTAAACTCAATAATTGGAAGACGTCCGTCGCCGTCGGGGTAATTAGCTAACTAGATAGTATCCCGTGTTCATCGTGCTGATGCACACATAGATCTGGTGCGGAGGCTCTGCCCTGTGTGATGTCGTCATCGCTATTTGCATGACTTATTATGTGAGCTCTTTCTCTCTTTCAATTACCTTCATTGACGTTGATACTATTTTGTAGCTTATGCGCAGCAATACCGGCTTCCGTCGCACTCGAATCATTGTCACGAAGTTAATTCGTCTCACTATTGAAACGGGATCTGTGACAGGTAATTTTCTTTGCACTATCCGCCGTCGTTACGAAGTTAACTCCGTCTATGTCCAGCTGTTGTCGCTCTGCTTAACCTTATCCTCTTTTTTGCGTTGCCTGATCAGAGTTTCTATACAGCACCCGCACTGCTCATGCCCAAACTGTATGCTAATACTGTTTACATGGTGCTGAATTCGCGAATCCGAATTATGGGAGGACGAGATACCTATACGTCTTCAACAGATATGAGCATCACGACCACTATGATAAGGGATATCACCTCCCAATCAACGGAAGGCACGCAGCCTACGAACGGGGTGCAAGGACAGGCGTCAGTGGTCGCGATAACTAAAGAGGCATTCAGCGATGATCATGAAAAGGGTGGAACGAATGTGAGTCATGTTGATTCACGCGCTTTACTCGAGCTGATTTTCCTCCAAGGAGAAACCGCCGGACGGCGTTACGATCCTCTCTGCGTAACTGTCAGAGTGCATTCTTTGAGCCTACGCCGTCCTATCTTATTTATTGTCTTCTTGTTATAAACACCGATACCAATTCAAATGTACGCCTTTCTGTGTTCCGCTCGCCTCACATATATAGCTATTTAAAAATACTGATTTTTGAGCTCGGTAATGATATTTATTCAAAGAGCGACGCTCATCTCTGACAAGTGACGACGGACTAGAAATGAACGGTGAAGTGTGCGTCGAGCCCAGCCATGAAGGTCTCGCCTAGCTGGGCTGAAATTGCAATGAATCATAGAGAAAAAACCCCATACTCTCAGGCTATGCGTGAAATAATCGTCGGTAATACAAGCTATCCTGTGCGAGATAGCGGCATATGATAGTCCATGGAGACTAACCATGATAGCTATGGCGGCGGCGCGTTCTTGCTTCCTAGCGTCGGGACAAATCGACCAATAGAACGCACAGATTGCATTGATCTCGGGATGTGGCACTGCAAGCGGAAAATTGTGATGGAAGGGCACGAGCTTGGACGGCGGATTTCGGTCGCAATGGAGAAAGAAAGTCAATGCGAACAGAACGCAAGAAAAGAAGGCTCTCCAAGAGAAACTAGACGTCTACATCATCCCGGAATCTCTTCATCCTACACCTGTGTGTAGGCCATAGGCGGCATCGCCAAGGATTTTTCTTCCTTGCTTGTCGCCTACAACTACAGCCAGATAGCGCAAAATAACCAACAGCGCGATACACTCGCGCGCTTGGTGCACCGAGGCGAAAATTGGCCAAAACGAGAGATTACTGAAAGTAACGCAAATCCTTCTTAGAACACCGGGGTTTTGTACATGATTAGTGAATCCAGTATTATTTCGACGTGAGACTGGGGTTTGCAGCGGCCAGATGAGGAGAATATTCGTAGGGAGAGAGTAAGCCAGGATTATTCCCACGGTATCAGACCTTTGTCCGATACCACCGAGACCATTGGTTGCCCTTTCCGATACGGACCGACGGACCCCAGCACCAACATCCATTGACCACCGCCTACCCACCCTCAGTCTTCCATCCCATTTACCTGACTGGCGTTCACCGGCCCTTTTACTCTCAACATTTCCGTGTCGCAAGCCTACCTTCGCCTGTAAGACGCCAACGTACCACACTTGCGCATAAGGAAACAGGACCACTCACAGAAGATCTGCGATGCGTGCATGTTGGCTATCGTCAACGCGGCGCAGCATTGGCGCTAGACTTGAATCTGGATTCTTTCGCATACGAAGTTTACCCCGTGGACTTTCAGCCAAGGAACATCATATTGTGGAGGGCTCGACGCTGGGTATTTTGGGAGAAGTAGGACTGGCCCGGTGCGGTTGGAGGTAGACTTGGACATGATCACGGTTCATTTGGAAGAGGTCGGGCTGGCGGATCCGATGAAGAAACTCAATAATCTGGTGTACCCACCGGCAGAAGTACTGATTGGAGAACGAGATCCTACAATAGCTAGGTGGTCGTAAGTACCTCATCGTCCACCTCCGCCGTGTTATACTGACGATCTACCACCAGTATGCATCAGTCTATACCCAGCTTTATTGACCCTGGGCTTACATCGCGCTCCATCATATTCCACGATGATTTCCATATCCTCGAGGCTAATCCACCGCGACCTACCCTTCGTCACATTCACCCTAACAAGAGGAGGATCATGGGCATATATAGTCCAGTCCACGTATTGGGCGGCTCCATCATGGGCGGCTGGTCGGAACCATGTGGCGAAGAATTGGCATTGTGTCTCTTCTTTTATGCAGAAGGAAGGCCAAAGTTGTCCGATTATAGCCTAACAGACGGAGTGCTGCTTCGCGGTGGTTCGATTCCCCAAATCTGACTAGTCTCATCGAGTGCGATTCTTTTACTCGCCGTCGTTTGTCTTTCCTAGGAGAGTCCGCGCTGTTCTCTCTCCTGTGGTTCGCAATCAGCGATTTCATCCCTCAACCATCTAAAGCTTCCCTTTATAACCATCTGAGAATATTCTTCCTCGTTGATGCTAATGGGACGGGTTATAAGCGCCATCCCCGATCTCTTTGGGAGTCACTGTCCGTTCACTGCATCGAAGGAAGGTTGATCTGTGTTAGTGAAGCAGTGTTTTGATACATCAGGGAGGAACCGCGAAGAGCTGCCTCACATGGATGTCCCTAAGGATTAGATATAGAGAAATGACCTCACGCACAAAAGTCAATGTATCCTTTGATGGCGTAACGGATAACGTTGCTTCTATGCAGGTGTTCGCTTCCCCTCTGGATCATACGCTGTTTGGACCATATTCATTTTCCACTACAGGACGGCCAGCCAAACTTCAGTTGGCTGTCTGAGTCGCCGCCGCATAGGAAAGGACTGCGCGGTGTGGACTCTCAACAGATCGGTGGTACTTTTGATGTGCAGATGAAGTATATGGCACTATGCCTTCAATTCCTTTGACATGCCGGCGTTGATCTGCCCTGTCTGTTCAGGCGACTGGTGGCTGTCGTTTTCACTACTCCCTTCGCCACGATGGTCTACATATCCCGCGAACTAGGAGAGGATATAAATGAGCTTGAAATGCTCAGGTGGCAGGCCGCTGTGATATATCAAAGATATTCCCGATGGCGAGAGAATATCAGAGCACAGAAAGCTGCTTTCAATTCACCTATTGGACGAGGAACAAGATACGATAGATGCCTGACGTGACAACTGTATAGCCCGGTAAATAGCGAATCCTTCAACCTTCTCACAATTCATACTGAATATAGTTTTAATATCAACTTGATATTACCGCGCCAGTATCTCTTCTCCTCTACGTTGGTTCGGAGATTTCTTTTGAACCAGTGGAACAAAATCGTGATAATCAATTTGATAGGTCAGTGCGCCGATTTATGGTGGAGATTCGTGGGGTTGGAGATGCTGACGTGCCTTGAATATTTGTGTGCCTTCTTTCAGGTTTCTCACGATGACGGCCAACGATATATGTACAGCTTCTTTCCCTTCAGGACCTGAAAAGCGACTCCAGATACGACATGCAGCCCGTCCCCGCAGGTTATCCCATAGAAAGGCTGTAACTTATCGTCTTCAAGTAGAGTGATGTGTACTAAATCATCTCATTTCAGGTCCGGACCGGAGGTTTGTCATTGTGCGCTTAGTCTATTCAGTCGATAAGATGGTAATTTAGGTCGTTGCCTCTCTCTTGCACTGGGGACTCTTCGGGACTCTCTCTGTGCAGCTATGTGCGTCGCTCGTTCGTAGTATTAAGTTGGTTCTGATGCATTCTCGTCAGATCTGTACTATCTAGCATTTCCGAAGGACAGGAAATTCACAAAATATCTCGTCTATGGCGTCTACATTGTCGAATTTGTTCAGACGATACTCGTCAGCCACGACGTCTTTGCAACGTTCGGGTACGGCTTCGGTGATATCGAAGTGCTCACTGAAGTACATTTTAATTGGCTCATCGTCCCCATCATGAGTGCTGTTGGTACGTCCAGCATAGTCCGCTCGTTTTCTGCTACTTATCACGAGCACAGCTGCTGGTGTCGGGCAGGGCTTCTATGCATACAGAATCTTCATATTATCAAAGTCCCGAGTCATCCCAATACTCGTCATATGTGTTCGTTAACGTGCTCCTTCTCCGTGGAAGTTTGGCTCATCTATTTACAGGTGTCCTTGACGAGCTCTGTGGCAGCTATAATCACAGGCGTCTTCTCTTTCCGAGCAGGCAAGCATCACTGAACTCAATAACCGGAAGACATCCGTCGCCGTCGGGGTAATTAGCTAACTAGATATCCCGTGTTCATCGTGCTGATGCTGTTATGGATTTCACGTATCCGTTGACTCGGTGCATGAGTCAACACATGCCCATACTCGGCCTTCTCGGTCTTAGCAGTGACTCACTTGTATTTTCTATTACTTTCTATTACTTTCTCAATTCTTCGTACCAATACTAGAATATAATGGAACATTGTAGAATAATAATGACTCGAACCTTCCCTTAGTATATAAACTCGTAGATAAATTGTATTAGGAGAACTCAATCTAATTTTACTACTCTTCGACGTCCACTTAACTGTGTGATCTAAGCATCTTTGATCGGTTACGCCCAGCGCTTGCCGTTCCGTTTGCTTGCCAACTACGCCTAGCGCTTGTTGGAAACCTCGTCAGTTACGCCTAGCGCTTGCTGACACCTTCGTTAACTACGCCTAGCGCTTGTTAACACTCTTACGGATCCCTCTTGGTGGTTAGAACTCGCTCTCGGACTTCCTCGCTCATGATTCAGGTTTTACTTGAGTATTCATCAACTCGTGTATTACTTTGAATACCCTGATTCTTAACAGATGCACACATAGATCTGGTGCGGAGGTTCTGCCCTGTGTGATGTCGTCATCGCTATTTGCATGACTTGCTATGTGAGCGCTTTCTCTCTTTCATTTATGCTTATTGATATTGATACTATGTCGTAGCTTACGTGCTGCAATACTAGTTTCCGTCAGACCCGAATTCTGATCACAAAGCTAATTCGTCTCACCATTGAAACGGGATCTGTAACAGGTCTTTACTCCCTACATTTCACAGTTGTCAGGAGATTAATGCTTTTCACTTTTAGCTGTTGTCGCTCTGCTCACCCTTATCCTCTTTTTTGCCTTCCCTGGCGAGACATTCTATGCGACACCTGCTTTCATCATGCCCAAGCTATATGCTAACACCGTTTACATGGTGCTGAATTCGCGAATCCGTATTATGGGTGGACGGGATACCTATACGTCTTCAACCGATATGGAGACGACAACCACTATGATGGGGGATATCACCTCCCATTCAACCCAGGGCACACAGCGAACAGACGGGGTGCAAGGACAAGCGTCAGTGGTCGCAATAACTAAAGAGGTATTCAGCAGCGATCATGAAATGAATGGAATGATTGTCAGTCATGTTGATTCGCACGCTTCAATGGGGCTTATTTTCCTCCAGGGAGAAACCACGCGATGGCGGTATGAGTCTCCCCGAGTAACTGTTAGACTACAAAGTTCTTTGAGCCTTACCCGACCTAATATTTATCGTCTTGATGCTGTACACACCGATGCCAATTCAAATGTTACGCTTTGTTCGCTAATTCCATCATAATGGTTACCGAAATTTCAGCGGATCTTTGTAAAAATTGGCACCAGAGGCTCCATACATCTGTTTAGGCTATCAGGCATGTCTCAGGTAATAAATCCATCAGATAATGATAAAAAGACAGCAGGCTTAGTAACTATCACGGTAGCGACTATAATCAGGAACGGTTTTGGGTGGAACGTTAGCCCCGAACTGTAATCGGGATGCACGATTATGAATGCTCTGGAAATTTTGAACGCAGGTGACAGAAAGAGGGCGGGACACGTCTATAGACCAGACTAGAAATGAACGATGAAACATCTGTCGAGCCCAGCGGTGACAGCCCTACCTAGCTGGACTGAAAATGCAATGAACGCGTCAAGAAAAACCCTTCCGTGCTCTCAGGCTACGCGTGATTCGTGAAATACCATCGGTAATGCAAACTGTCCTGTATCGTCGATATCAATAGAGCCCTGGTTAAAAACTGTCAACGGGTCCTCCGAGGTGGATTGGAGGTCGCGGCTTACAGAAGTGTCAAACGTATGCGTGTTCGTACCAAGTCCGTCAATAACTTGTTTGTCGAACACGAACATCACTTCTTGAATAAGGACCTTATGTTTGAAGTTGGAAAGAAAAGCTCAACTAGTCATGAGACCGTAACATCTGACATCGGTAATTGTTACAATAAGGCGAACATAAATAAATCGGGGCGGGTACTGTGTTAGCTCAAAAAGTGTACTCGAACAGTTACGCGGAATGTCCCATGCTCTTGTCCTGAGGTTTGTCCTGGACGAAAAATCAGCTCCAATAAAGCGCATCAGCTATAATGACTGACATTCATCCGCCTCATTTCACAATCACCGTTGAGCGCTTCCCTAGTTATCGTAACCACCGATGCCCGTCCTTGCCTCCCATCCATTCCCAGTGGTGAATGAGAATTGGTATCCGGTATCATAGTACTACCGGTCATGATGATCATATCGGTTGTAGACGTATAGGTATCCCGTCCACCCAGAATTCGGATTCGCGAATTCAGAACCATGTAAACGGTATTGGCATACAGCTTAGGCATGATGAGGGCGGGGGTCCCGTAGAAAGTCTTGTGAGGGAACGCCAAAAAGAGGATAAGATTGAGCAGAGCGACAACAGCTGATTTAGGCAGTGTTAATCTTGTAATGGTGGTGGATGGTGGATGGTGTGGAGTAAATACCTGTCACAGATCCCGTTTCAACGGTAAGACGAATTAACTTTGTGACAATTATTCGGGTGCGACGCAAGCCAGTATCGCTGCGCATAAGCTACGGAGATCAACGTCAGTGAAGGTAAATGAAAGAGAAAAAGAGCTCACGTAGTAAGTCATGCAGATAGCGATGACAATATCACACAAGGCAGCGGCTCCGCACCAAATCTAAGCATGGATCAGCACGATGAACACGGGACGTCTAGTCAGTTACCTACCACGACAACGATGGACGTCTTTCGGTTTTGGAGTTGTGCGATATTGCCTGCTTGGAAAGAGTAGACGCCTGTGATGATAGCGGCCACAGAGCCTGTCAGGGATACCTGTACATAGATGAGCCAGACTGCCAGAGCAAGAGCACGCCAACGAACACATGTGACGAGTATCGGGATGATTCGGGACTTTGATAATATGAGGATGCGGTATGCATAGAAGACCTGTCCGACACAAGCAGCTGTGTTCATGTTAAGTAACAGAAAACGAGCAGAAGATCCCGCACGTACCAACAGCGCTCATGATGGGGCCAGTGAGCCAGCTAAAATGCATTCCAGTCAGGTTTTCGATGTCACCGAAGCCGTACCCGAAGACTGCAAAGATGTCGTGGGTGAAGAGCATCGTCTGAACAAATTCGACAATGTAGATGCCATAGACGATATATTTTATGATTTTTCTGTCGTTCGGAAATGCTAGATAGTACAGATCTAGTAACGAGAATGTGAGTAGAGAGTAGAAAGAGAATGACTAGAGAATGAGCGACGCACAAAGCTGCACAGAAAGAGTCCCGAAGAGTCCCCAGTGCAAGAGACCAGCGACGATCTGAATTTCCGTGTTAGGGATTGAATTGCCTAAACACAAAAAAAGAATGAACCACAGGTCCAGACCTGAAATAAGATGTTCAGTACATACCAGTGCTCGATTCCAATATGATAACTTACAGTATCTCGATGGGATAACCTGCGGGGACGGGCTGCATGTCGTACTATCTGGGATCGTTTTACCAATCCTGGAGGGAAAGAATCTGTATATATACTGTTGGAAATCATCGTGAGAGACCTAAAAGAAAGCGCACAAATACCCCAAGCCGGTCAGCTAGGTTTCATCACTCCACAGCGGAAACCAGCGAACCAACGACTCAAACTCAGGGTACGATTTCAACCATCGATTCATCGATGTAGTTCGGACCTGAAGTCTCAATTTGGAGCACCGAATCTGAGATCCCTGGCGCGATCTAGCAGCCATTTTTGGAGCCTGTCGGCAACCGTCGGATCCTCCAAAGCGCAGAGAAGGTGACTTCCAGGGCGCAGACAGTGAGCAAGCCTGAATTGATCGGTCCGGGCGGTAGGCAGGCAGGTAGGCAGGTAGTAGTATGACACGGCAGTGTCCACACAGTGAACGCCGGTCCCAGGTGAAATGCACCCTTTTTGATGCTTCTGATCAGCGACTGCAAGTGATATATCAATGGTTCCGATCCACAGTGGTGGTTGAGAAGAAATCTTCGAATCAAGTGAGCCGAAGAGGCTACGACGGGTCGATATCTCCTGCAAAATGTACGGTTATTCCATTAATAAACCTTGAGGAAGAAGACATCAGTGGATTTATTACCCACCATGTTACACACCTATTGGAATACTCCAAGAATACTCTGTAGACAAGGTCGACGCAACATTCAAGGAAGGTTGCACGTCCTGGAACCCCGTGTACTCTCCCTCCCTTCCTCGCTACTCGGGATTCAGCTCTGAGCTCGTTAATGAAGTGAGACACATCGCAAGTCAGATCTATCAGATCCACATTCATCCACTGACTTCCAAGTTATTCCAGTCACAAACGCTTCGCGATGTAAATATCGGCCACATGCTGATGAGGAACTTGGTATCACGGTAATAACGCGATGGAAACGTTTGACTAACCATCAGTGAGGAAGTTTTCAAGATGGAAAGTTTTCTTGTGTTTTAGTCTTGTATGATAGATCATCCAGCGAAATTCCCGCTCTTTTGAACCGAGACGGTATCGCGAGTAGTAAATTTTGGCGGCATTGAATGTCGCATCGAAACAAGGAACACCTATGGCCTCGGAACCCTGCGATATGAGGTTCCTGATTGTGGTAGCCAGTCCTGTGGTAGCGCCGATAGTGAGTACGGAAACCTGTCTCATGAGAGCAATCGTCCCTAAGTATCTTGCTGGAATTGAGTCTGGCTGGTGATAGAGTCTATTTTCTACACTTGTGAGGCTGGATGGACGCAAGGGGTTTGAATTCGAACACGGGCAAAAGCTCCAACTCGCTCATGGTCAACTTAAGTCTCAGCTGCTGGTGTGTCGAATCGGACTGTCGATAGCTGGCCAGATGAGATGACCAAGAGAAGACGCCGTTGTTGGGGAATGGTTACAGACGAGGAGTGTCTAAAACCGTCTTATCCTTGAAATTTTTTGTTTGGAACTTGAAACTTTTACCTGGGGATATAAAACGGGACGACCATAGAAAGTAACGCGATTGAGCCAGCACAGCCGGCCGAGTCAACATTTGAACTCAATTCAAACCCCGACAGACAGGCGTGGTGTCCTGCCGAACTATTTCTTTCTAAATGACCGCCATCTACTCCGCCAATATACAAGAACTTTTGGCCTTCATGCCCGAGCGACCTAGGCTTGACCCTACAGCCTCAACAGCGACCAAAGTCACCCCGTTCACTACACACAATATCCCCCTTGCTGAGGACCGACTGATTTCCTGGTCACTGGATTCAACTATCATCCCTAGACTAAAAGAATTTCTCACTTCAGTAGTCGATAACCTCAATGTCGGCGATGTGTCTGTCAGTCGATGGAAGAGATCCTACTCCGTATGGGCGTTTTGTCACTCAAGGCTGAAAACACTGTTAGCCTGTATGGCGAATACATTAATACCGCGATAAATCCTATCGTTCGTACCATCGGCAATACTGCGCATCTCTCCGGGAATACTGTCGTGGAACGTTCTCTCGACCGCAATAGCACATACTTCGAAAAGGACCAATACAACTTCACGGTCATTCGAGCAACAAACGAGGGACTGGCTCAATTCGAGAACATTCAAGTCTGCTTTGAGAAGGACGAGGCATTTTCGGTATTGCTTTCCGAGGCAGAGCAGCTGGGTCAACCGTCCCGTATCGATATGACTACGATGCAGAAAGGTGCCGCTGCGATGGCCGCAAAGGTCAGTCTTCGTCGATTGTTGTCACGGATCGTCGTCTCACCCCCTTTATTAGCTTGCACTGCAGATGATTTCTGTACGTGTAGAGTATGGCTTTTTCTTTGCAGGGCTCATTGCAATTGCCGCGCAGTTGGGTGAGCTCCGTCACCATCGCTGGATTCAATAGTCATTTCATCGGTCATTCCTAGTACGGTCTACCGACCCAACCCAACCGGGGTATATTCTACTCCTATCGCCTGTGTTCAAACTTCACAATGAGGCCCTTCCATACCCCGACCCGGAGAAGCCGCTTATTGCTGGTGTTCAAACAGAACCATTTCTTGCCATAGTCGTTGCCATGGTATGCTCCAAATTGATTCCTGGTCACAGTGTCGCAAGTCCTCCTTTTGAACTCTTTCTGCCTCCGCCACTGGAGGAAAAACAATATGAAAAGGAAGCCAATAAAGATGTTCGCAGCGAGACTGGCGGTCAAATTGAGACCGTTCCTTTACTAGTCACGACCAATGAGGTATATACAATCAGTTTCTTCTACAACAAAAGGTACTGATTCGATAGATGATAATGGAACAACCATACTTTCGGACCTCCGATGTACGCCATATTTCTCTCAGGACGATATCACTTTCTGAGAACACCCCGAACTCTAGTCCCTTAACCGGGACTTATCCGCTATCCTTGCCGCGGTCGCTGTTGCAGCTCTGTCGTCGTTCTCCTCACATTCCATCTACAAAGCCTGTCATAGTGGTGCTTACGAGCTTGGTAATGCAAGTCCTGTGCGAGATAGTGACATAGGACAATAGTCCATGAAGACTAACCATGATAGTTATGGCGGCGGCGCCTTCTTGCCTCCTAGCGTCAGGAAAAATCGACCAATAGAACGCATCGAGGAACCGGGAGCCAAGAGGTGTCGTAAGCTCACCAGAGAAGGACAGACGGTAAAAATCATCGTAAATATTCAATCCATCTAGGCTCCTGAGCCAAGGTTGTGTAATGCCAGCGAACGAGTTTCTATCCGAGATACCTGTGAAGTCTTGCGAGCCGCAAATGCCAATGTAGAAGTATAGATTTACAATTCTGTAAAGCCGTTCAATAAGAATAGCATGATAAAGCGTAACACATACCCTGGTGAAACCCTGGCGTTGTATACAACGAACTCATTACCATACGCGTCCAGATAATCAGATGAAACGCGCAGGGCCTTCACCAGGCCATTGTCAATCGGCAAGTCGCCTCGGACGGTTTCGAGACCAGACTCGTGTACGGTCCAAATAGTCGTGCTCCTCAATAACGTCGATTCCTGGTATATATCGATTGACTTGAAAAATCCGGCGGTGGCTTCGGTGAAAAGTGAAGTTGGTGATACCTTTGAAGCGCTTCTAGTCCAAACTTTGCCGACAGAGACTGAACGTTGACCTAGTCACGGGATGGAGATATAATGAGAAGTGCAAAGGTTGGCATGCTCACCTCGGTCCATGTAGTTTCCAGGGTTTCCAGGCATTGTCCTGTCCATCCCGCCACCAAACTAAAAACTACTGAATCCACAAAGATTCCCTCTCATACTTGTGGATGAAATAAACTTGCGGAGCTGTTCCGCTGTTACCATGACCTTGCAGCGATGCCCCTATAGCCAGGCTTTTGCATTCTCCAAAACCTAAGCGCTTCTCGACACATTCAAACGTAGCTCGAGTCTGGAACGAAAAAAAGTCAAGAATTGCAGCATATTAGCAAATGACGGGGACTGGCAAATAATCAAAAATTTCCTGCGACGGCGTCTTCGGCTTCGAATAAATCGCGTCAAACCCTGACGATAGGGCGCATTGGCAGTCAACGTTGACGAGCATATCTCCAGTGGTCGTTCGGGAAAGGAAGTAAAGAATTCCCGTAGATTGGCGGGATAGTTGGTGGTGGTGTCTTGCTTTCCCACGCTTGCATTTCCTTCCGAGCCATGATCCATCGATGAGCTCGGGCCCAGTTCTATGTCTCCTTGACCGCTCTTGGTGCAATACAATTACCGAGGAGGCTCTGAAGACATGACCCAGGAATGGTTCGGTGCAGAGTGACTAACACAGAGATTGCCACCCAGACGCGGCTCCGGTAAAGATCGACTTGATCAAAGTTGCGAGAAATCGTTTGCTATGTACTTGTTGTATATGCGCAATTCTCGAGTAATTCGATGTGAAACATACCCAGCGAACATCACCCAGTATATTTTTGATATACGGTCAGATTGGACAAAAATTTCATCAAAGAACTTGCAATCTTTATGTTTAGAAGAAGATGTAGAAGGCTTTGGGGAGTGGTGGACGCCAGTGAGATTTCAAGGTTGATGCGCTTGCATGCAGTGATCACTAGGAGAGCATTTCTCCGGGCCTCGAGGTTTCCCGAAGCTGTGTCCATCCGTGACCTTAATACACAACGCTCGTCATATTCAGCAACAGATGCATATACATGGGAAGAAGACGTACTCGTTCTCTCCTACAGATCCGCAACTGTGACACTGTCGTATGAGCTGAGATACCAGACCTCGCCGCACGCTTGTCTGTAATACAGCTATTAGACTCAGTCAATCAAGCCCCAATGGAGAGAAAGATATGGACACTTACTTCAAATGTCTCTGCACGGAGGAAGTGCTTGACTTAATTATGTTCTTGGATATTCTTCGCGATACCTAGATTGAGTTGAATGATTTATCTGAAACGGACACGACGAATTTACGTACTACATTCGTTGCCCATTATATATCCCCCGCCATGTATCCACAAGGGGCCAACATGCTCTCCTTGCATTAAAGGGCTCCCTTGTACCAGGGAACACGTATCGTTCCGACCATCTCATCCTTAGCTATGCCTGTCGTCTGCAGGTTCAAGCCAAACAAAAGAAGCTAACTCTGCTTCGCTCCCTTGGGGTTTCTTGCACATAAAGAGGCGATGGTCATCATTCAGTGAGCAATCCGAAGACCATTACGAGGGTCCAGGGTCCAGGATGCTTTCGGACGCGAGTTAGGGAGGACGTAGCGGGCTACCCAGAATGGCAGGAGAGCCATGAGAGATGCGACTTGAAAGGTTGAATGACTGCCTAAAGGCTGTGGGTATTGTACAGGCAGATGGAGGTAGCTGCATTTGAGCTGCATTGCCAAAAGAATTTTATTCTGCCTTGAGGTACGCGTATCTTCGCCATCGGGTTGCAGTGAGATTGAAAAACGAAATTCTGAAGTCATCTGCACCCGTAAGTACCGTGCATGTGGTCGGGAAACTTGTACATCCAGGCAGGGCGGTAGGACGAATGTGGAAGGGAAGTCTCGATATGGACATGAACGCCAGGACCCCGAAATCACGGCAACGAACGGGTGATGCCGGAGATTTCCTATCTGGGACAGCCGCCGGCTATATCCATCTTCCTCTTCTTTCATATTATCATGGCCGATTTTTCTCAGCACCCAGCCAGCGGAAAATATCTCACCGACGACGAGATCGCCGAGGTCGTGTCAAAATTGCGAATTGCCGATGCCGACAAGGACAATGGCGCGTTCAACACGGTGAATCGCATGGAGGCCCTCATCTGGCTAAAATGTATGGGTATCTCTGATCGCAGGCCTTGTCCAACAAGGAAGTCGTCAAGAAACTGCGCTACGCGTTGTAGGATTCTCAAAGGATCGACAATCTCTTCCATGGGAAAACCTTCCTGACGTCTTCCAAGCTCGATGTTACTACGTTCCCCGCCTGGCCAAACTGGGAGAAAGCAAATCCTGAGCTCAAGTCTAACACGATTGGTGCAATGAGGATGGATGGATTTAAAGACGCGAAAATATTGGACTCGTGGGTCCGTGTTACCGTTCTACTGACAATAAAGAACTAACAATTTTATAAAGCTATGTCTTTCGCCATCTCGCCACTTCTGCTTTCACACAAATTGAAAACATGTCCGGGGCTGCTCAAAAAGCTGCTCCGGACATCACGGACGCATGGATGGGTACAAAGGCGATCATGAGTAAGGCCTCGTTGGACATCACACGAGAAGGCGGAATTGACACCCCTTTCGTGACATATTTCACTTCTGACAATGACCATTTGCTCATCATGGAGATTCTGAACGTCAAGCAATGTTCTTGGCCTGAACCATCTGACAAGGTAATTGTGGATCCCGACGTGTCTTGTCGTTGTCTTCTCAATCTTTCGCAGTTCATGAAGCAACTAAAAACCTCTCAAGAGACCAAGTTTGGACATTCCCCGAATGGACATTATGTTTCCTAGTATCACGATAGCGCGCACTAAAACAATTTCAGGCCTTTAGTCCCAATGATGCAAACTCCCAAATTCCTGCTGGTGCTGGTGCGATATTCCTACATGGAAGGGCTCCCAAAGGTGAGAGGCCGCTGCGAATCACATCCCCATCAGCTAACAAAGAGGCAGGGTGGATCTCAGTTCACTCTTTCCCTCGAATCCAAGTACGCGAAAAGCTCCAGTTCCAATGTAATGCGGGGAGGGGAGCAGGTGTCAGAGGCTCATTTCCGAATGTTTTTTCGTCTTCTGTCATTCAATTCCGAACTCCTCGACCCGGCTTATTTAGAAGAACATCAGTCGCACTGGAACGGCATAACACAAGCGCGGTCAAGGAGACTAAGATAAGCTTCTTATTTCCTTGTCTTAGATTGCGATGGATTGAAGGTTCTGTAGCATCAGTTGACAAGACACATCATGTCATTGCTGATATCAGAGTAAACGACCGTTGGAGTGATGAAATCTGTCACGGTGAGTCTAGGGAGGAAAGTAAGGTCTAGTAGTCCGCTGAGGACTGATTGTTCCCCAGGGGCAGTCAAGATATTATAGGCGGTATACAACTCTATTATCGTTCCTATCGATGGAACTGGACCCAGCTGAGGTGGGTCAGGAAGGAGCATCGAGAACTCTTGGATGTTGGCGGGTTGAAAGTGCCGACGTGCCGTATTCTAAGTTTGAAGTCACTGTATCGGTGCAATAATAGATAAGGTCCTTCCACACGTCTTACAGGCCGCATTTATAGTCGAAGTTGGCAAACCTCTCTCCAGCACTGGTCGCTTGGGAAAGAAAGTAAGAATACATGTAGATTGACGGGATACTTTTAGATGGTCACTGCAGGTAGGGACTTCTATTTTTGGTAATGGTATATCATTTTCCCACGTTTGCATTTCTTTCGACGTAACTTCGATGAGCCCTTGACTCGGACCTGTGCAGTTCTACGTCTCCTTGACCGCTTCCCCCGTGTAGTACGATTGTCGGAGGATACCTGGAAGATACGACGAAGAGAGATGGCTCGGTGCAAAGGGATGGATACTACGATTGCCACCCATAGTCCACATTGATTCCGCCTTCCGAGTTGTGGCCCTTCGAACCCAAAAAATCACAGGAATGTGGGGGACCGGCAAGATTGGTGATAAAGGGCCCGGGAGAAGCTGTTATCGCAAAGTTTCGATCCCCCTTTCGGACAACTAGCTGTGAGAGGCAATAACTGTGGTACCTTCATGTTCCTTTGCAGTTTAATCCAGGGGTGGGTTCCACATGAACTTGATATCAACGAGCCAATATCTCTTCCACTATAAATTTTTTTGGAGATTTTTTTCTGAACGGGTGGAACGGAACTACAATAGTTCATTTAGTGAGTCGGCGCGCTCACCTACTAATGAACATGCTTGAAATCAAGGTAGTTCGACTGATAATGCCCATTCACCTCAGTATCACCTCAGTTGCCGAGGTGTAATGCTGACCGGACTTGGTTATTTGTTCGCCTTCTTTCAAATCTCTCACGATGATTGTCAGAAATATATGTAAAGGCTAAAGCTTCTTTCCCTTCAGGACCGACAAAGCGACTTCAGATACAACATGCTGCCCGTCCCCGCAGGTTATCCCATAGAAAGACTGTGAGTTACCATCGTGGAACTGAGCAGTGTATGTACTGAATCATCTGGTTTAAGGTCTGGACCTATGGTTTGTGAATCGTCAAATTTCTGCCTTGAATATATTCAGTTTACTAACACAGCAATTCAGATTGTCGCCTCTCTCTTGCACTGGGGTCTTTTCGGGACTCTCTCTGTGCAACTGTGTGCGTCGCTCATTCATAGTAGTGAAGTATTTCTGATGCATTCTCCTTAGATCTGTACTATTTAGCATTTCCGAACGACAGGAATTCACAAAATATCTCGTCTATAGTGTCTATGTTGTCGAATTTGTTCAGACGATACTCGTCAGCCACGACATCTTTGCAGTCTTCGGGTACGGCTTCGGTGATTTAGAAGCAATCACTGAGATGCGTTTCAATTGGCTCACTGTCCCCGTCATGAGTGCTGCTGGTAAGTACGGTATCTTCTGCTTGTTTTCTGTTACTTACATGAATACAGCTGCTTGTGTCGGACAAGTCTTCTATGCATACCGAATCTTCATATTGTCAAAGTCACGAATCGTTCCAATATTCGTCACCTGCGTTAGTTGCCGTGCTCCTTCTCCGTGGAAGTTTGGCTCATCTATTTACAGGTGTCCTTGACGAGCTCTGTGGCAGCTATAATCACAGGCGTCTTCTCTTTCCAAGCAGGCAACATCACTAAACTCAATAATCGGAAGACGTCCGTCGCCGTCGGGGTAATTAGCTAACTAGATAGTATCCCGTGTTCATCGTGCTGATGCACACATAGATCTGGTGCGGAGGCTCTGCCCTGTGTGATGTCGTCATCGCTATTTGCATGACTTATTATGTGAGCTCTTTCTCTCTTTCAATTACCTTCATTGACGTTGATACTATTTTGTAGCTTATGCGCAGCAATACCGGCTTCCGTCGCACTCGAATCATTGTCACGAAGTTAATTCGTCTCACTATTGAAACGGGATCTGTAACAGGTAATTTCCTTTACACTATCCGCCGTCGTCACATAGTTAACACCACCTATGTCCAGCTGCTGTCGCTCTGCTCAACCTTATCCTCTTCTTTGCGTTGCCTGATCAGAGTTTCTATACAGCACCCGCACTGCTCATGCCCAAACTGTATGCTAACACCGTTTACATGGTGCTGAATTCGCGAATCCGGATTCTGGGTGGATGGGATACCTATACGTCTTCAACCGATATGAGCATCACGACCACTATGATGAGGGATATCACCTCCCAATCAACGGAAGGCACGCAGCCTACGAACGGGGTGCAAGGACAGGCGTCAGTGGTCGCGATAACTAAAGAAGCATTCAGCGATGAGCATGAAATGGGTGGAATGAGTGTCAGTCATGTTGATTCACGTGCTTTACTCGAGCTGATTTTCCTCCAAGGAGAAACCACAGGGCGGCCTTACTAGCCTCTCTGTGTAACTGTCAGTGCATTCTTTGAGCCCGCGCCGTCCTATTTTATTTATTGTCTTCTTGTTATAAACACCGATGTCAATTCAAATGTACGCCTTTCTGTGTTCTGCTCACCTCACATATATAGCTATTTGAAAACATTGATTTTTGAGCTCGGTAATGATATTTATTCAAAGAGCGACGCTCATCTCTGACAAGTGACGACGGACTAGAAACGAACGGTGAAATGTCCGTCGAGCCCAACGATGAAGGTCTCGCCTTGAAATTGCAATGAATCATCGAGAAAAAATCCCGTACTCTCAGGCTACGCGTGAAATAATCATCGGTAATACATGCTATCCTGTGCGAGATAGTGGCATAGGACAATAATCGGAGACTAACCATGATAGTTATGGTGTGGACGCCTTCTTGCCTTCTAGCATCGGGACAAATCGACCGATAGAACGCACAGATTCCATTCGAGGATCCGGGAGGCAAGAGATGTAGTAAGCTCACCAGAGAAGGACAGACGGTCGAAATCAATCCATCTAGACTCCTGAGCCAAGGTTGTGTAATGCTAGGGAATGAGTTTGTATCCGAGGCGCTTGTGAGGTCTGGTGAGCCACAAATGCCAACGTGGAAGTATAGATTTATAAGTCTGTAAAGCCGTTCAATGAGAATAGCGTGATAAAGCGAAACACATACCCTGGTGAAACTCACGCGCACCTGGTGTTGTATACGAGCTCATTGCCATCCATAATCAGATGAAACACGCAACGCCTTCACCAGGCCTCGGATGGGTTTGAGACCAGACTCGTGTGCGGTCCAAATAGTTGTGCTCCTCAATAACGTCGATTTCGTTCCTGCTATATATCGATCGACTTGGCGGTGGCTTCGGTGGAACGTAAAGTTGGTGATACCTTTGAAGCACTTCTTGGACGTGTAGGGGCCGCATAATCTTCCCTGGTCGAGCTTGAACGTCCAAGGGAACGAAGCCACGCATACAAGAATACGTTCTACAGTCAGAGCGCGCGCAAAGATTGGAGAGCCGTGTCTTTAGCTAGAGGATCCCGTGGTAGATTATAGTCCGAACTTTTTCTAACAGAGATTGAACGTTTACCTAGTTACGGGAAGGAGATATGATCAGAAGTGCAAACTTGGTTGGCATGCTCACGAACGCTCCTCGGTCCGTGTGGCCTGCTCCTATAGCCAGGCCTTCGCGTTCTCCAAAACCTGAGGCCTGAGCGCTTCTCGACACATTCAAACGAAGCTCGAGTCGGGAAGGGAAAAAATCAAGAATTCCTGCATATTAGCAAATAACGGGGACGGGCAAATTGTCGAATTTTTCCTGCGACGGCCACACCGTCTTCGGTTTCGAATAAATCGCGTCAAACTCTGACGAGAGGGCGCATCGGCAGTCAACGTTGACGAGCATATTTTCAGTGGCGTTCGGGAAAGAAAGGAAAGAATTCTCGTAGATTGGCAGAGTCCAGACCGTGGTGGTCGTCCTTCGAGTCGGGGTTTCTATTTTGGTACATGGTGCCTTGCTTTCCCACGCTTGCATTTCCTTCCGAGCCATGATCCATCGATGAGCTCGGGCCCAGTTCTACGTCTCCTTGACCGCTCTCGGTGAAGTACAATTGTCGAGGGGGAGACTCGGAAGACATGACCCAGGAATGGTTCGGTGCGATATATTTATACAGAGATTGCCGCCTCGATGGTTGTAGGACTTCATACCAACAAAAATATAGGCCGCTGTGATATATTAAAAACCATCCCAGTGGCGGGAGAATATCAGGCATAAGAAGCCGCTTCCGATTCATCTGTTGGACGAGGAAGAAGATAGATAGATGCGACAACTGTATAGCATGGTGAGTAATAATTTGTTCCTCCTTCTCAGAGTTTATTTGGGGACAGTTTTAATATCAGCTATGTATCAGCGCCCCGGTATCTCTTCTGCTATACTTTGTTTCGAAAATTTCTTCTGAACCTGCGGAACGGAATCACGATAATCAATTTGATGGGCTAATGCATGGACCGTTAATGAACATGGTTGAAATCAGAGTGGTTGTACTGACTTTCACCCGGTCTGTGATGCTGACCGGCCTTGGGTATTCGAAGAATTCTTTCAGATCTCTCACGATGACGGTTGGAAATATATAACAGGTTCTTTCCTTTCAGGACCAGAAAAACGACTCCAGATACGACATGCAGCCCGTCCCCGCAGGTTATCCCATAGAAAGGCTGTAAGTCATCGTCTTCAAGTAGAGTGATGTGTACTGAATCATCTCATTTCAGGTCCGGACCAGAGGTTTGTCATTGTGTGCTTAGTCTATTCAGTCGATAACATGGTAATTTAGATGGTTGCCTCTCTCTTGCACTGGGGACTCTTCGGGACTCTCTCTGTGCAGCTATGTGCGTCGCTCGTTCGTAGTATTAAATTGGTTCTGATGCATTCTCGTCAGATCTGTACTATCTAGCATTTCCGAATGACAGGAAATTCACAAAATATCTCGTCTATGGCGTCTACGTTGTCGAATTTGTTCAGACGATACTCGCCAGCCAGGATGCGTTTGCAGCGTTCGGGTACGGCTTCGGTGATATCGAAGCGCTCACTGAAGTACATTTTAATTGGCTCATCGTCCCCATCATGAGTGCTGTTGGTACGTCCAGCATAGTCCGCTCGTTTTCTGCAACTCATCATGAGTACAGCTGCTTTTGTCGGGCAGGGCTTCTATGCACACAGAATCTTCATACTGTCAAGGTCACGCACCGTCCCCGCATTCGTCATTTGCGTTCGTTGCCGTGCCCTTTCTCCGTGACAGTCTAGCTCATCTATTTACAGCTTTCTTTGACAAGTTCTATGGGAGCTATAATCACAGGCATCTACAGTTTCCAAGCAGGCAACGTTACAAAACTCAATAACAGGAAGACGTCCACCGCCGTCAGGGTAACTAACTAACTAGATATCCCGTTCATTGTGCTGATGCACGCATAGATCTGGTGCGGAGGCTCTGCCTTGTGTGATATTGTCATCGCTATTTTCATGACTTACTATGTGAGCTCTTTCTCTCTTTCAGTTATCTTCATTGACATTGATACTATATCGTAGCTTATGCACAGCAACACCGGTTTCCGTCAGACCAGAATTATTGTCACGAAGTTAATTCGTCTCACCATTGAAACGGGATCTGTAACAGGTATTCACTCCCTACATCTCACAGTTGTCAGGAGATTAACGCTTTCCATTTTTAGCTGTTGTCGCTCTACTCACCCTTATCCTCTTTTTTGCCTTCCCTGGCGAGACATTCTATGCGACACCTGCTTTCATCATGCCCAAACTGTATGCTAATACGGTTTACATGGTGCTGAATTCGCGAATCCGGATTATGGGTGGACGGGATACCTATACGTCTTCTACCGATATGGAGATGACGAACACGATGATAGGGGATATCACCTCCCATTCAACCCAGGGCACACAGCGAACAGACGGGGTGCAAGGACAAGCGTCAGTGGTCGCAATAACTAAAGAGATATTCAGCAGCGATCATGAAATGAGTGGAATAAGTGTCAGTCATGTTGATTCACACACTTTAATGAGGCTGATCTTCCTCCAAGGAGAAACCATGCGACGGCGGTATGAGCCTCCCCGAGTAACTGTTAGACTACAAAGTTCTTTGAGCCTTACCCGACCTAATATTTATCGTCTTGATGCTGTACACACCGATGCCAATTCGATGTTACACTTTGTTCGCTAATTCCACCACAATGGTTACCGAAATTTCAGCGGATCTTTGTAAAAATTGGCACCAGAGGCTCCATACATCTGTTTATGCCATCAGGCATGTCTCAGGTAATGAATCCATCAGATAACGATAAAAAGACAGCAGGCTTAGTAACTATCACGGCAGCGACTATAATCAGGAACGGTTTTGGGTGGAACGTTAGCCCCGAACTGTAATCGCGATGCACGATTATGAGTGCTCTGGAAATTTTGAACGCAGGTGACAGAAAGAGGGCGGGACACGTCTATAGACCAGACTAGAAATGAACGATGAAACATCTGTCGAGCCTAGCGATGAAGGTCTCACCTAGCTGGGCTAAAATGCAATGAACGCGTCAAGAAAAACCCTTCCGTGCTCTCAGGCTACACGTGATTCATGAAAAATCATCGGTAATGCAAGCTATCGTGTGTGAGATAGTGACATATAACAATAGTCGATGGAGACTAACCTTGATGGCGATGGCACCGGCGCCTTCTTGCCTCCTAGTGTCGGGACAAATCGACCGACTGAGCTGCTCCGCCGCCTTCGAAAGGAATATACTGAGAACGCATTATCCTCACCAGAGCAGATTGAGATACATCCAATGCCTTCCTTCTCGACGGCGTTGCTTTCTCGGATACTGAAGTTCCCTTTCTATGAGAACTGGAGGTTCCTGAGAGGTAGGCAGAACAGCGGGGATCTGCTATGGAGATATGGCTCAGCAGCGGCGTGAACAATAGGTTCTATCGCTCTTCGCGATTCGCCATGCAGGTTCAAGCAAATTTCTTCCTCCGAGTTCCAATATTCGCATCAGCTGGCAAGAAGCTTCCCGATATTAAAATAAACGACCGTTGAAGTGATAAAATCTGTCAGGGCGAGTCTAGGGAGGAGAGGACTAAGATCTAATTGGCGGAGGGTTGGTTGATCCCCAGGGGCGCCCAAGATACTAAGGGGGGTAGATGGGCCTCTGTCTTTGTCCCTGTCGACAGATATGGACCCAGCTGAGATAGAAAGGAACGTCAAGAACTCTTGAATCGTAATATTAGTAGGAAAGCCTTGCCTTATTCTATCGGCGAGTCTAATAATAGACCAGATCTTTCCACCCATCATGCCAGGGCGCGTTTGCAGCTTACAAGTTTGTCTCCAGCGCTGGTTGCTCGCGAAGAAAAGGCAAGAATTCTTGCACATCGGCGGGGTAGATCGTCACAATAAGAAACAGTGGTCATTATTTAATAATATTTATTCGGATTTCTATTTCCATTTCGGTACATGGCATATAGTTTCCCACGCTGGGATTTCCTTCGACGTGATGAGCTGTCGAGTTCTAGCTCAATTCTACACTCCTTGACCGCTCTCTGCAGTACGAGTGCCGGAGGAGACCCGGAAGACATAAAGCAGGGATGGATACAGAGATTGCCACCCGTAGTCCACATTGATTCCGCATTCCGGGACTTCTTCGAACCAACAAGATCACCAGACAGTGAAAGATCAGGAGGATTTCCGATGTCGGGAGCTTAGGGCATAAGAAGCTGCTTTAGATGCCCCTGTTGGACGACTAGATGGATACGTGTATAGAATAGCGTTTTCATGTTCCTTCTTGCACTTTATTACGGGGTGGTTTCAATGTCGACGTGCCAGCAACTCTTCCGCTATACCTTGGTTTTGGGGATTTTCTTCTGGAACAGAACCATTTTTGGCAGTCAATGCGCTGACCCTTAATGATGAGCATGATTGAAATCAGAGTAGTTCGACTGCCAATGTCCATTCAGCTCAGTTGCCATGGTGTAATGCTGACGGGCCTTGCGTATTTGTGCTCTTTCTTTCAAGTCTCTCACGATGATTGTCACAGTAATATATGTATAGCTTCTTTCCCTTCATGATCTGCAAATCGACTCCCCCAGATACAACATGCTCCCCGTCCCCGCAGGTTATCCCATAGCAAGGCTGTGAGTTACCATCGTGGAATTGAGCATTGCATGTACTGACTCAGCTCGTTTATGAAGTTCTGGACCTTTGGTTTGTCGAATTTTTGGGGTTAATATATTGAGTCACTAAGACGGCAATTCAGATCGTCGCCTCTCTCTTGCACTGGGGACTCTTCGGGACACTCTCTGTGCAGCTGTGTGCGTCGCTCGTTCGTAATAGTAAATTGGTTCTGATGCATTCTCGTCAGATCTGTACTATCTAGCATTTCCGAAGGACAGAAATTTCACAAAATATCTCGTCTATGGCGTCTACATTGTCGAATTTGTTCAAACCATACTCGTCAGCCACGACGTCTTTGCAACGTTCGGGTACGGCTTCGGTGATATCGAAGCGCTCACTGAAGTACATTTTAATTGGCTCATCATCCCCATCATGAGTGCTGCTGGTACGTGCTGCATCTTCCACTCGTTTTCTGCTACTTATCGCGAGTACAGCTGCTGGTGTCGGGCAGGGCTTCTATGCATACAGAATCTTCATATTGTCAAGATCACGAACCGTCCCCGCATTCGTCGTCTGTGTTCGTTGCCGTGCCCTTTCTCCGTAACAGTCTAGCTCATCTATTTACAGCTTTCTTTGACAAGTTCTATGGGAGCTATAATCACAGGCGTCTACTCTTTCCAAGCAAATGACATCACTAAACTCAATAACCGGAAGACGTCCATCGTCGTTGGAGTAATTAGCTAACTAACTATCCCGTATTAATCATCCTGATCACACGTAGATCTGGTGCGGAGCCTCTGCCTTGTGTGATGTCGTCATCGCTATTTGCATGACTTACTATGTGAGCGCTTTCTCTCTTTCACTTATGTTCATTGATATTGATACTATCTCGTAGCTTACGCGCCGCAATACTAGTTTCCGTCAGACCCGAATTCTGATCACAAAGCTAATTCGTCTCACCATTGAAACGGGATCTGTAACAGGTCTCTACTCCCTACATTTCAGTTGTCAGGAGATTGATGCTTTCCACTTTTAGCTGTTGTCGCTCTACTCACCCTTATCCTCTTTTTTGCCTTCCCTGGCGAGACATTCTATGGGACACCTGCTTTCATCATGCCCAAGCTATATGCTAATACCATTTACATGGTGCTGAATTCACGAGTCCGGATAATGGGTGGACGGGATACCTATACATCTTCAACCGACATGGGATTTACAACCGGTGTGATAAAGGACATGACCTCCCAATCACCAGAAGGCGCCCATTCTACGGACGGGATGCAAGGTCAGGTGTCAGTGGTCGCGATAACTAAAGAGGTATTCAGCGATGATCATGAAATGGGCGGAATGAGTGTCAGTCATGTTGATTCACGCACTTTACTCGAGCTGATTTTCCTCCAAGGAGAAACCACAGGACAGCGTTATGAGCCTCCCTGCGTAACTATCAGAGTGCATTCTTTGAGCCCGCGCCGTCCTATTTTATTTATTGTCTTCTTGTTATAAACACCGATGCCAATTCAAATGTTACGCCTTGATGTGTTCTGCTCACCTCACATATATAGCTATTTGAAAATATTGATTTTTGAGCTCGGTACCGATATTTATTCAAAGAGCGATGCTCATCTCTGACAAGTGACGACGGACTAGAAATGAACGGTGAAATGTCTGTTGAGCCCAGCGATGAAGGTCTCACCTCGCTGAACCTATCGAGAAAAACCCGGTACTCTCAGGCTATGTGTGAAATAATCATTGGTAATGCAAGCTATCCTGTGTGAGATAGTGACATAGGACAATAGTCCATGGAACCTAGCCAAGATAGCTATGGCAGCGACGCATTCTTGCCTCCTAGCGTCGGGAAAAATCGACCGATAAAACGCACCGACTGCATTCGAGGGTCTGGGAGCAAAGAAGGACAGACGGTAAAAATCAGCGTAAATATTCAATCCATCCACGCTCCTGAGCCAATGTTGTGTAATGCCAGCGAACGAGTTTGTATCCGAGGCACCTGTGAGGTCTGGCGAGCCACAAATGCCAACGTGGAAGTATAGATTTACAAGTCTGTAAAGCCATTCAATGAGAATAGCGTGATAAAGCGAAACACATACCCTGGTGAAACTCATGCGCACCTGGTGTTGTATACAACCAACTCATTACCATACGCGTCCAAACAATCAGATGAAACGCGCAACGCCTTCACCAGGCCTCGGACGGGTTTGAGATCAGACTCGTGTACGGTCTAGATAGTTGTGCTCCTCAATAACGTCGATTTCGTTCCTGGTATATATCAATCGACTTGGCGGTGGCTTCGGTGGAACGTAAAGCTGATGATACCTTTGAAGCGCTTCTTGGACGTGTAGGGGCCCCATAATCTTCCCGGGTCGAGCTTGAACGTCCAAGGGAACGAAGCCACGCACACAAGAATAAGTTCTGCAGTCAGAGCGCGCGCAAGGTTGGAGAGCCATGTCTTTAGCTAGAGCATCCCGTGATAGTTTATAGTCTATACTTTGCCAACAGAGACTGAACGGTAACCTAGTCACGGGAAGGAGATATGATGAGAAGTGCAAACTTGGTTGGCATGCTCACGAACACTCCTCCGTCCGTGTGGTTTGCAGGGTTGCCAGACATTGTCCTGTCCATCGCGTCACAAAACTAAAAAGCTTCTGAATCTACAAAAATCCCGGCCATATTTGTGGATGAATTGAACTTGCGGAGCTGTTCCGCTGTCCCGACGACCTTGCAGCGACCGGAACCTCTGGCGGCAGTGTGCTCCTATAACCAAGCTTTCGTATTCTCCAAGACCTGGGCGCTTCTCGACACATTCAAACCGAATCGAACGTAGCTCGAGTCGGGAAAAGAAAAAACGCCAAGAATTCCTGCATAGTAGGGGGACTGGCAAATAGTCAAATACTTCCTGCGACGGCCACCGTCTTCGGCTTCGATGAATCATGTCAAACCCTGACGATAGGGCGCATCGGCAGTCAACGTTGACGAGCATATTTTCAGTCGTTCAGGAAAGAAGGATAGAATTCTCGTAGATTGGCGAGATAGATGGTGGTCGTCCTTTGCGTGTTGGGATTTCTATTTTGGTACATGGTGTATTGCTTTCCCACGCTCGCATTTCCTTCCGAGTCATGATCCATCAATGAGCTCGGGCTCAGTTCTATATCTCTTTGACCGTTCTTGATGTACAAATGTCCAGGGGGAGGCTCGGAAGACATGACCCAGGAATGGTTCGGTGCAAAGGGATTAATACAGAGATTGCTGCCCATAGTATCGCACGGATAATCAAGGACACTGCCGCGTTTCGATGGCTGTAGGACTTCAGACCAATAAAAACACAGGCCACTGTGATACATCAAAAACACTCCAGATGACGGGAGAATATCAGGCATAAGAAGCGGCTTTCGATTCATCCGTTGGACGAAGAAGAAGATAATATAGATGTCGGGCGCGACAATTGTATAGCCCGGTGAGTAATAAATCCTGTCTTCTTCTCACAGTTTACTCTGAGGCTTGTTTTCATATCAATTTGATATTAGCACGCCGGTATCTCTTCCGTTATACGTTGGTTCGAAGATTTCTTCTGAAGTTGAACCTGCGGGACGGAATCACAATGATCAATTTCAATGCGTGGACCATTAATGACCGTGGTTGAAATCAGAGTAGTTGGACTGCCTTTCAACTCCGTCTGTGATGCTGACCGGCCACGGGTATTCGACGGACTTCTTCCAGATCTCTCACGATGACGGTCGGAAATATATGTACAGGTTCTTTCCCTTCAGAATCAGTAAAACAACCCCAGACACAACATGCAGCCCGTTCCCACAGGTTATCCCATAGAACAGCTGTAAGTTGAAACTACAAGTTGACTGGTGTGTGCTGAACCGACTCATTTTAGGTCTGGACCACAGGTTTGTCAAATCGTGCGTTCAGTCTATGCAGCCACTAACACGGCAATTCAGATCGTCGGCTATCTCTTGCACTGGGGACTCTTCGGGACACTCTCTGTACAGCTTTGTGAGTCACTCATTTTCTAGTAATGTTGTTTCTAATACATTCTCGGTGCCAGATCTGTACTATCTAGCATTTCCGAATGACAGACAATTCATAAAATACCTCGTCTATGGCGTCTACATTGTCGAATTTGTTCAGACGATACTCGCCAGCCACGATGCGTTTGCAAGTTTTGGGTACGGGTTCGGTGATTTAGATGCCCTCACAGATGTACATTTCAATTGGCTCATTGTCCCGATCATGACCGCCATCAGTGCGTCACTACTACGTGCAGCATCTTCTGCTCGTTTCTTAA
This sequence comes from Armillaria ostoyae, assembly GCA_902506015.1. Lineage (NCBI taxonomy): Eukaryota > Fungi > Basidiomycota > Agaricomycetes > Agaricales > Physalacriaceae > Armillaria > Armillaria ostoyae. Next base: position 4,101,231 of record LR732082.1, read on the forward strand.
CATGAATACAGCTGGATCTGTCGGACAGGGCTTCTATGCATACCGAATCTTCATCTTATCAAAGTCACGAATTGTCCCCGTATTTGTCATCTGTGTTCGTTGCCGTGCTCTTGATCCATGGCGGTCTAGCTCATCCATTGACAGGTGTCTTTGACCAGCTTTGTGGCAGCTATAATCACAGGCATCCACGTTTTCAAAGCAGGCGACATCACTAAACTCAATGTTCGGACGACGTCCATCTCCGTCGGGGTAATTAGCCAACTAGATATCCCGTGGTCATCGTGCCAATTCACTCCTAGATTACTTGCGCAAGCTCTGCCTTGTGTGATATTATCATCGCTGTCTACATGACTTACTACGTGAGCTCTTTCTCTCTTTCAATTGTCTTCATTGACGTTGATACTATGTCGTAGCTTTTGCGCAGCAATACTACTGGTTTCCATCGCACCCGAATTCTGGTCACAAAGCTAATCCGTCTCACTATTGAGACGGGATCTCTGACAGGTATTCACTTCCTACATCCACCGTTGCCACAAGCTTAATACCGCCTCTTAGCTGTTGTTGCTCTGGCCACCCTTATTCTCTTCTTTGCGTTCCCTCATCAGACCTTCTACGCGACTGCGGCCTTGGTCGTATCCAAGATGTATGCCAATACCATGTACATGGTGCTGAATTCGCGAATCCGGATCATCGGTGGACGGGATATCTATACGTCTTCAACCGATATGGAGCCGACAACCACTATGATAAGGGATATCACCTCCCATTCAACCCACGGCGCGCAGCGAACGGGCGGGGTGCAAGGACAGGTATCAGTGGTCACGATAACTAAAGAGGTATTCAGCGATGATCATGAAATGGGTCGAATGAGTGTCAGTCATGTTGATTCGCGCACTTCACTGGAACTGATTTTCCTTCAAGGATAAATCACAGGACGGCGATATGAACCTCCTCGCGTAACTGTCAGAGGGTATTCTTTGAGCTCACTTCGCCCTACTATTTATGGTCTTCTTGTTATACACACCGAAACCAATTCAAATATTACCCCTTTATGTGCCAAGGTGTTCCGCTCCCTGTACATATATAGTTATTTAAACTGTCAATTCTTGTGCTTATCATTACAAGTTCATACATGAGCTCGTTAACAATATTTATTCAAAAGCGATGCCCATCTCTGACAAGCGCAAAATATCAGCGAGGTACGGAAGTTCTTTCAAGTTTGTTCACTGATTCCATCATGATAAGTATCGAAATTTCTGCGGATCTTTGTTAAAAATTGGCACTGGTGAGTGGAATCTCAATAAACCTGCTATTAGATATGTCTAAACTATACCCATTAAGTAACGATGAAAAGGCAAGTATCATACAACTCTCGACACACAACAGGCTCACTATCATGGAAACGACGATAAGGAATGGTTCGCGTTGAACTTTAGCCCCAAACTGCGCGAGCACTGTTTTTGAGTCGGGATGCATAGCGAGCGATGTCGCAAGTTTGAAAGTAGGCCATAGAAGTAAGATATGTCCCGCCCGTATCCGCAGACCAGACTAGAATGAACGGTGAAATTTCTGTCGAGCCCAGCGATGAAGGTCTTACCGAGCTGGGCTGAAACTGCAATAAATCCATCGAGAAAAAACCCCGTGCTCTCAGGCTACGCGTGAAATAATCATTGGTAATGCAAGCGATCCTGTGTGAGATAGTGACATAAGACAATAGTCTGTGGAGACTAACCAAGATAGCTATGGCAGTGGCGCATTCTTGCCTACTAGTGTCAGGACAGATCGACCGATAAAATGCACCGATTGCATTCGAGGGTCTGGGAGCAAAGAAGGACAGACGGTAAAAATCAGCGTAAATATTCAATCCATCCACGCTCCTGAGCCAATGTTGCGTAATGCCAGCGAACGAGTTTGTATCCGAGGCACCTGTGAGGTCTGGCGAGCCACAAATGCCAACGTGGAAGTATAGATTTACAAGTCTGTAAAGCCATTCAATGAGAATAGCGTGATAGAGCTAAACACATACCCTGGTGAAACTAATGCGCACCTGGCGTTATATACAATGAACTCATTGCCATACGCGTCGAAATAATCAGATGAAACGCGCAAGGCCTTCACCAGGCCTCGGACGGGTTTGAGACCAGATTCGTGTACGGTCCAGATAGTCGTGCTCCTCGATAACGTCGATTTCATTCCTGGTATATATCGATCGACTTGAAAATCAGGCGGTGGCTTCGGTGGAACGTAAAGTTGGTGTTACCTTTGAAGCGCTCCTTGGACGTGTAGGGGCCCCATAATCTTCCCGGGTCGAGCTTGAACGTCCAAGGGAACGAAGCCACGCATACACGAATAAGTTCTGCGGTCAGAGCGCGCGCGCAAAGGTTGGAGAGCTAGAGGATCCTGTGGTAGATTATAGTCCGAACTTTGCCGATAGACTGAACGTTAGTCTAGTCACGATAACTTGATATGCAATGGTTGGCATGCTCACGAATGCTCCTCGGTCCGTGTGGTCTGCTCCTATAGCCAGGCCTTCGCATTCTCCAGGACCTGGGTGCTTCTCGACACATTCAAACGAAGCTCGAGTCGAGAACGAAAAAAACGTCAAGAATACCTGCATACTAGCAAATGACGGGGACTGGCAGATAGTCAAAATTTTCCTGCGACGGCCACCGTCTTCGGCTTCGAATAAATCACGTCAAACTCTGATGAGAGGGCGCATCGGCAGTCAATGTTGACGAGCTTCAAGTTATCTCCAGTACTGGCCGTCCGGGAACAGAGATACTCAGGGACAATACAAGAGTACGGAACTAAAGATACGTGGCTGGTCCAAGTTGTCTTTTCCCGGCTCGCAAGTTAATTGTAACTTTGTGAGTCGTCCATTAGTGCGAAGAGGAGAAGAAGTGGGCATTTGGATGAGACATGTCCGTCAAAGATGACGATGATTTGTGCGGAAGAGTGAGATACAGTAACCATGGGAGGAGGTTGATACCAAACGTAGCCGTGCCTGCCAAACACGAGCAAGTAGATGCACGGACCATCATGCGACGGTTGACAATTAATACTAGTGCAACGGAAGGTTGGGAACACGCATACGTGGAGACTCAAGCGCATGAAGAACAACGGAACGGAAGCACCCAGACAGACACCGGCGTTGAGGCCAACCATTTCCAAGAAACGGTGAGCACGCAGCAGTGGAGATCAGACTCATGGGCACACCAAAACGCAAGCACCAAACCAGCACCGGCATCGAGGCCAACCATTTGCAAGAAATGGTTAGCGCGTAGCAGCGGAGGTCAGGCCCAAGCAAATCTTGACACGCGAGCGCTGAGTACTGAGTCTTCACCGGCGTCGAAGCTGACCATTTGGAGAGACGGCGAGCACGCAGCAGCGGAGGTTGGGTCCATGATGACCTGGAATGAAACGCAAGCCCCGACATCGAAACCCACCATTTTGCAAGAAATGGTGAGCGCGCAGCAACGGAGGTCGGGCCTGGAAACGCAAACACTGAGTCGAGGCGAACGGGACCGTGGTGATAGGTGGTGGTGTCAAATCGTCGAGCATTGTACTCCATGAGCCATGCGATGAGTATCCTGGTATGGAGTGGTGAAATGCTTCGGCTTGATGTCGAGAGGGGGAATACATTCCAGCATGCAAGTAAAGGTGAAACCAACAACTGCATTCACATATCTGTTGGTCGTCGTCCTTTGCGTCTTGGCATTTATATTTTGGTCCATGGTGTATTGCTTTCCCACGCTCGCATTTCCTGATCCATCGATGACCTCGGGCTCAGATCTATGTCTCTTTGACCGCTCTTGGTGTACGGGTGTCAAGGGGGAGGCTCGGAAAACATGACCCAGGAATGGTTCGGTGCGAGAGATTTATACAGAGATTGCCACCCATAGTATCGCAGGGATAATGTCCGATAATCAAGGACACTGCCGCGTTTCGATGGCTGTAGGACTTCGGACCAATAGAAACACAGGCCGCTGTGATACATCAAAAACACTCCAGATGACGGGAGAATATCAGGCATAAGAAGTCGCTTTCTATTCATCTGTTGGACGAGGAAGAAGATAGATGGCCGCGACAACTGTATAGCACGGTGCGTAATAAATTCTTCTTCCTTCTCAGTTTATTTTGGGGATAGTGTTAATACTATCCTGAGACTGGCGCGTAGCCATGGCTTCCACTATACTTTGTTTCAGAGATTTATTCTGAAGCTGAATCACGATAACCAATTTGATGAGTCAATGCGAAGACCATCAATGAAATCAAAGTGGTTGTACTGCCTTTCAACTCGGTCTGTGATGCTGAACGGCCACGGGTATCCGAAGGACTTCTTTCAGATTTCTCATGATGACGGTCGGAAATATATGTACAGGTTCTTTCCCTTCAGAATCGGCAAAACAACCCCAGACACAACATGCAGCCCGTTCCCGCAGGTTATCCCATAGAACAGCTGTGAGTTGAAATCTTCAAGCTGACTGATGTGTACTGAACCGACTCATTTCAGGTCTGGACCGGAGGTTTGTCAAACTGTGCGTTCAATCTATGCAGCCACTAACACGACAATTCAGATCGTTGGCTATCTCTTGCACTGGGGGCTCTTCGGGACACTCTCTGTACAGCTTTGTGAGTCGTTCATTCTCTAGTAATGTTGTTTCTAATGCATTCTCGGTACCAGATCTGTACTATCTAGCATTTCCGAACGACAGACAATTCATAAAATATCTCGTCTATGGCATCTACATTGTCGAATTTGTTCAGACGATGCTCCTTACTCACGATGCTTTCGCAATGTTCGGATACGGATTCGGTGATTTAGATGCCCTCACAGATATACATCTCTATTGGCTCATTGTCCCGATTATGAGCGCCGTCAGTGAGTCACTGTACGCGCAACATCTTAGCCTCGTTTTTTAACATGAACACAGCTGCTTGTGTCGGACATGTCTTCTACGCATACCGAATCTTCATATTGTCAAAGTCACGAAGCGTCCCCGCATTCGTAATCTGTGTTCGTTGCCGTGCTCTTTCTCAGTGGCAGTTTGGCTTATCTATTTACAGATATGTTCGATCAGCACTGTGGCAGCTATAATCACAGGCGTCTACTGTTTTCAAGCAGGCAACATCACAAAACTCAATAATCGGAAGGTGTCCATCGCCGTCGGGGTAAGTAAGTAACCAGTATCCCGTTAATTGTGCTGATGCACGTATAGATATGGCGCGGAGGCTCCGCCTTGTGTGATATCATTATTGCTATCTGCATGACTTACTATGCAAGCTCTTTCTCTTTTTCACTTATTTTTTATCTAGGTTGATACTATTTCGTAGCTTATGCGCAGCAAGACCGGTTTCCGTCGGACCCAAATTATGGTCACGAAGTTAATTCGTCTTACTATTGAATCGGGATTAGTGACAGGTATTTTCTCCGCGCCGTCCGCTGCTGTCACAAAATTAACACGACCTACTTTTAGCTATTGGAGCTCTCCTTAACCTCATCCTCTTTTTTGCCTTCCGTGATCAGATTTATTACAGCACGCTAGCCCTCATCATGCCCAAATTGTATGCTAATTCCGTTTACATGGTGCTGAATTCGCGAATCCGGATCATGGGTGGACGGGATACCTATACGTCTTCTACCGATATGGAGACGACGACCACTATGACAAGGGATATCACCTCCCATTCAACCCACGGCGCGCAGCGAACGGGCGGGGTGCAAGGACAGGTGTCAGTGATCACGATAACTAAAGAGGTATTCAGCGATGATCATGAAATGGGTCGAATGAGTGTCAGTCATGCTGACTCACGCGCTTTACTTGAGCTGATTGTCCTCTCCAAGGAGAAGCCACAGGGCGGCGGCGACATGAGCCTCCTCGCGTAACTGTTAGAGTGCATTCTTTGAGCCCACCTCGCCCAAGAGTCGCCCTACTATTTATGATCTTGCTGTTATTCACACCGATGCCAATTCGAATGTTACGCCTTTATGTGTTCCGCTCCCCTTGGTACATGCATAGTTATTTAAAAAGTTTATTTTTGAGCTTATCGTACCAAATTCATGAGTATGACGTAACGGACCAAATTTGGAAGGATATACCGGCATACCTCGGCATCTTCCCGTCGCATGTATTCGGCTTATATAGTGAGTGGTCGGCATATGCAAATGGATAGCGATGTGCGAATTTTGATATAGCACAGCATCCTCTAAACCCACGAATAAGATCACTATGCACTATTGATCATTAGATATTTTTCAGTCGCTTGAAAAAAACCGAAACTGAGAAGTAGTCAGAATGTGCTGCAAAGCAGAATTCTCCTGTATATGCCGCCGTGCCGACAACCCACAGTAAGTACCAAATCAAGCCGCGTGCAAGCGGCCCGAGAAATAGCATTGAACGCTGCTTCTGCATCGCCGGTCGACAATGTTTAGACTCTCTGGTGTCTCGAAAAAATCTGTTTCTATGTCTTCGTGTACATTTATTATTTCTAGATACAGTAATAAGCTTGAAGTATGTCAGTCCGGTTGTGTTCGGTACCTTTTTCTCTGACTTGAACATTTGAACCTTCCAATATCCAACAGAAAGCCGGTGCGTGACAGTTTTTCAAGTGTGCTAAGTTCCAAACATTGAATATTCTTATACTAAAGACGCGATGGCGTCGTATCGAGGTAATTCGGGACCTGACATCTCTTTACCTGTAAGATCGAGATTGAACAATCGACTCAACACTGCAAATTCATACACACGAGCTCGGTAACGGTATTTATTCAAAGAGCGATGCTCCTCTCTGACAGGCGCAAACCATTGATTAAGTACGGATGTCCTTTTGGGTCCCTCAGAATTCCATCACAACTTCATCGCTCAGGCAGAAGATTCCGCCGGTCCGCTATGAGTGTGCTACAATAATTCGGATATCTTTGATACCGGAAGGTAGCGGTACGACACTGATCTGTATCCGGGCGATACTGAGGCTATTGGCCGCTATTCTACATCTTCTATGGTAGGTCCAAAGCACATCTGCTAGTGCATGTTCCCGGTATGATTGGACTACTGGAGCACATTTCTCTCGGAAAGCAGTTTCTTAAAGGTAGCCATAGAAATTATGCACGAATGTTTACAACACTGATGGTTCTCGTAGATTAATCATTAAATATGATTTTGGCGGGACAAGTGGGGGTCATCCGTACGCGTTTCAACACGACATTTGCTTTCCCACGCTTGGATTTCTTTCACCGTGACGATCCATAGATGAGCCCTCGAGCTCTAGCCTATTTCTACATCTCTTGGAACGCTCTCGGTGGAGTACGATTTTCTAAGGGGAGTATCCGAAGACATGGCCCACGGATGTTTCAGTGCCAAGAGATACAGAGATTCCCACCGGTATAGTACACATGTCGCATTCCATGGCTGTGGACCATCTTCCTATTAACAAATTTAATGGATCCTGTGACAGATCAGGAAGACTTCCAATGAGGAGAATCTCGGGCATCAGAGGCCGCTTTCTATTGGATGAGGAAGAAGATGGACACATATCGGACACGACAACTGTACAGCATGTTGAGTGATAAGTCTTTTCTTCTTCTCACAGTTTATTCTTGGGGCTGTTTCAGTATCAAATTGATACCAAGGCGCTAGTATCTTTCCTTATACCTTGGTCCGGAGATTTCTTCTGAACCTGTGGAATGGAGCCACAATAATCAATTTGATGGGTCAATGCGTGGACCACTAATGAACATGGTCGAAATTAGAGTAGTTGGATTGCCTTTCATCTCGGTTTCTGTGGTGTGACGGTGATCCACCTGAGCGCCTTCTTTCAGATTTCTCACGATGACGGTCGAAAGTATATTTACAGGTTCTGTCCCTTCAGAATCGGTGAAACAACCGCAGACACAACATGCAGCCCGCCCCCGCAGGCTATCCCGTAGAAAGGCTGTAAGTTATAATCTTGAAAGTTGAGTGGTAGTATGCACTAATGCACTGTCTCATTTCAGGTCTGGACCTTCGGTTGGTCAGATTGCCGTTTAGTCTATTCAGTCTCTAACACGGTCCCTTAGATCGTTGCTTTTCTCTTGCATTGGGGACTCTTCGGGACTCTTTCAGTACAGTTGTGTGCGTCGCCCCGAATCGCTCTCCGGTAGATTGTTTCTAACGTGTTGTTAGATCTGTACTATCTAGCATTTCCGAAGGACAGAAAATTCACAAAATGTCTCGTCTATGGCATCTACATTGTCGAATTTGTGCAGACGATTCTCTTCACCCATGACGCTTTTGCAATGTTCGGGTACGGCTTCGGTGACATCAAAGCCCTGACTAGAATGTATTTTAATTGGCTAACTGTCCCGATCATGACTGCTGCCTGTACGTGCAGCATCTTCTGTTCATTTTCTTGTTAATTATCATGAGTCCAGCTGCTTCTGTCGGGCAGGGCTTCTATGCGTACCGAATCTTCACATTATCGCAGTCACGAATCACCCCGATACTCGTCATCTGTGTTCGTTACCGTGCTCTTTCTCTGTGGCAGTTTAGCTCATCTATTTACAGGTATCCTTGACAAGCTCTGTGGCAGCTATAATCACGGGCGTCTACTCTTTCCAAGCAGACGACATCACTGAACTCAATAACCGGAAGATGTACATTGCTGTCGGAGTGAGTAAATAATTAGGCGTCCCAAGTTCATTGTACTGACCCACGCGTAGATTTTGTATGGAGCCTCCGCCCTATGTGATATCACTATCGCTATCTGCATGACTTACTACGTGAGCTCTCTCTTAGTTGTCTTGATTAAGGTTGATGCTATTTCGTAGCTTCAACGCAGCACTACTGGTTTCCGCCGCACCAAAATTCTGATCACCAAGCTAATTCGTCTTGCTATTGAAACAGGATCTGTGACAGGTATGTACCCCGCATCATCTGCCGCTGTCGCAAGAATAACACCACCTACATTCAGCTGTTGTTGCTCTGCTCGGCCTTATCCTTTTCTTTGGGTTCCCTCATCAGACTTTCTACGGGACACCAGCCATCATACAGCCAAAGCTGTATGCTAATTCCGTTCTCGTGGTGCTAAATTCGCGAATCCGAATTGTTGGCGGGCGAGATACTGATACGTCCTCTGCCGATATGAGTATCACGACCACTATGATTAGGGACATCACCTCCCAATCAACAGAAGGCACCCGCCCTACGGATGGGATGCAAGGACAGGTGTCAATGCTCGCACTGACCAAAGAGGAAATCCCGAGTGATGATGCTGAGATGGGCCCAATGCGTGTCAGTTATGGGTGATTCATGTGCTTTATTGGAGCTGATTTTCATCAAAAGAAGAAAGTACGGGAAGTCGGTAGGAGCCTCGCCGCGTAAACATTCAAGAGCAGCACACCGTGCACTACCGGAACCCACTCTAATTTATTGCTTGGTAATAAACACCGACGCCAATTCAAACGTTACGACTTTATGTACCACAATATGTCCCGCTCGGCTTACTTATACTTATAGTTATCCATCGGATTGGTTTTTGATTACACAAAAACTGTAACTGTATTTATTTAACAAGTGACGGTCTTATCTAACAAAAACCATCGACGGAATCCTTTCTTAGTTCACTTTCTCTATTATAATCGTTATCAAAATGTTCGTAACTGCATATTTTTGTAGAATAGGCAACGGGGTCCCGATGCATCTGGCTATCAGCTCTAAAGTAGGAGCCGATGGAATAATGGAAAGGCATGCACAACAACCCTATACAGTCAACAAATATTGCGGCTCGTCACACCGACCCTGTTGACAATGGTGCAGCTCCGACCGTCCGAAGTTGAAGAATTTAAATCCTTCAGAGGTTTCTGCCACGTTTCGAGGTTCAAGGCACCCAGTGAATGTAATTGCTTCACCGACTCTACTAATTGTCGCCTGAAGGAACCCGTCGACGGAGGCCATTTGAAGGCACGTGTCACTCACCATTGTATCCTGGGCATGGACATCTTTACCTCCGACCAGTCCAGGCCATACGTTTTCTCCAGATTGTCTCCAACATCTTCAAGGCAGAATGTGAACCAGCCTCCGACAGGTCTTGGAACATACCATGAAACCTGGGAACGAGGGAACATTCCTTTAGGACCACCTCATACATGTAGAACTCCCGCCAAATCATGTCCGAGTAGGCTTCCGGTACAAGCTTGATGACAAATGGCTCTTCGCGGCCTTCAGTGCGGCACGTCCACACAGTGCTCCATCTGCTGGCCCGAGTCTAGCTTAGTAGTGTTACAACGTCAGGGGATTTCGTTGGAATATGAGGAGCGCGACGACAAAGCTGCAATAGTGACCAGTGTTGCAGCAAGGACAGCGGGAAGTCTTTCGTCGTGAGGCCGTAGTTCTTGCTGCTGGGTGTCGGAGCGCCCTGAGTGTCCATCAATGGTTGGGAGGTATGTCGCTTGGAATCTCGCTTACGAGTGTTACCACGCCAAGGGTTGTCGATGGAATGTGGAGCATGACCACAAAGCTGTAACAACGACTGCTGTCGCAGCAGGGACAGCGGGAAGTCTTTCATCACGAGGTCAGATTGTTTGCTGCTGGCAGTCGTTCGGAGGGTCCATAAATGGTTTGGAGGGATGTTGGCTTAGAGAAATCCGGTGTATGTCGCTCGAACGCAACCATGAATGGTGCAATATCATCTAACAACATTAGCGCATTTGGCCGTAGAAGAATAAAATCGATTTACCGCATTAGTTGCGACTTGTAGGAGAACAGTTGGGATATTGGCACTTTGATCTCCTTCAGTCCTGCCTTCTTCATCGACCTCCGCTGCTATCTCCAATCACTGAGGAGGTTGTAAGAGGTTAGAAGGGGGAGGTGAGATTGAGCAGCCAGGAATCACTTTGGAGAGTATCATAGCAACGACGATGGAGAGGGATAGCAGGGAATGGTTCGGTATAAATATTAGCCTGAAACCGCGTAAGTGCTTTCAGCGGGTTGGGATGCAAAGCGGACGTTGTCGAAAGTTTGAAGGTAGGTGATAGAAGTAGGATAGTATGTTCCGCCCTGGACATATCCGTAGACCGGACTAGAATGAACGGTGAAATGTCTGTCGAGGCCCAGCGTTATAGGCCACCTAGCTGGGCTTAAATCGCAATGAGGTAGAGAAAAAACCCGCACTCTTTGGCTACGCGTGAACTATCGGTTACGGAAGCTATCCTGTGTGAGATAGCGACATAGGACAATAGTCGATGGAGACTAACCTTGATAGCTATGGCGGCAGCGCCTTCTTGCGCCGTCGAGACAAATCTACCAGCTGAGCTGCTCTGCCTTCGAAAGGAAGACCGAGAACGCATCATCCTCGTCAGAGCAGATCGAGATACGTTCAACGCCTTCCTCGGCGGCGTTATTTTCTCGGACAAGCGTGATAGTGAAGTCCCCTTTCCATAAAAACCGGAGGTTCCCGAGAGGTAAGCAGAGTAGAGGGAATTTTCCATGGAGATATGGCCTGCGTCATTGATGGCGTGAACAATGGACTCTATCGCTCTGGTAGCATATTCGCCATACGGGTTCAAGCAGTTTTCGTCCTCCGAGTCCCAATATCCGCATGAGCTGAAGTCTCTGTAGCTACAACCGACAAGACGCATCTCCAATATCAAAGTAAACGGCCGTTGAAGTGATAAAACCTGTCACGGCGAGTCTGGGGAGGACTAAGATCTAATTGGCGGAGGAGTGGTTGATCCCCAGGGGCGCCCAAGATACTAAGGGGGGTAGATGGGCCTCTGTCTTTGTCCCTGTCGACAGATATAGACCCAGCTGAGATAGAAAGGAACGTCAAGAACTCTTGAATCGTAATACTAGTAGGAAAGCCTTGCCTTATTCTATCGGTGAATCTAATAATAGACAAGATCTTTCCACCTGTCATGCCAGGGCGCGTTTGCAGCTTACAAGTGTGTCTCCAGCGCTGGTTGCTCGCGAAGAAAAGTCAAGAATTCTTGCACATTGGCGGCAATAAGAAAGTCATTATTTATTCGAATTTCTATTTCCATTTCCGTACATGGCATATAGTTTCCCACGCTGGGATTTCCTTCGATGCGATGAGCCTCCGAGTTCTAGCTCAATTCTACGTCTCCTTGACCGCTCTCCGCAGTACGAGTTCCGGAGGATACCAGGAAGACATGAAGCATAGACGGATAGAGAGATTGCCACTCGTAGCCCACATCGATTCCGACGCATTCCGGCTGTGGGACTTCTTCGAACCAACAAGATCACCAGACAGTGGAAGATCAGGAAGATTTCCGAAGACGGGAGCTTAGGGCATAAGAAGCTGCTTTTGATGCCCCTGTGGGACGACCAGACGTTGGAGGCGATAAGTGTGTAGCATGGCATCTTCATCTTCCTTCTTGCAGTTTATTCCGGGGGTGGTTTCAATGTCAACGCGCCAGAAAACTTCCGCTATAACTTGGTTCGGGGATTTTCCTCTGGAACAGAGCCATTATAATTTATTTGGGTGGTCAATGTACTGACCATTACGGATGAGCTTGACTGAATTCAGGACCACCAATGATCATTCAACTCAGTTGCCATGGCCTTGGGTATTCGTGCCCCTTCTTTCAAGTCTCTCACGATGATTGTCAACAATATATATACAGCTTCTTTCCCTTCATGTCCGGCAAACCGACTTCCCCAGATACAACATGCAGCCCGTCCCCGCAGGTTATCCTATAGAAAGACTGTGAGTTACCATCGTGGAATTGAGCATTGCATGCACTGAATCATTTTTTTTAATGAAGTTCTGGACCTTTGGTTTGCCGAATTTTTAGGTTTAATATATTGAGTTAACACGGCAATTCAGATCGTCGCCTCTCTCTTGCACTGGGGACTCTTCGGGACTCTCTCTGTGCAGCTATGTGCGTCGCTCATTCATAGTAGTGAATGGTTTCTGATGCATTCTCATTAGACCTGTACTATCTAGCATTTCCAAAGGACAGGAAATTCACAAAATATCTCGTCTATGGCATCTACGTTGTCGAATTTGTTCAGACGATACTCGTCAGCCACGACGTGTTTGCGACGTTCGGGTACGGCTTCGGTAATATCAAAGCCCTCACTGAGGTACATTTTAATTGGCTCGTCGTCCCCATCATGAGTGCTGCCGGTACGTCCAGCATCTCCCGCTCGTTCTCTACAGCTCATCGTGAGTACAGCTGCCTTTGTGGGGCAGGGCTTCTATGCGTACCGAATCTTCATACTGTCAAGGTCACGAACCCTCCCCGCATTCGTCATCTGCGTTCGTTGCCGTGCCCTTTCTCCGTGGCAATTTGGCTCAACCATTCACAGGTATCGTTGACCAGCTCTGTGGGAGCTATAATCACAGGCATCTACTCTTTCCAAGCAAATGACATCACTAAACTCAATAACCGGAAGACGTCCATCGCCGTCGGGGTAAGTAACTAACTAGATATCCTGAAGTTTATCATTCTAATTTACGCGTAGATTTGGTGCGGAGGCTCTGCCCTGTGCGATGTTGTTATCGCTACCTGTATGACTTACTATGCGAGCTCTTTCTCCCCTCAGCCATCTCCGCTGACATTGATACTATGCCGTAGCTTACACGCCGCAATATTAGTTTCCGTCAGACGCGAATTCTGATCACAAAGCTGGTTCGTCTTACCATTGAAACGGGATCTGTGACAGGTGTTTACTACCTATTATCCACCGTTGTCGCCAGATTAACACCGTCTACTTTAGCTGTTGTCGCTCTGCTCAGCCTTATCCTCTTTTTTGTCTTCCCTGGCCAAACTTTCTATTCAACGCCGGTCTTCATCATGCCCAAGCTGTATGCTAATACCGTTTACATGGTGCTGAATTCGCGAATCCGGATTATAGGTGGACGGGATACCTATACATCTTCAACAGATATTAGCTTCGCAACTGATATGAATATCATCTCCCAATCAACAAGCGGCACCCAGTCTACGGACGGGATGCAAAGACAGGTGTCAGTGGTTGCGATAACTAAAACGGAATTCAGCGATGATCATGAAATGGGTCGAATGAGTGTCAGTCACAGCGATTCATATCCTTCATTGAAGCTAATTTTCCCCCAAGGACAAACCACAGGACGAAAGTTACACTGCATAACTGCTAGATTTATTCGAGCCACGCCATGTACGGGAGCCCCGACTGATTTCTTTCTTGTAATAACTACCGCTGCTTCGACCTCGCATGCTGATATGACACGTGAACTAAATCCGTACTCACAATTCGAATGAGATGCAAATAAAACGCGTACTAAAAGGTAGCGGCTTGAAGATGAGCGCGACATTACTGCCATGGCTTTCAAGTTGGTGTCGAATTAAATGGTTAAATAATAATAAAAAGCATATACGACAACTCTATACGGTCAACAAATACTGCAGCTCGTCACATTGACCCTGTTGACAATGGTGCAGCTCCGACCGTCCAAAGTCGAAGAATTTGAATCCTTCAGAGGTTTCCGCCACGTTTCGAGGTTCAAGATCACCATGCAAGACACCCAGTGAATGTAATTGCTTCACCGACTCTACTAATTGTCGCCTGAAGGAGCCCGTCAATAAATGGTATCTGAAGGCACGCGTCACTCACCATTGTATCCTAGGCATGGACATCTTTACCTCCGACCAGTCCAGGCCATACGTTTTCTCCAGATTGTCTCCAACATCTTCAAGGCAGAATGCGAACCACCCTCCGGCAGGTCTTGGAACATACCATGAAACCTGGGAACGAGGGAACATTCCTTTAGGACCACCTCATACATGTAGAACTCCTGCCAAATCATGTCCGAGTGGGATTCTGGCACAAGTTTGATGACAAAGGGCTTCTCATGGCCTTCAGCGCGGCACGTCCACACAGTGCTCCATCGGCTTGCTTTAATTTGGCTTAGAAGTGTGACAATGTCAGGGGTTTTCGTTAGAATATGAGGAGCGCGACGACAAAGCTGCAATAGTGACCGGTGTTGCAGCATGGACAACGGGAGGTCTTTCGTCATGAGGTCGTGCTTGCCAGTGCTGGCAGTCGGAACATTCCGAGGGTCCGTAGAGGAGGCATGTTGGCGTAGAAAAATCCTATGTATGTCGCTAGACCGCAAATATGGATGGTGCAATATCATCTAAATATAAGCGCATTCGGTCGTAGAAGAAAAAGAAATTGATTTACGGCATTAGTTGCAACTTGTATTGGGAGATCACTTTGATCTTTGTCCCTGCCATGACCGCCGTCTGCGTCACCTTCTTGGCCTTCCTCTGGATCTTGTATTGTCTCCAATCGCTGAGGAGGCTGTAAGAGGTTAGAAGGAGGAGGCGCGACTGAGCAGTCAGGAATCAAATTGGGTAATATCATAGCAACAACGATGGCGAGGAATGGTTCGGTTTGAATGTTAGCCTGAAACTGCGAGAGTGCTTTCTTCGGTATAGGATGGACAAGGGGTGCTGTGGAAAGTTTGAACGTAGGCGATAGAAGTAGGATATGTCCCGGGCGGGACACATCCGTAGACCGGACTAGAAATGATCTGTTAAATGTCTGTCGAGCTTAGCGATGACGGAGGTCTCACCTAGCTGGGCCGCGATGGCAATGAACCCGCCGAAAAAAAAGCCGTATTCTACGCGTGAAGTAATCATCTGTAATGCAAGCTACACCATGTGAGATGGAAACGTGGTACCACATTCAAAGGACACTAACCTTGACGGCCATAGCGGCGGCACCTGTTTGCTTTGTAGTGACATCGAGACGAATCGACCGACTGAGAGCTTCTGCTTTGGAAAACAATACCGAGAACGCCTTATCCTCGTCAGAGCAGGTCGGGAGACGTTCAATGCCATCGCTTTCTCGGATAAGCGTCATAGTAAAGTTGCCCTTCTGTGAACATGCGAAGTCCTTGACAGGCGTGCGGGACAGCTTGATTCTACCACTGAGACCGGCAGCGCTAGCGATGGCCCGAACGACGGGTTCTATCACTCTGGTAGCATATTCGCCATAGAGGCTCACGCTGCTTTCGTCCTGGAGTTCTGATAATCGCATATTGTCGAGACCGTCTAACATCGACTGACAAGACACATCACCAATACCGGATTCACCGGCCCTTGAAGTGAGAAAGTCTGTGAGTCTAGGGATGAGAGTAACATCTAGCCGGCTGAGGATTGGTTGATCCGTGGGAGGGATCAAGATATCTTTTGCACTATAGTCCGTCGTTGTCGTCCCCGTCGACGGACGTGGGCCCTGCTGAGGTGCGATAGGAAGGAACGTCAAGAACTCTCGGACATTGGTCGGAAAAATGGCAGCCATGGTCGTAAGTTAAAAATTCTGAAAGCATAGGATCGGGAAGGAGGTACAGAGAGGCAGGGCGGGATGACAAATGTGGTCGGCAGTCAAGAGAAGGGAAGTCTCAATATGGACATGAACGCCAGGACCCCGAAACCACGGCAACGAACGGGTGATACCGGAGGTTTCCTATCTGGGACAGCCGCCGGCTATATCCCTTTTCCTCTTTCTTTCATATTATCATGGCCGATTTTTCTCAGCACCCAGCCAGCGGAAAATATCTCACCGACAATGGGATTTCCGAGGTCGCGTCAAAATTACGAATTGCTGATCCCGACAAGGACAATGGCGCGTTCAACACCATGAATCGCAAGGAGGCCGTCATCTGGCTCAAGTGTAAGGGTGCCTCTGGATTGTCACCTCTGAAAACGAGCGCTTTGTTGAACGAAGAGGTCATCGAGAAACTGCGCTACGCGTTGTGGGACTTTCAAAGGATCGACAGTCTCTTTCATGGGAAAACCTTCCTGGCCGCTTCCAAACTTAACGTTACTGCGTTTCCCGCCTGGCCGAACTGGGAGAAAATAAAGCGGATGCTGGTACGATCTTCTTACATAGAAGGACGGCCAAAGGTGAGAGGCCCTTGTGAATCACGTCTCCATCGGCTAACAAAAAAACTAGGACGGCTCCCAGTTTACTCTTTTCCTCGAATCCAAGATCGAAAAGAACATGCCTAGAGCGTCGGCCAAACAAGTATGCGAAAAGCTCCAGTTCCATATGCAATGCGGGGGAGCAGGAATCAGAGGCTCATTTGCGAATGTTTGCCCGACTTCTGTCATTCAATTCCGAGCTCCTCGACCCGGCTTATTCAGAAGAACATCAGTCGTACCGGACCGACATACCACAAGCCGCGGTCAAAGAGGCTAAGATAAGCTTCTTCGTCCCTTGTCCTAGATTGCATGGAGGTCGGTTTGTCTTATCGACGCGATATCAAGTCAAATTTGTATTGTCAAGGGGTCCTGGAGCATCGAAACAGGAATTTCTCTCCAGCAACTGGGAATGTAAAGCTTGCGGAAAGACAGCAAAAAAGCTGTACGGTATAGTTACTGCAGAGTCAGCAAATGCCGCAATACCACACCAACACCAACACCACGTTTCACTGTTGTTTCAGTATCTCTCAGTGCGAGTGGCGCAGTGACAGCTCTCTCCTCGGTGACAGATTTTCTCTTTTTTTGTTCTTTGACAGCGAATATTACCTTAACGCAATGGTTTAGCGGCTTCAAGGGATCTTTTACTTTGAATTGGAGGGTGTTGAGGGCGATTCCACTTGGCATATTTCGCTTTTCTACTATCGCTGTGACCACATCAGGCGAACCGAGGATCACTTATTTTTGCTGAGAAAGGTCGATGTTTCCCCTCTCGCTTCTGATGAGACTGAAATTGGCCGCTCCCCAGATTTCCTCGTTCCCTCTGAGACCCATGTTCCCCGCCTGCATCGTATTTGGGTAGAAGCGTGTCCCATTTTTCAACGGGTGGATCAGGTCTTGCCGGTGTTTTGTCTCTCAAGTCACGTCAGAGGCTCAAGCACTCAAGGCCTGCTCTGACGATGGACTTGCGGCGAGTCAACTCAGGGATATTCGGCAACAGATGGCAAAACATCGACAGCCGATACGACCTCGCTGACCAGTTCGGGTCCTTTAAGTTATCGTTGGAGGACTGTAGCTCTTCCCCACAAGCGCTATGGAATATCGAGCGACCGGCAAGCTCGCTCGACATGTTTTGGATTCCTGGAATCGCCGTGACTATTGACGGGGAAGATCTGGAGATTCACGGCTAGCGAGGAACACTTGTTATTGCCAGGGATATCTTTCTCTATGGGCATCAACGCCCATCCATCCCCCGGGACTGACGCTGGCTGCTCCTGATTTTTCCCGTTCTCTCTGAGACTGACGTTCAGGTTAGGCTTGGCGACTACCACTCAAACCAGATTCCTCCACAGCTTGGCAGGTCTTTGATTCACCCACGGTCACCAAGCTCCGTCTCTACGAGCACTGTTTCGACATGACGTTCTTGCTCAGGGACTTCCTGGCCTTCGAAAAGATATAAAAGGGCTCTCGAATCTCCAAGATTCTTCAGATAGTCACCTCATTCTCGACTATCTACTTCCTACTATCAGCTTATTCCCTCACGATGCGTTTCTCAGTTGCCGCTCTCCTCCCTCTGGCCCTCGCGGTCTCCGCCCTTTCCGCTTCCGTTCAAGCTCGGGACGGTTCCTACGGCGGTGTGGACTACAACAACAAGGATGGCCACAAAGACGATGGAAAGAAGGACTATGACAACAAAGACTACGGCAAGGACTACGACAACAAGGACAATGGTCGTGGCGACTGCACCTGGGAGCCGGTGTTCGAGCACAAGAATGACTTCAAAGGGTGGAACAAGGGCAAGTACACTCCCTACGACCACAAAGAAGTCGACAAGATCACCTTCGAGATTGGTAAGACCATCTCTTCACTTTTGTCCATCTCGCCGACAATTTCCCCTCAGAGTGCAAGAGCTTCTGCGAGAAGGACGACAAGTGTAACTCTTGCCAGGGTACGACTGATGTTTACTCCTGCTCCCGAATCATCTAACACATTTTTTCCTAGCTTACTCGCATGATGAGAAGGATGACAAGTTCGTCTGCGAGCTGTTTGTCGAGATCATCGACATCAACACCTGGAAGGATGACTGTGATGATGGCAAGGATGATGGCAAGGATGACAAAGACCACAAGGATGACAAGAAGTACTACGACACTTCTGCCTGGAACGCCCACTACGGATATTAAATCCGACAAATCTTCTTATGCTTATGTGTTGTGACAATGGACATTTGTAACAGTCTGTACGTATAGTGTTGTATACCTTCAATGCAATTTGCACGGATCTTTCACTCTGGATTTGAAGTTAGTGGGGCATACTACCGTAGGCGTCTTACTTTCCCACGCTTGCATTTTCCCTTTCCGATCCATTGACAAACTCCGGCTCGGTTCTACGCAAGCACGATTGCCAAAGCGGAGGCTCGGAGGCTCTCTTTCGGCGCAAAAAAAAAGGTAAATAGAGAGATTGCCATCCGTAGTACGCTAAAATACTGTGCCACTCTGATGTCCGTTCTGGAGCGTCTTCATACAAAAAAAACACCGTATGCTGTGAAATGTCGGGGAGTTTCCCGTGATGGAACAGTCTCGGGCATGAGAAGCTGCTTTTTATACATCATGAGGATGAAGATAAATGTCGGGCGTACCAACTGTACAGCATGGTGAGTTATAAATCGTCTATAAATTCGCTTTCTGAGTCACAGTTTGTTCCTGGTAGTTTCAATATCAATTGGATGTCAACCGCGTGGTTCGGAGATCTTCTGAACCGGTGGTGCGTGATGATTTATGTAGTAGGTCAATGTTTTGAACGCCGATGGACATGATCAAAATCATGGAGTCGTTGCACTGCTTTTAACTCGATCTGTGGTGTGATGGAGGTCAAATCCGCGCAGGCTGTAAGTTATGATCTTGAAAGTGCGCGGTACTTGTGTATTGAATTCATCGTCGTCGGAAGAATAACACCACATACGTTCAGTTGTTGGCGCTCTGCTTACCGTCATCCTTTTCTTTTCGTCCCCTCATCACTTCCGAGCAGTATGCTAATACTGTTTTCATGGTCCTAGATTCGCAATTTTGAATTATGGGTAGATGGGATGCTTATACGTTTTCACCCGACATGAGCTTCACCGTAACCCTTATGAAAATGGATCTGATTTCTTCATCGATAGAAGGCACACGGCATACGGAAGAGATGCAAGCACGAGCGTCAGTAGTCGCTATAACTCCAGAAGACTTGAACAATGATCATGAATTAGGTCGAAGGAAGGTTAGTCATAGTGATTCATGGAGTTTATTGAAGTTGATTTTTCCCCGAGGAGAAACCACAGTATAGGCTTCTCAGTGTAACTGTTAGAGTCAACAGTACCTTTCAAGTCTACGCATTCAAATTGACCCATCAACTTGATTATAATGATTCTGTACGAAGAAATCTCCGAGCCAAGGTATGGGAGGAAACATGCTGCTGTGTTGGTATCAAGTTGTAACTGAAACTGCCGCCAGAATAAGATATGAGAAGAAGGAAAGATTTATAACTCACCATGCTGTACGTCGTCGCGTACGACACTTCCGACCAACACGTGCCCGAGATTTTCGCATCATTGAGAAGCTTCCTGGTCTTTCGAAGTGTCCGAATCTCCCCACAGTCAGGGAATGCGACAATATTAATGCATATTCGCAACAGCTTTGGGGGAGTTTTCAGAACCGGCCATTCTAGTAGAAATTTTGTCATTCCGCCTAGGCCGGCAGACCATCTTATCTCGATTCTCATCATTACAGACGGGGCGCGGTACCTTCAGGCTCGCCGGGCTCGGATGCAAGGATATAGGCAAGGGCACTCTTATGAACTCCATTCCTCACTAGCGCCATCTAGTCAAGTGCATTTTTGGCTCGGTGTGTGATGCTGACCGACCCAAGACCGACCTTGAGGATTCGAGCGGCTAACGAGCGCCTTCTTTCAGATTTCTCACGATGACGGTCGGAAATATATATATACAGATTCTTTCCCTTCAGAATCGGTTAAACAGCCGCGGAAACAACATGCAGCCCATCCCCGCAGCCCACCCCGTAGAAACGCTGTAAGTTTAAAGTTATAATCTTGAAAACGAGTGTTACTTATGTGCTGAATCATGTCATCCCAGGTCTGGACCTTTGGTTCGTCAAGTCGTTGTGGTTAGTCTACTCAGTCCTTAACACGGCGTTTTAGATCGTTGCCTATCTCTTGCACTGGGGACTCTTCGGGACTCTTTCTGTGCAGCTGTGTGCGTCGCCTCTAATCGATCTCAATTAGATTATTCCTAATGTATTCTCATTAGATCTGTACTATCTATCGGAATGTCAAAACAGTTAAATGAGTTTCTCCGCATCTCTCAAAATTGTAACAAAATCTGGACACTTTATGATACCGCACGATCCTCTGGCGTAGGCGGCGTCTCTCATACCTTCTTCGACCGATTCCTGTTTCGACAAGCGGTACCAACATTGTCTTTGAATAAATACGAAGGCGAGCAAATACGTACCGATATTATTCAAGGAGCGAATCGATCAACCGATGCCTTCGTTTGTCGAGAAGTGGTCTTATAAAGATGATCAAATTCTCACAGTACTTGAATTACACGGCATATTCATAAGAATGAGAACAAACCATACTCGAAACACCATTTGATGCAGGGGGGGAAACCTTAAACATGAATTTCCATATCAATATCAGTTGAGTCGGGTTAGCGCTGTAAGTCTATTGCACGCGGTCGAAGGGCGCAGATTTTCACTGCAATCGCCATATCCAGGAAGTCTGCGTATACCTGAATCGCATCTTAGAATTCAAACATTCATCAATACAATCAAGTCGACAAAACCTTATAGTAGTCGGAGCTGTTGACGAATACAGGGATGTCCTAACAGCTTGATTAAGTACAATGACTCTCAGATCGACGGCGAAAGGAACGCACTCTGTTGCATAGGCGGCTTTCCCAAAGTCGGGATTTTTGTCCCTACGATGTCCCGTTTCAGCTAATAAGGCATTCAGCCTCTCATTTTGCCTTCGCTCTGCATCCAGTTGCTTTGTGAGCTGTGACATGGCTAAGGAATGCTCCTTTGCTTGTTCTTTAAGGCGTCTGCTTTGTGATGAGATGCGATCTTTTGCGTCCTTCAATTCCTCCTTTAGTTCATCAACCTCTGAATTCGGAGAGGTGGCAAGAAAGATGCGACGTAAGCTAGGAAGCATGAATTGATGGTACTGGCGAGGTACATTCCTAAGCTATGGGAAATTGAATGAGCGAGCACGTCTCATTGAAAGAGATGCCGACCTCGGGGACCGCTAGACGACAGCATAAGATTAAGGTCAGGTAGATCCAAGTGAAAACTGACAAATGTGAAATCTCGCCCTACAACTGGGACAAAACGACTTGTATCCATCGGATGACATATGGATATGGATATTTATGCATTTCATGCAAAATACGTGCCCTGTGCAGGCAATCGTGTCAACATCGACAAGTAATGAATACGTAGGACGACAAACCGCATGGTGTAGAAACGGGGTTGTCGTATGGGGTCAAACAAATCGCGCATGACTGAGCCATCCTCGAGCTATGCCAGACAGAGCGAAGCGCCTACGCCACGGAGGGTATGGCGAGGCAGTGGTGTGTGAAAGAAAGAGAGATTCGGCATCTTCCGTTGAGTCACCTTCAGAATATAGAATCTTCGTATTTATCTTTAGCTTATCAGCTCGGCCGGAATGATGAACACCGCAGCATTGTCCTGCTGAACGACGCATACAAGGGGCTTGGATAAGCATTATCCTGTGACTGATGCTCTGTTGCCACATGATCATACCACTTCAACAGAGCAAGAGACAGATAAACGAAAACCTAGAGGGACATGTTATGACAGTCGCAAGGGAAGGATGATCTGCTGCTCTCGCCCTTCGCTAACCCGTGCCGGATCTCCACTCCAGGATTCGAATCCTACCAGTGTTTACGAAGAATGTGAAGAACACAGTTTCAGAGTTCGTCCAACTCGAAGCTTGAAATGACGCTCCTTTTATACGTAAACACCGTTACCAGTGTTATTAACTGTGACGCTCAGTTCGCTGTAAAAAAATCCACAGTTCTACGCGGATAAAACAAAAGAAGGATCAGGGGAAGCCATGCGCAGTTCACAACAAACTCACCAAGGGTGTCGAAGCTCTAGATTGAGAAGTTACATCGATAAATTGCAGCAGTCTTTCCAAAGCAAGTCGTCCTTGGATCGACTTTATGGTGAGAGAGGCCGACAAAATAATTGCAGCTGTTTTCCAGGCTGAGGGCTCGGTCTCCCGTTGGCATCCAAACAATTTGCGCTACTAGAGCGGCAGTTTCATCCTAAGGATAGTCAAGGATGATGACGACAACCTAGAAATAGCTGAACCGTGAATATTTAAGGAATAATAGACAAACGCACGGTTCTCTGTAGAAATCTCCTTGGAAGCTCCTGGACTGTTCTCTATGGTACACCCTTTCGATGCTCATGCTGTGGTACTCTTTCGAGCGTAGCATGCTCTCAGCTGAATTGAAGTTTAGAATCTAAACGTATCCCATGTAAGCGATGACACGCGTACTGAAGGGGACCGACCACAAGCCTGCCCAAAATTCCGAGACAGAGTCTCGAGTCGGCCACATTCCTTCTTCAACATCCCTCAACAACTGCAGATTGCGAAGTAACTGAAGTCAGTGCTAATTCCAGAGGCGAGAATCATGCAACATACTCGTTTGGAAACTCAGTTCTGGGCCAGAGTATCATAGCCATCTGAGGGTGGGGACAGAGGATACAGTTAAATTGTGATAGCAGATATATTTGGTAGTTAACTTGAGATTAACGAAGGGAACGTCAGACAGACTTAAGGCTCGAAGATGAGAGTCGTGTTGAAGAAGACTTCGGTTAATTCGGTCCGGCTTCCGGCTATCAGCCTACGTATCGTGACTGGGTCCGGTACCGTTGATTTCTTCTGCTTTCACCACCATCATCGGTCATCGATGAGATCCAGACTCGACGGATTTATTCGCTGGTCAGTATATGCGCAACACTACAATTAATCAAACAGCTACTGTCCCGGCATCACCTCCCTATAACGTCGTCCCATTTACTCATACAGGAATACCCATCTTGATCTGTTGCTCGAGGTCAGCAAACGCTTGAGCTGCAAAGAAAGAATCACTCACCAAAACTCTGCTCCCTTTCACAGGTGCACATACCCCGCCTCCACGTCTCCTCATCCCTCGGACAATGTGTGTATGGGAAATGCTCATATCCAATCTCATCGAAGAACTGAATCTGATCTTTGCTGGCAAACAAAGCGGCTGCTATACTATGCACGGGCGCATCGCCCCACCGTTCATAGTAGAACCCACCCTGGGACTCGAGGTAGTCGAAAAACGCCGTGTACGCTGCCCCTCGCCAAAAGTTCATATCCGCGATTTCAAAATTGCTCCAGACTGCCGAAAGTGCCATGAGTAACGGAAGGAGGACTTTGGAAGAAGAACGCACAATGGCATAGATTATATGTCGTACCGCTGTCGTCCGAGAGGAAATCGAGCGCGTTGTTCTTGGCGACGAATTCGGGATGCAGGTTGATGAAATCTTTGACGTGTTTCCATAGAGTGGGTATCGTTTTTTTGTATTCGTACATCGCGATTGTGAACGCGTAGATCTTCTTGTGATCTTCCATATACACAAATGGATCAAAGTTGATGTCGCAGTGGAAATGTACGTTAGGTCTGTCGATAATCTGGTGAGCATTATGGAAGTGTAAGCTGATCAGAGCATACTCGACTCTCCAGTACCAGCGGTACTTTTTTACAAGATCGTGTTTAAAGAAGAAGCCCGAGTTGAAACGACACATGTTCCGGTAGGATTTGCTCCCTTGATCGCTATTGATTTTCCATGGAATATGATAGAAAAGTCGAATGACATACCACCGTAGATAATGCTCTGGGATACCATCTTCTTGCGTGCCTCTGTCGCTTTATCCTCGTCTATCCAGTCCGGTTGGAACCAATGGTCATGCGGTATTAACCCAAACTCCATCTTCGCAGAGGTAAGCACGGAGACTCGTCTGCCAGCAGTCAGCTAAATAGCTTGCAGAAGTAGAGAAGACTCGCTTTTTGAAATCATCGTTAAATTCCACTTCGTTTAGCAGAACGTAAGGGTAGTTGTACCGTCGATTGAATCGGTCTTCGATTTCACGGATACTTCCGATTATCCTTGTGAGGTCGGTGTTTCGACAGAGTATAACGAACGCGGCGTTGGCACGTCGTCCTGGCGCTGTGTCATTCCAAGGATTGGATGGCGCGTAATATTCTAGTGGGACCAGGTTCCGGTCCACGAAGGTGGGCGTTTGAATGGTCTCTACACGAAAATGCGACGCGATGTTGTTGAGTGATGTTACACGGCCATACTCTTGGTGTGTGAAAGCGAGTATATAATGAAAACTGATCTACGGTTTGAAAATGGTGAGCGAAAGGGCCTAGGGAAAAGAAATACTGCGCACTACAGCACCCAGGACGAGATAAAGATATCGTGCTGCCGTGTTCATCTTCACCAGCGTTGTTTAGCTGGGAACAATTTGTCGAGACGGGATGTGGGGGAATGGGAGTGGGTGTAGGAGAGCCTCGACATGGTCCAGCTGTAGATACTGCGCAACGGTTGCGCACCTGCGGAATACCATAGGCTGGTAAAATTAATGTTCACGTTATGCTGCGCTGTATACAAATTGCTTTGAGGAGCCCATTTCTAAAGTGTCCAGCGAAAGAACGGCTAAATAAATTCAGTAAATTTACAGCTGTTGCCAATGAATAGTACTCAGGCTCGCTCACCAATGATATTTTATAACATTTTAGTGCCAAAGACGCGCCGCGTACGTTGTAATGTATCTTCGAGCCGACTCGCAGCCACAGTGCTGGGGGTCCAAATTTGTCATTGAAAGGACATTCAAACTCGTTTTATATACTTGGCCGCCTTCTCTTTCTCCTTGTTCGCCGTCGTTGACCTGTTGACCCAGAAGTGTCGCCGATGCGCCTGGCTTGACTTTGTTTTTCCACACACAAGTCAGCTTCTGCAGGACAAGAAAACAAGCTGTCTCTCCAGCGGCAGTCAGAGCTCGGGCGCTCAGGTGATATTGGAAGGATTGAAGGGGTCGCAATGACTTGGAACGGCCGAACGGACCGATGCGGCGACGCCCAGCTTTGACTGTGTTTTGGAACCGTCGCGCACTACAACCATGACTTTGAATGCCAGCACTAGCTCATTCTTCTTTTTCAACCTCCTCCAGCTTGCAAATGTCCTTTGAAGGAATCATCGACATTCTGCGCAACCTCGGTGCCTTTTCCAAGCAAGCCTGGTTCTCCGGAAAGCCTCGATGGACTCCAGCCCAGATGCAAGATTTGGCGGGAAAGGTCGTTATTGTAACCGGTGGCTCGTCGGGGATAGGGAAAGAGATAGTCAAGGCGCGTCGCTCAATACGTTTTCTGTGCGCGCTGAAGCTGAATGGCCCACAGGAATTACTGCTTCACAACGCCAAAGTGTACCTTGCAGCTAGGAATCCAGAGAAGACGGAAAGGGTTATCAAGGAACTGACGGAGGCCACTGGAAAGACTGCAGTCTTCTTGGAGTTGGATCTGGGAGACCTGAAATCTGTCAAGGCAGCCGCGGAGGTGTTTCTCTCGTGTGTATCGCCTTGTTTACTGCCGCTACACACTTCTCATGTCTGTGTGACCACAGGAAAGAGAAAACCCTTGATATCTTATTCAATAATGGGTGAGATTTACGCTCTATGCGCTGACCATCTGACCATAATTATCCTGTCCCAGAGGCGTGATGCTGGCTCCAAACGACATGGTCACTGTCCAAGGCCACGACTACCATTTTGGCGTCAATGTCCTCGGTCACTTTTACCTTACGAAGCTACTTCTTCCAGCATTACTATCTACAGAAGGTAAAGCCCGGGTGGTGACGACCTCGTCCTCAGGTATCTACCTGAACTTGGGGAATACGATCCTGTTCGAAACACTCAAGGATGGACCTGCGAGAAAGACCAAATCCCCGTCGGATCTGTACATTCAAAGCAAAGTGGTGTGGTCAATTCTTTGTGTTTGTGTATCGGCGTTGATGCGTATCGTTGACAGGGCGACGCGATGTTCGCGTTAGAGCTGGCGAGGAGGTATGGGGACAAAGGGATAGTATCCATCAGCCTCAATCCCGGTAACCTGAAGACGGATCTCGACCGGCATGCGGACTGGTTGAACTCAATTGTTTTGGTGAGCATTGCATCTTGAATTCTTGTGCTTTGCTCATGTGGACGCCAGTGGTTCCTGCTCCTCTGGCCTGCGACATGGGGTGCGTGGACGTCTTTATGGGCTGGCACGAGTCCAGAAAATGAGGATGCCAACGGCAAAGTACGTTCGCTTGGAGCAGCTCTAACTTTTGCTGATGCGCGGATTAGTTCATGGTTCCGTGGTGTCGGGAGGGTGCGATGACCAAGGTAGTTCGAGATCCAGAATCCGGGGAGAGATTATGGGTGTGGATGGAGGACCAGGTAAAGGATATCTAATTACGCGCTTCTTCAAGGGCGATGGTCAATTTTTATTCCGATGAGAACGTGACGGCCATTGGACAATAACTAGTAACTAGGCAAATGCTCAAGATTTTATCCGTGAAGTCGCCGTTAAAGTGGTATCGGTTGATTGTTTATATAGGATGTCGACGTCAACTCCGCTTTCACCACTTGCTGGCATTTTATTCAGTCACTGCTAGGGGCGGTTAAAGTTTACTATTAGGACGAAAAAAGGTATCCTGAAAATGTAATGACTTTTCTTTCCCGGGCCCTTTGTTTGCCTCAAAAATGGAATATGGAAAACATAATGACAACGTTATTAGTGCTTCTTTCGCACATGAAAACAGTTGCTTTCTTCTGATTCTGACTGCAGGATATGCCTTTTAGTTCCGTTTCGGGCTGCTCTCCGGAGCACGGAATGATCTGCTTGTTTTTCTGCGTACTAAGTTGTTGATCAAAGTCCCTCGGTCTTTCCTAGTATGGGAACGCCGAGGGCCTTTGACTACAGTCAAAATCCTGGAATGAAGATTTCGAGTCACCTCGAAATATAGTTGCTAGTTGATTGTGCGTTATTTGCTGTTTCATGTACGCACTGGATCCGCTGCACCGAGTCATGGAGAGACCCTGAAATCAGGTCCGTCAAGGTTCACGAGGCTGTGAGGCGCTTAAAGTTGACTCTCCATGCGTACTATCAATTGCCGACAAAATGAACTACACCACAGCATCTGATGAATCCGGGGTAACTTGCTCCAATTTGGACTAGACGAAAGCCATCGTGGAGCTGCAGCGTCACGACGTCATACATGAGGACGTATTTTATGAAAGAAACAAGTCATCGTATTCGAAACCGATATCATTTATCAGAACAAGGAATCCTTGAAACACTAGAAACGAAAGCGTCTGGTGTTCGAGCGCGCACGGCAGGACGGGCCGTGAGGTAGCCACTGCAGCCAAACAGGAACAAGCATCCGGTCGTAGCCATCAACGGTGCTGAATCAACTCTCCCTAATACCTGTTCTTTCTCTTCTTCTGTTGCGATACTTGCTCCTTTTCTACGCACAATTTCCGCCCGGATAGCGAAGAAGTTCTAGGCTACCTCCTGATACCGCCACTACGCACTGATTGGCCACCATGCGCGAGTCCAACTTTGCTTTTCCGGCTCAAAACAAGGCATGCGTCTGTATAAGTTCTCAGCTGTACGACAGACGAGGTGATTAGTGGCAAATATACATATATTTCATGCTGAAAAGTCTCTTTAGCGCTAGATACGCCGTCGGCGTTACCCTTGTTCAACTCGCTGACGCATCTTACATATCTGACTTCGACGTCCCCCCGGATCCGTGAAATCATGACAATGGATGGTGGCCTTGAACGACTCGTCAAGATTTTGCATGAATTCTGTCTTTGTCCACCGCCACCTGAAAATCCGGCTCTCTTCTATGGCCTGTCGCCGCCTAATGCCCGGCCACAGAAATTGACTCCAGCTCTTAATCCATCGTCTTTCGACAAACATGCCGCCTATCGCTTTTCTCTCGCATTTCAGTGTGTTGTAAATATAGGTGTACGCGGTAGTGAGCCCATCCGGAGCCGCGTCGTTCAGGCAGGCACTCTCGAGGTCGTGGGATGTATCTTGGAAGCATGGCTCGCTAAGAAGGGTTTTGCGGTCGGTCCTAGCTCTAGTGCTACGGGCCTACCCAGGGAGACTAGGGAGCAGAGACACGCTAGGAGGCAGGCCATCGCCGAACAGCGTCAGAGGGACGAGGCAGTAGAGCTGGCGAGGGCCCTGCAGAGGCAAATATCAGTCGAAACTTCGCAGGTACGTTGTCTTGGAGTTGTCTATTTTTTCTCCTTGTTGATGGTAGAGACAGTCCAATACACCCGTAACAAGCGACACAGATGCTGACACTTCCACCGAGGTATCTACGACCGTGACGCCTCTCGGATCCAATACTCCCACCGGCAGCGTTGTAGTCCCCGGTCGGGATCGTAGTGGGACTATCATTGCTCGGCCTGTATGGGATCCAGCACCCGCAGTCAGGCCTCCAAACACGGCGGGTACGGTGCGACCCCTGCCGGCCCCAGGCGCTCGACGGCGCTCTCGAGCTTCCCCTTCCCCTTCGACTTCCACAGACACCTCACGGGCCGAGACAGAAACAGAGGACGACGGCGATATCGACATGGACCAGCCATCACGCGCTGCGGATGATGATCCGTCAACATCGACATCTGCTTCTGCTTCTCCTTCACCGGAACGCCATTCTCATCACGGATCGCTTGGACGCCGCGCAGTTGGCATAGTCTCTGACGCACCTGCGACGCAGGTGGATTTGAATACGGATGCACACATAATCATCAACGATGCACGAAGCGAGGTCATGGTCGGCGGAGATGGTGGTGTCGAGGAGGGTATCGTATCATTAGAGCAAAATGACGATTTTGCAATGGGGGCTCCTCCCGGTGCTCCGGGTGCTATCGACGAGCCCCCTCATGTAGGGATGAGAGAACCGACAAGGAGGCGGACGGCAGACGCACCCCCAGAAGCTACACCTCGACCAGGGACAACCCCCCTTCCTTTGCCTCGCGGCCCCATACAGCGTGGTGGAACTGTCCGTGGGAGAACCGACGCAGCTGGCGGTACCGAGATTGGCGTTACAGCGCGCTCAAGCCATCACCATCATCATCATCGAGATGCTGAGACCGGTCCTTACAGAGACGAAGATGTTCTACTCAGCTTGCAGCTTCTTGCTTATTTGAGCAAATACCCCCATGTTAGGCAAGCGTTTTATGAACCTCGATTGACGTTCCACCCAGCGAGCGCAAATTTATCCGGCGGGAGGTATGGGTCTACGTCATCGCCTGCCCCATCTATCAAATCGACTTCCTCATCGAGCACATTGACACCCTCGTCTACGTCAGGGTCATTCTTCCGGGCTTTCAGAGGAAGGGACAAAGAGAAAGAGAAGGCACCACCTGTTGTTCCGCCCGCTCCTTCGGGTAGCCCGAGGCAAACAAATGTGTTCTCGCTTGTAGAACGGTTTACGTTTAGGCCTAGTTCGACGGAAACTGATATGCCCAATCCTCCTCCACGCTTACCTCCGGAGATTCAATACTGGGCTGGAGTCATTATGAGGAATGCGTGTCGAAAGGACGAGAGCCGGGGTGGGATACGACAGTGTGCTAATAGTGAGATTCACTCAAAATTTTTGTGATACTTTCTAACCTCTTCACAGTGCTATGTGGTCGTTGGGAAGAGTACCCCAGGGAATTCGCCAAGTGTCGACGGTGTAGGAAGGCCAAGTATTGCGGCAAGGAGTGCCAGAGTACGGCTTGGAGTGAGGGTCATCGCTTCTGGTGTAGTGCGAAGGACGCAGATGATGATGATCCTTCACATCCTCCCTCTGGGCCCGCGCCTGGCAGTGATGGAAACGGCGGGTCGGCTGGGGACGGAGGGGGCACCGGTACTGTACGTAGGCCGCGGACGCTTGGAAATGCTGGAGCGGCCCCGTCTACTGGAGGCGGTGGTGGCGGTAGTGGTACGAGGCCTACCGGTGGAGCACCGAGGACCGCTGCCGCTGGTGCTCATCACCCTACTCCCAGCGCCATATTCGTTGGGCAGGGAGATCCCAGACCGGTTCAAGTACCAGTGACGACCTATCGACCTAGAAGGGAAAGACGGCTGCCGGCAGAAGCGCTCTTGAACGTCCTGAATGAAGATCAGGACGCAAGAAGAAGAAGAGGTGAAGCCAACCAGACGGTGACAGTTGCTCAGGACGCCATTGGGATACCAAGACCGCCAGGGCCTGGTCCCCACTCGCAGTTACAGGGGTTCATGAGACCAAGACCAGAAATCGACGATATGGTGTTGGGTTAAGGGTTTCAGCATTGGATTCCATTCTTTCTTTTTCCCTGGTTTATAATGTGCTCGATGTCTCTTCTTTTCCATGTCTTTATCTCGCATAAGCATATCATATACAGCAGCAACATGTCCACCCTACCATTTCCGTGTCTGTCACCTCTTTCTCTCTTCATCCAGCCATCCGTAATCATCATTCTTCTTGCCCGTGTCCCTCTCCGTCGAGTATTATGTTTAGTTCTACTCACGTCATATCACATTGCTATGTAGGTACAGTCTTTTAGTCTGCTAAGTGTATACACATCATGTCTTTGGCAGTCTTTCATTCCATCTATTTTATTCAGGCGGTGATGACCATAAATGGAATATTCTCACGGGATGGCTGATTGCATAAGCCAGCTTCAAACTTTCTGCGCCGGGCCGTCACGAAACTTGAACACGAACTTTTTTCTTCCTCTCTGCTTTTTTCGTTTTCCTCCCTACTACAGAGATGTTAAGTACACACATATAGATGGGAGGTGGCCATGGCTGATGCTTCGTTCTCTACAGGCTGCCCAGGCGACTTTCAAATCTATCAAAGCTCTCGTTCCTCTCCTTGACCGGGTGCTAGTGCAGAGGTTCAAGCCGGAGACAGTGTGTAGTGATTCGTCATCTTTGTTTTTATGGAGACTGATGCGCTATTTCTGTGGCAGAAAACTTCCACTGGGATCTTCCTGCCTACGTCGGCGACGACGACTCCCCTACCAGAGGCTACCGTGATCGCTGTTGGCCCTGGCGCGCCGAATAAGGATGGTGCGATTGTGCCTACACAGGTGAAGGCGGGAGACAGAGTCCTTTTGCCTGGATGGGGAGGCAACTCGATCAAGGTTGGCGAAGAGGTGAGTTCTTTAGCGGTTGTTTTCATGTGATGGATGACTGAGACCTCTGCTGCGTAGGAATATTTCTTGTTCAGGGATTCGGATATCCTTGCTAAAATCCAGGAGTGAAGAGTGTAGGGTAGGAGTCGTACGAGGTGTATATGTGCAAAATCAACGAAAACGTTCTCCCCACTCTATTTGCTCTGAATTTTCGAGAAGTTTTGTTGGTCTTTTAAGGAAATAACTGCGGCTCGGTGACCAAGAAGACTAAGTATTGTGGCGCCCTGGCCTTTGAATGCATACTGACAATTGAGTGGGACCTCGCTATATAAATCATATTGTAGTCGAAGCTGGGAGTCATTATATCACTATACACGAAGAACCTCTAAGGCTAAATCAGTTAACGCTACTCATGTCTATGTCGAGATGACGATGTAGCTGATCACTCTGGTGAAGTGGTGAAGGGAGAGGAAGAGCAATGGTGTGCGCCTGAGGATCACTGGATGCGGCAACCGGAAGTTGAGCGGGGATAGTCTGTACCTCCTGCACAAACGCACGTCAGACGTGAGGACAAACGTTTGAATGAGACACCAACCTCGCCATCAGCGTCAGCCATCTGCGGCATGGAAACTGCGCACTTGAAACTGAACGTTGGTGTAGGAGGCAGCGGAAGCGTCTGTCCCGTACGGCGATGCTTCGCTACCCGCTTGGAGCCAACTATCCTGCGGACTTTGTTGTCAACCTCTATCTCGTCTTCTGACACGACTTCAATGACGAGATAAGTGTCAAGCTGGGGGGTATTCAAGTTGGCAAAAGAGCGTTTGCTAGCTGCCTGGTCGGAAAGCGGATCCGAGTGTGGGGATGACGGAAATTCGGCAGTGGGTTGCGCGACCAGGGGTTCGGTGTTGTCTCGATAGTAGGAGAAATCGGGGGCACCCATGTTTAGACGGCTGAGTGCTAGGGAAAGTGGTAAATATATATATGGTGGTGGTCGGCAGGTGAAGGATATGAGCTTTATATTACATTATAATTTGTAAGCTCATATCCTTCAGGCCCTGCATGCATCCGCGCAGCGGCTCACCCCAATAAGGGTGGAGTGTCATTGTCAGAGTACCAGTAATCGCCATCATGTGACGAGATTGCGCGTCCTTCATGATTGCCTATTTGAAGAAAGTTAGAGACACTGAACAAGCCCAAGATAATAACGACCAACCATTTCTTTCTAGCGATCCAAAACTGCGCCTTGTATATCCACTGCATCATGGCGTACTGGTCGCTGGTATATTCGCAGTCAACGGTTTCAGGATGGTCTTGCGGAAAAGTGAAACCGATCTCTCTTGCCGCGTGTAATAGTTCCTCCAGACTTGGCTCCAACTTGGCGGCACCGCCGGATGACCATAGGAGAGGCCCTAGGTTGATCCAGACGCCGTCGGGATGTAGCAGCGTATGAATGTGCTCTAAAGTTGCAAAGACATTGGAAGATGTGTCGATGAAGAAAAGGCTGACGATATAATCGTATTTCTGGTCCTTTGGCAGCTCAAGAAAGTCGTCTTGAAGCAGACGCAGGTTTCCGTCCAGCCTGGGTAGGACGTCGGGGAACTCGACTGCTCGGAATAACGAGTCATTCGACCTTTGGTGCGAAAACCAATGGGCATAGGGATAGACCTTGTGCTGATTAAGCGAGGACGTTGCCTGAGGCGAGAGTAAAAATTTGAATGCAAAGTTCATGAAGGACGACATTTCGACGGCAGTCGTGTCAAACCCCAGCTGCGACACTTCCCAGGAAAACCGACCCAGCCCTGAGCCAGGAATAAGGACTCGACGTCCAGCACGTTCACCTGGCGCGACGGCGTCGAGCACGTCAAGAATAGGCGTAAAAATCTTTTTTCGTTCTGCAGCCCCTTCGGTACTCCAGTCCCGTACGAAATGCCGGAGCGATTCGCGTACCCTCGACAGGTCTCCCAAGCCTACACTGATGTTGTGCGCCGGCCATTCATGCAAGTCGTGCTCGACGGCGGCAAGCCGAGCAATGGCATCTGCGATTTTGCCGTTCGCTTCTATTGTTTTTTCAAGGGTATTCAGCTTGGCTGGGTATCCAATATCATAGCCAATCCGTTTGTGTTTCCTTCCAAGCGTCACGTAGGCTGCCCGCGCACGAGAAAGCTCGTGCATAGAGAGCTGGCGGTACCGTTTGAAGGAGTGAAATGCATGTTGAGGCGAGAAAATGCCAGCCTCTGTGCGCGCCGCCGAGAAGAGAAAGAAAATGTCGGACCACGCCAACGTTGGGTATACTCGGAAGACGAGGAAGAGAATGACCAAAGGAAGGAATACGGCGACGAGGATGTCGAAGGGCATATATGCGTATTGCCTGTGGCAGTGACGGACCAGCCACAGCACGTGGGCGCAGCGCCCAGGCAGTTGACTTTGTTCCGTACCACCATCCGGCAGAATTACATTGTCATTCCTTCGGCCTGTCGACAACGATGACGGTTAGCAGGCAGCCGTCGACGACGTCGCTGGGCAGATACGTGCGCAGCATGTCGCCAATGCCACAAGGCGAACGGAACTCCGACTTTTGTAACACTTTCTGGGGTGTCGACGATGTCGGTGTCGGCGTGCTGTTCACGAGGATGCGAGGCGCCATGAGAACAATGGAGGAACTGAGAAATTTTTGGAAGGAGCGGTATGTGCAACCAGAATATCGCTGGTCGTCTGCTCATTGGTAACCAGCGCTGCTATCGAGGATGACTACGCGAGGCGACTGGCCAAGCTGGCCAAGTACCCACTAGGAAGAGATGAAATAGGGTGCGTCCATTGACCATCGATACGATCAATCTACCTAACAGTGCCTGCAGCGATATCCGGAACTGCCTGGAAATCGTTGTACTCGAAACCCAAAACCAGTCAAAATTCCATAGTAGGCTTGCCTATACCATTTCAAAAGAACTAGAGGCCAAGGCTGCACAGTTCCATACTGACCAGGGCACACATAAGAAAAACTGGCAGAACCCCATAGAGAAGGCATTCAAGGCCAAGCAGGCGCAGGAGGGCTATGTCAACAAGGCTCGCGAAAAATACGAACAGGACTGCGTCCGAATCAACTCCTTCACCGCCCAGAGCACTCTCGTTCAGGGCAAGGAGCTCGAGAAGATCACACTTAAGCTCGAACGGGCCAAGCAGACGGTGCAAGCCAATAATCGCGACTACGTCAATTTCTCAAAGGCTTACGCCGATACTGCCGCCAAGTGGGAACAGGATTGGAAAACCTTCTGCGATTCTTGTCAGGATACGGAAGAGGAGCGACTCGAGTTTATCAAAGATAGTCTCTGGGGATTTGCCAATGTCGTTTCCGCTGTCTGCGTATTCGACGATAATGTGCGTCTTCTCCTGCTTTGTTTTGTCATTTCTCACTCTGTATATAGTCATGTGAGAAATTACGAATAGCACTGGAGGAGGCCGAGGTAGAGCGGGATATGGAGAACTTCGTTCGTGATTACGGCACTGGTAGTCAAATACCAGACCCCCCAGCGCTCATCGATTACAATCGTCCCGACACCATGCCCTCTTCTTCGTCTGATACGACCTTCCACCTCGCTGACTTTGTTCGCGTGGCCCGACCGCACAAGAAACGCAAAGTCAGCGATAAACTTTCCGAAGACGATCCCCCGAAGTCGAAGCGTGATGATTTACAGAGGCAGCCCAGCAGGCGCAGTGTGGCGTCTTCAGTTACTCCTCCACCAGCTGTTGAAGAAGAGCCGAAGGTCAATATGGCTGGGCTGGGTGCCGGAGGTAGCAGGCAGGCAACCGAAGACGTGCCGTCCGTCAATGGCACTTCGTCGCCAATCAAAGCTGAAGTGGAACGGAAACCTACGACCGTGTCACGGAAGCCACCTCAAGATCCTAAGGCAGAATCAATTGTCCCCACCGCGCAGACATTCATGAAGGTGGGTAATAATGCCTATCCTGTAGATGTCTCTCGGGACCCTCAGGAGCAGAGCGGACAGTCTACATCCATTGTTAATAATCAAAGCCCAACAAAAGGCGTTGATACCGAGGATCCATTGGCTAAAACTCTCGCAGAGCTTAACAACGCTGTGTCTACACAAGGAAGCGCGAGGAGAAACAGCATGTGGAGAACACCGCAAAATGTACAGCAGCCCCAACCCCGCACACCCGGTGCTCCTCTCAGGACATCTGGTACTTCACCGGCATTCGGTGGACCTTCACGACAAGCAACTCTTGCTTCACCGTCCCGGCCAGGAAGTTCTGCTTCCTCGGCCCATCGTGATTATCGCAATTCTGCGGACATGGTTGTGGGCGCTCATCCAACCGCGTCGCGGCCCGTGTCACCCAATCCCGGTCCTTCGAACCCGCCAACGGCCGCGTTCATGAAACCCAGAAACTCCCTCGACCCGGCAGAGACGGAAGCCATCAAGAGCGTGCTCACGGATTATCACCAGTCTCTTCCCGGTGAGCGAAAATCTATCAGTCGCCGCGGGAGCTACAACGCGCCTTCACCCTCACCTTCGACCGAGCATCAGCAGCAGGTCCAGAATCTAGGAAGGCCGCCTAGCCAAATGGGCCATGCTGGTGTTGGAGCACACGGATCCCGAAGTAACAGTCCCCAACCTCTGTCCCGCGGGCCCAGTCCCGCTCCTGGATATATCCCTGCGCCCCCAGGACCCTCGATCCAACGTTCGGCGAGTCCCAACAACGTCGGTATTGCCCTAGATCCTTCTGGACGCGTGCTTCACGATGATATGGCTCAACGATACCAGCACCAGCACCAGCAACAACACCAGCAACAGCAACAGCAGCAACGGCCCCCGGTCCCTCAGCAACCACCACCCCCGCCGATTCAACAGCAGGCGCCTTCTTATACCCAACCGGTTCAGAGACGCGGCAGTTACATGAGTATGGGACCGGCCATACCCCCACCTCCCCCTCCGGTGCAGCCAACGTATACCCCTGGACCTCCTTCTGGATATACTGCACCTCCTCCAGCCCCGGTCCCGGTGGCAACTTACCAAATGCAGTACTCCGCGCCGCCCCCTGCGCAGTACCAGGCTCCTATGCAGCAGCAAGTATTCCAGCCTCAGCCCCAAATGTATGGTAACGCAGGGCAGAACAGCATGCAACGCGCTACATCAGCTGCTAGTGGTCCGTATTATACTAATGGGACGCCTGCCCCTGGACGGCAGATGCATGTGCAAGCTGGATCTGGATATCAGCAGCCAGCTTCTGTGTACGGGCGGTCGCCTTCTCCTCAGCCTCCGCCACCTCCTGCGCCTCCACAAGAGGAGACTCCTATTTTGTTTTATGGTGAGGATTTGCCTTCATTATAAGTAGGTGATTAATGATGTGATACCTGTCCTTTTTTAGTGAAAGCTCTGTATGATTATACTGCTACGATCGACGAGGAATTTGATTTCCAAGCTGGGGATGTCATTGCTGTGACAGCTACGCCGGAGGATGGTTGGTGGAGTGGGCATCTACTAGATGATGCTAGATCGCAACCGGGCAGACATATCTTCCCAAGTAATTTTGTGTGTTTGTTCTAATGCTGAGTAGGAGGTTCTGTGTATCTTCTGGCATCTCTTTCTTTTTTGTTTGTTTGTTCTACCGTCGTATACCGTCTGGACGCTCCATCTTTGTCATTCGAGACCTATTCGTTTCTTCTACACGTATTGTACATTTCCAAAACATGCATTGATCGTTGGGGGTGGCCAGATCCGATGGTACAAGATTAAGGTCGAGTAAGGCCGGCCTTAGTGTTCTGCCGTGAGTTACACTGCTGTGACGTCCGTTGAAAGGTTGAATTAGCGCTGTGTCCGGAAGATTTGCGCGTAGCACCGGGGAGTCGGATTTATCTACCTCAGTCTTCATTTCTCCTTGTATACGTACTTTACGCATCTTTCCGAAGTAAGTCCTGAGATGCAGACGGATCATATGTGTTTGTAAGGCACATTTATGGGCAGCTTGGCGAGGCCAGGGTCGCGTTGTAATTGGTTACTATAAAGAGAGACGAAGGGTATAAAAGGGCTTGATCAGAGACTGTCTCACTGTCAATGACCCGCGACGAACAATAACGTGTCCGACAATCACTGTCGACCGTCCATATAATACTCCGTCTCCACATACAGACCATCACCGACACCGCCCCCATTGCGACAGTCATCTCGCACTGCTAGTATATCAAGGGCCTAGACATTATCGCGGCCTCAAATTTTAATCCCATTCTCACCCTCACTCATTCCTTGTTGCTACCATGATGCGCGCAGCTTTCGATATCTACGAGCACCCAGATCTCACTTCATCGGACGTGTGGTCCAAGACGAACCCCTCAGCCAAGAGGGAAGCCCTGTACAAAGTCATTGCAGTACTGTCGCTGGCGGCGGCGGCCTCTACATATGTTGTGTATCGGTTTACTGGGCTAGGGAGCAAACTACAACAGAGGTGCGTTTTGTTTTGCTTCCTTACCGGCTTGTGGATCTGACGAGCCTCCCCCCTCCAGCTCACCGTGGAATTTTTGAAGGAGTCTTTACGCAGGGAGACGACAGGGAGACGCCGTTGGGCCTCGCATCATAACATTATTTAATTGCTCGCTTTTCGACAGGTACTTGTACATTATATTTGTTCGTTCTCGTTGGTTCTTGTTTCACTGTATCATGGCTCCCATAGTATCATATCCCCTTCTCTGTGCTCTACCGTACCATACCACATGCTTTCAACAAGGCTTTCTTATTTCTCCGAATACATCGGTTATCATGTTGTTGTCCCGAGTAACGCGCTGCATTGCATTGAGACCGGTTATCACATGCGTGCAACATCAAGAGACGGACCGCGTTTTCTCGGGAAACAATAGCGATGGAAGGAGGAGGATACGACCGGTATCGATGTTGACAGAAGTAATTGAATCACGTCCGGGCCGATATGGTGACTCATATTGCTGATTGGCGGCGAAGTGAACATGAAACGCGAACGAACCGCGGCTAATTAATTATCAAAGTAACCACGAATATTACGCGTTGCAATAAGCGCGAAAGTGCCATCATGAACTCCGGAATCCACCTAAATGTGCGTGAAGCAGCCTGAATCTCTTCTTTGATCAAAGAGAAAAGCACCCGATGACTACGACTAGTGCCCCGGCCCATTCAAGACGGCGTCACGCTTCATCGTATTTACCGAATTGGCAGACAGTTAGCCCCGCTTACTACTTGGAAATAAGTAATACGGACCGATCTCAGCTGAATGTCAGCCTGTGTTGCTTGTCAATAATTCGTTGCCGAGTGACATCGAATCACACTTAAGAATGTCCGAAGACAGGTTAGGATTAATATCTGGTGTACAATATAACAAGATGATTCGCTACTTGTCTTTAGTGCGCATCAATATCTCATGATGCGGAACTTGTCAGTACCGTTCAAAACATGAGGGTGTCGCACGCCTGAACCGTGCTCGGCTCAATTCCACGATATCTTTCTCTGGTCGGGTACATCCACGAGACTGTCCAAACTGGTTAGTACGCGGTACGCAATTAGCCGCGATCAAAATGGCACGTACTCAATCTCCACCGCGTCTCCCACGCGTTTGGCCCATAGATAGATGAGCTGACCCTGTATACCCTTAGCCTTGATAACTTGCGTATAGCGCTTATGTCCCTCGGGGTGGAACGGGATTTGCAGTGGCCATCCCCGCTCGCGTGCCATGGGCGGGTCGCCCGGAGAGGTCCTCACCATCGTACTCCTCCGTCGGTCAAAACAGAAGATGGTCTGACCCTTGTACCTCCCGCCTTCGTGGCTGTAATCAGCAGGCATTTGCGTCCGCAGGAGGAACCTCTCGTCCCCGTATTCGTTACGGATGGAGTCGCCTACGTTCGTGGTACCAGAATACTTGATGGCCTCTTGGTCTATGGCGAATCCACTTTCGGGTGTCATGTCGACGTAGGTACGTGCGGAGATGTAAAGTTTATCCGAGGGGAAACTTGATGGGTCGTTCAAGAGGCGCTTTGACGTCTTACAGACCTCTTTGTGTAGTGGCCAGTCAGCCTTGTTGCACTCCGCGTTGCAATAATACTACAATTAGGCGTGAGAATATTTACAATTGTCAATGAGTTGGAGACACCCACCACTGATTTGCACCTAAAATAAAGAGAGGTCAACAAACAGACAAGGTGAAGAACATGAGTACCAACGAGTTGCACATGAGTTTCTTTGCTGCCTTTCCGCAAGCTTTACAAGTCGTTCCCTGTTGCTGGATAGGAACTCCGGTTTCGATCTCTTCTAGGACCCTTGACAATATAAAATTGACTCAGGTTCAGGCTGATATCGCGTCGGCAGGACAAACCCACCTCCATCGCAGTCTAAGACAAGGAACGAAGAAGCTTATCTTAGTCTCTTTAACTGCGTCTTGTGATATGCCGTTCCAGTGCGACTGATGTTCTTCTGAATAAGCCGGGTCGAGGAGTTCGGAATTGAATGATAGAAGACGAGCAAACATTCGCAAATGAGCTTCTGATACCTGCTCCCCACATTGCATATGAAACTGGAGCTTTTCGCGTACTTGCTTGGCCGACGCTCTAGGCATGTTCTTCTTGATCTTGGATTCGAGGAAAAGAGTGAACTGAGAGCCGCCCTGCCTCTTTGTCAGCCGATGGAGATGTGATTCGCGGCGGGCCTCTCACTTTTGGGCGTCCTTCCATGTAAGAATATCGTACCAGCACCAGCGGGAATTTGGGTGTTTGCATCATTGGGACCAGAGGACCTAGCCTTTGTTTAGTGCGCGCGCTATTATGATACTGGGCAAGACAATTACCATTCGGGGAATGTCCAAACTTGGTCTCTTGAGAGGTTTTTAGTTGCTGCATGAACTGCGAAATATTGAGAAAGACGACGACAAGACGAGTTGCGATCCACAGGTTACCTTGTCGGATGGTTCAGGCCAAGAACATTGCCTGACGTCCAGAATCTCCATGATGAGCAAATGGTCGTTGTCAGTGTAATATGTCACGAAAGGGGTGTCATTTCCGCCTTCTCGCGTGATGTCCAACGAGGCCTTGCTCATTACGGCCTTTGTACCCATCCATGCACCCGTGATGTCCGGGGCTGCTCTTTGGGCTGCTCCAGACATGTTTTCCATTTGCGTAAAAGCAGAAGTGGTGAAATGGCGAAAGACATAGCTTTGTAAAGTTGTTAGTTCTTTGTTGTCAGTAGAATGGTGACACAGACTCACGAGTCCAATCTTTTCGCGTCTTTGTATCCATCCATCTTCATTGCGCCAATCGTGTTAGACTTGAGCTCAGGCTTTGCTTTCTCCCAGTTTGGCCAGGCGGGGAACGCAGTAACGTCGAGCTTGGAAGATGTCAGGAAGGTTTTCCCATGAAAGAGATTGTCAATTCTTTGAGAATCCCACAATGCGTAGCGCAGTTTCCCGATGACTTCCTCGTTGGACAAGGCCCGCGATTCTAGAGGTGATAGACCGGAGACACCCATACACTTTAGCCAGATGAGGGCCTCCATGCGATTCACGGTGTCGAACGCGCCATTGGCCTCGTCGGGATCAGCAATTCGTAATTTTGACGCGACCTCGGCAATCTCGTCGTCGGTGAGATATTTTCTGCTGGCTGGGTGCTGAGAAAAATCGGCCATGATAATATGAAAGAAAGAGGAAAGGGGATAGAGCCGGCGGCCGTCCCGGATAGGAAACCTCCGGTATCACCCGTTCGTTGCCACGGTTTCGGGGTCCTGGCGTTCATGTCCATATCGAGACTTCCGTTCTCTTGACTGCCGGCGATATTCGTCACACCGCCCTGCCTGGATGTACATCTTTCCTGACGCCATGCACCGTACTTACGGTGCAGATGACTTCAGAATTCCTTGCTTTGCAGTTTCAGTATAACCCGACAGCGAAGATACACGTACCTGGAGGTAGAAGAGTATTCTTTCGGCGATGCAGCTACCTCCATCTACCATGCCTATACAATACCTATCCTCTAGGCAGTCATACAAGGGACTCCTCACCACCTTTCGAGTCGTATCTCTCGCCGTTCTCCTACCATACTGGGCGGCCTGCTACATCCTCTCCAACTCACGTCCCAGAGCATCCAGGTCCCGATGTTTGAATGATTCGCTGGATGATGCCCATCGTCCCTTTGTGTGGCATTCCAGTCCAGCCGACGGACAAGGAACGCCAAGCGCGCGAAGCGGAGCTGAAAACGACATCTTTCGTTTGGCTTGAACCAGCGGACGACCTGCGTGGCTAAGGATGGGAAGGTCGGAACGATGCGGGTTCCCGGGTATGTATAGCGGAAAGGGAGCCCCTTGATGCATGGAGAACATGTTGATGGCCTTGTCGGCTTGTGGATACATGGCGGGGAGTATATAATGGGCAACGGATCAGAGTATTTTGGAGAATGCGGTACGTAAACTCGTATCCGTTTCAAATGCATCATTCAGCTCAATCTATTTAGGTATCGCGAATAATATCCAAGAATACAGTCAAGTCAAGTACATCGTTTGTGCGCTGCTCAAATTTTGTTTCCGTGGATGACTTCTGACAATACAGTCAATCAGCTGTCGAATATCGCCTACTACATGAATCCTGTCACGCCGCACAATTGTTGGACGCCTATTCTCACCTACTCAGTGGTTTGCAAGATCGCCGAAGATTGTAAATGCGCCGGAGCTACGATTAACTTTCTGACCTACTCCCCGTCTGATCAATTTTCAAGGACATCTCGTTATGTTACTCGGTAGACATCTCTACGAAGAGAAAGCCCTACCCATGCTGAGTGCCCTGATGGTGTTTTCGGTCGGTGATTCTTGCATCCGGAATTCATTGCGGAGAGCAACGTGCTTGATTTCCTCTTGGATGGCAGCGGTATGCTTTATTTCACTGTGAGCTTCTCTCCCGATGCCTCAGGTTACCGCTCATGCAATTCTCGGCAGTTTGGAACAACCTCGAAATCGCGGGTATGAACTTTTGACCAACGGCGTACACAGCATCCTTCGACTATCTCGCAAATGGGTGAAGGTCATAGGGAAATGATCAAACTAGTTTCAAGTATACCAAGAAATCGGCGGCTAGCCTTCGCCTGGCAGTGGAACCCGGAAGACTCAGAAACGTGGGA
This sequence comes from Armillaria ostoyae, assembly GCA_902506015.1. NCBI lineage: Eukaryota > Fungi > Basidiomycota > Agaricomycetes > Agaricales > Physalacriaceae > Armillaria > Armillaria ostoyae. Next base: position 4,144,553 of record LR732082.1, read on the forward strand.
AAGACAGAGAAGGGGGACTTCCCTTAACTTCCGGCCAACATTCGGGAGTTCTTGACGTTCCTTCCTATCGCACCTCAGCAGGGCCCACGTCCGTCCACAGGGACGGCAACGGTTGACTATAATGCAAAAAGATATCCTGACCCCTCCCACGGATCGACCATTCCTCAGCTGGCTAGATGTTACTCATCCCTAGATTTACAGACTTTCTCAATTCAAGGATTGGTGAATTCGGTATTGGCGATGTGTCTTGTCAGTCGATGTTGGACAGCCTTGACAATAGTCGGTTATCAGAACTCTGGGACGAAAACAGTATGAGCCTCTGTGGCGAATATGCTACTAGGGCGATAGAACCTGTTATTCGGGCCATCGCTAGCGCGGCCAGTCCAAGTGGCATATTCAAGCTGGCATGTCAGGGACATCGGAGTTTTCACAGAAGGGCCACTTTACTATGTCCCTTACCCGACAAGTTGATGACGTTGAACGCCGACCTGCTCTGACGAGGATAACGTGTTCTCTGCATTGCTTTCCAAAGCAGAGGCTTTCAGGCGGTCCATATGTCTTGATGCCACTACAAACCAAAAAGGTGTCGGCTCTATGGCCGTCAAGGTCAGTCTTCATCGGGTGTTGTACCATGTCGCCATCTCACACAGTGTAGCTTGCATTACAGATGATTACTTCACATGTAGAATGCGGCGTTTTTTTTTCGACAGGTTCATTGCCATTGTTGCCCAGCTAGGTGAGGCCTTCATCGCTAAGCTCGACAGACATTTCACAGATCATTTCTAGTTCGATCTACGGATGTGTTCTGCCGGGACATATCCTACTTCTATCGCCTGCTTCCAAACTTTCCATGGCACCCCTTGTGCATCCTAACAAAGCGCTCACGCAGTTTGAGGTTAAGATTCAAACGGAATCATTTCTCGCCATCGTCGTTGCTATGAATATTCTCCAAATTGATTCCTGGAAGCCGCGTCGCACATCCTCCTTCTGACCTATTGGAGGCAATAAGAAATGCAGCGGAAGTCGATGAAGAAGGCAAAGCTGGAGGAGATCAAGGTGATATACCAACTGTTCGCTTACAAGTCGCAACTGATGCAGTAAATCGACTTCATTCGTCTATGACCAAATACCCTGATGTTGTTGGATGATGTTGCACCATCCAGGGTTGCGGTCGAGCGACATACGCCGGATCTCTCTAAGCCAACATCCCTCAGAACATTCCTACAGCCAGCAGGAAGAACTACGGCCTCGCGATGAAAGACCTTTCGATATCCTTGCTGCAACACTTCACTGTTGCAGCTTTGTCGTCACGCTCCTCATATTCCAACGACAACCCATGGCATTGTAGCCCTTCTAAGCCAGATTCGGGCCAGTCGATGGAGCACTGTGTGGACGTGCCGCCCTGAAGACCGTGAGGAGCCCTTTGTCATTAAGCTTGTGGCCGTAAGCGCATTCGGAAATGATTCAGCGGGATTTCTACATCTACGAATTGGTCCTGAAGGAATGTTCTCTCGTTCCCAGGTTTCATAGTATGTTCCAGAGGACCCGTCGGCGGATGTTTCGCCTCCTGCCTTGAGGACGTTGGGGACAATCCGGAGGACTCGGGAGATGTACGACCTAGACTGGTCCGAGGTACAGAGGTCCACGCCCAGGATGCAATGGTGAGTGACCCTGTGTCTTCAAAAATCACTCATTAACCGGCTACGTCAGGAATCGGTTCCCTGAGTCGGTGAGGCAATTACGTTCGTTGGGGGTCTTACATGGCGATCTTGAACCCCGAGACGTGGCGGAAAGCTCTGAAAGATTAAAATTCTTCGGCTTTAGACGGTCGGAGCTGCACTATTGTCAACGAGATCAGTGTGGCGAGCTGCCAAAATTGTGGAGCGCACAGAATTCCCGTACATTCCTTTTTTACCATTAAACAATCGTTTCGATACTCTGGACGAGTCCGATGGCCTAAACAGATGTACTAAGACCGTGGTACTAATTTGAATGGACATCAGCCGAAATTTCAATAGTGATTATAATAGAAAGGGTGAACAACGAAAGGATTTCGTCGATGGTCTTTGGTCAGAGATGAGCGTCGCTTAAGGGATGAGCCCGAAATTCAATTTTGGGGATGACTACATGTGTTAGCCGAGCGGGACACATTTGAACATATCAAGTTATAACTGTCAAATTTGCATCACTGTTTATTACAACAAGGCAATAAATAAATGAGAGCGGATTTCCCGTACACGCTCAGAGAAGGTAGTTACACGGAGAAGCTGATACTGCTGCCCTGCGGTTTATCCTTGGGGGGGAAATTAACTTCAACAAATTACATGGATCACCATGACTGACCTTCTCTTGACCCATTTCATGATCATCGTTGAAGACTTCTGGAGTGATCGCGACCACTGACACCCGTCCTTGAATCCCGTCCGTAGGCCGTGTGCCTTCTATCGATTGGGAGGTCATATCCTTTATCATAGTGGTCGTGATGCTCATATCAGTAGACGAAGTATACGTATCCCGTCCGCCGATGATTCGGATTCGCGAATTCAACACCATGTAAACATTATTAGCATACAGTTTGGCGACGATGAGGGTTGGTGTCCCGTAAAAGGTCTGATGAGGGAACGCAAAGAAAAGGATAAAGCTGAGCAGAGCTACAACAGCTAAATGTAGGTGGTGTTATTCTTGCGACGACGATGGATGGTGCGGAGTACATACCTGTCACAGATCCCGTTTCAACAGTAAGGCGAATCAACTTCGTGACAAGCATTTGGGTACGACGGAAGCCAGTGTTGCTGCGCATAAGCTACAAAATAGTATCAGCATTAATATATAACTGCGTGAGGCAGAAAGCTCACGTAGTAAGTCATGCAGATTGCGATAATGATATCACATAGGGCAGAGGCTCCACACAAAATCTGCGCATGGGATAGTAGTATGATGAACTTGGGGACATCTAATCATCTACTTACCCCGACAGCAACGGACATCCTCGGGCTGTTGAGTTCAGTGACGTTGTCTGCTGGGAAACACCAGACACCTGTGATTATACCTGCCACAAGACTCGTCAAGGACACCTGCAAATGGATGAGCTAGACTGCCACGAAGAAAGGGGACGAAACAAACACAGATGACGAATATCGGGACGATCGGTGACTTTGACAATACGAAGATTCGGTACGCATAGAAGCCTTGCCCGACAGAAGCAGCTGGACTCATGATCAGCAACAGAAAAGGAGCAGAAGATGCTGCACATACACACAGCACTCATGATGGGGACAGTGAACCAATTGAAATACATTCCAGTCAAGGCTTCGACGTCACCGAAGCCGTACCCAAACGTCGCGAAAGCGTCGTGGGTGAAGATCATCGTCTGAACAAATTCGACAAGGTAGATTCCATAGACGAGACATTTTGTGAATTTCCTGTCCATCGGAAATGCTAGATAGTACAGATCTAACGAAGACGCATCAGAAACAATCTACTTGAGACTAGTTCGACACGACGCACATAACTGCACAGAAAGAGTGCCGAAGAGTCCCCAGTGCAAGAGATAGGCAACGATCTAAAACACCGTGTTAAATACTGAATAGACTAAACGCAAAGACTTGACGAACCAAAGGTCCAGACCTGAGATGAAATAATTCAGTACAGTACCGCTCAATTTCAAGATTATTACCTACACCTTTACTATGGGATAACCTACGGGGACGGGCTGCATGTTGCGTGTCTGGGGTTGTTTACCAATTCTGAAGCCTGGAAAGAGTCGGTATATATATCTCCGACTGTCATCGTGAGAAATCTGAAAGACGGTCCAAGGCGGGTCAGCATCACACACCGACTCGGAGTTGCAACTTGCAAGGCACTTGACTAGATGGCACTAGTGAAGAATAGGTTTCATAGTGTGCTGTTACCGGTATTCTTGCGGCCGGGATAGTAAGTAAGTACCTTGCTGCGTAACGGTGAGATAGTCTTCCGGCCCGGGCGGAATGCCGAATTTCCTGCTAGAATCTTTGGAACGGCTTCTTCCGAAGCCTACCAAAAAGCGAATAAGTATGCTCTCATACATACACATCGATATCGCATTCTATGGCTGTGGGACTTCTTCAATCTTAACAAACTCAACGAACATTTCGAAAGATTAGGAGGCATCAGGAAAATCTGGTGCACAAGACGCTGCTTTCGATGCACGTGCTAGGACACGTTTCGTGGCGGCACAGAACCCCGGTGTTCCTTTATTGGGACCGCATGCCGGTTTTCTAAACTCTAAACTCTAGAGGACGGAGATAGCTCGATTTCGAACGCGACAACTATACAGCGTAAATATTTTCTCCTTCTCACAGTTTCTCCTGGCGGCAGTTTCAGTATCAATTTGATCAACGCACTGGTCTCTTTCCTTTTATACCTTGGTTCGAAGTTCGGAACAGAATCACGAGCATCAATTCGATGGGGTCGATGCGTGGACCACTAATGAACCTGGTTGAAATCAGAGTAAGTAGTTGGACTCCCAAGCCGAGGTCATGACGAAACCCAAGATCGAGCCACCCAGGCCGTTTGTAGAACTTGAAGACCTATAGACGGGAAACTCGAAATCAATGATTCCCCCATACTATTAACCACCACGGTAAACCGGAACTATATAAAATATTTTCAGCACGCCCACTTTGCCCTGTGGCAATCACCTTTGGACTTTGTATCAAGGAAACCGATGTCGCTAAGCTCTATACACCAGGCCGAGATCGGGTTCGTCACGGACAACTCTTGTTACTATCATCTCTTCCCTAGTATGTACCAACGCTTGCCTCCTGTTCTGGTGATTCCACCGCAATTCTGCCGAAATCGCATCTGCGGGAGTGTCATTCAAGTCTCTCCGATATCGGAGTCCGCCGAAGTCTCACTACAGAGGCTGGTGCATTTTTGATAGCCTAAAACTGGACCTTAAAAGGTTTTGATTCCAGCGTCAGTTTTCACGCTCTTGTTTTGCCCATTGTAAAACGAGAAGATATCTTAAGTCCGTTGTTCTGTAAGGGGAAAAGTTTTCAATACCGTTCTACTGTCGGCCTTTTCAGGACCGAGAAACGCCTCGCTAAATCAAAACCTTTTAGGTCTTCGTTTGTCGCCAGCTAAAATACACTGGCCTCTGTGATGTCTCTATCGTGAGCATGACTCGTCCATGTCAAGGCTTTTCGATAGTCCTTGATTTTTACATCAAGGTAATAGCCTAGAGTGAGTGTCACCGTTCTCTTGGGCTTTTATTCTTCACTGACCATGAAGCAGGTACAGCTTGTCGCTACTGTCGACCGGTTGCGGCAACCAACCTTCCACGCATTTGAGGACCATTTTTGAGTATACATCAATGTAGTCAGGCGTTAGAGACCACGTTCAAGGTCGTCGTATGGAATACATGCGGCTTGCCTTGTCATCGGTAAACCAGGATTTCCGACCGGATATATGCAGCACGGACAAAGCGGTTTCCCTGAAGCGTGAGTATATACTTCAGGAATTTTAGTACCAGTATGAAACGACATGTGCGAACGAAGGGTAAATCCAGCCCAAATCCAGCCCCTGTGTGGAGCGGTACTAGCACTGAGCACGATTTAATGTGGAGCACCTTGCGGACGAATTTCACTTGGACATCGACTAAGGGTTTCTAGCAATGACTTGGTAGCGCCACCTCACATCCATGGATGGGATGGCAGTCCACACGCGCCATGTAGAGCTGCTTGGAGTGCCGTGGTATATTAAAACAAGACAATAAATAGACGAAAGCGGATTTCCCATACACGCAGTGTAGGCTCAATGAAGGTATAGTCTAAAGATTACACTGAGAGGCTTATACTGCTGCCCTGCGGTTTATCCTTGAGGGAATTCAACTTCAACAAATTACATGAATCACCATGACTAACCTTCTCTTGACTCATTTCATGATCATTGTTGAAGACCTCTGGAGAGATCGCGACTACTGACGCTCGTCCTTGAATCCCATCCGTAGGCCGTGTGCCTTCTGTCGATTGGGAGGTCATATCCTTTATCATAGTGGTCGTGATACTCATATCGGTAGACGACGTATCAGTATCTCGCCCGCCAACAATTCGGATTCGCGAATTTAGCACCACGAGAACGGAATTAGCATACAGCTTGGGAATGACGGTAGATGGTGTCCCATAGAATGTCTGATGAGGAAACGCAAAGAAAAGGACAAAGCCGAGCAGAGTGACAACAGCTGAACGTAGGTGGTGTTATTCTTGCGACGACGATGGATGGTGCGGAGTACATACCTGTCACAGATCCCGTTTCAACAATAAGACGAATCAACTTCGTGACAAGCATTTGGGTATGACGGAAGCTAGTAGTGCTGCGTTGGAGCTACGAAAGAATATTAACGTTAATCAAGACAACTGGGAGAGAGTTCACGTAGTAAGTCATGCAGATAGCGATAATGATATCACATAGGGCGGAGGCTCCGCACCAAATCTACGCGTGGGTCAGTACAATGAACTTGGGACGCCTAATCATTCACTCACTCCGACGACAATGTACATCTTCCGGTTATTGAGTTCAGTGATGTCGTCTGCCTGAAAACAGCAGACACCTGTGATTATAGCTGTCACAGAACTCGTCAGGGACACCTGTAACTAGATGAGTAGACCCGCCACGGAGAAACGAACGGAAACAAACACAGATGACGAATATCGGGACGACTCGGGACTTTGACAATATGAAGATTCGGTACGCATAGAAGACCTGCCCGACAAAAGCAACTGCACTCTTGATAATTAACAGGGAAATGAGCAGAAGATACTGCACGTACCAGCGGCACTCATGATGGGGATAGTTAGCCAATTAAAATTCATTCTAGTCAGGGCTTCGATGTCACCGAAGCCGTACCCGAACATTGCAAAAGCGTCGTGGGTGAAGAGAATCGTCTGAACAAATTCGACAATGTAGATGCCATAAACGAGACATTTTGTGATTTTTCTGTCCTTCGGAAATGCTAGATAGTACAGATCTAAGAAGAACACGTTAGAAACAATCTACCGGAGAGCGATTCGGGGAGACGCACACAACTGCACAGAAAGAGTGCCGAAGAGTCCCCAGTGCAAGAGATAACCAACGATCTAAAGTGACCGTGTTAAGGATAGAGGAGATTAAACGCACAAATTGACAAACTAATGGTCCAGACCTGAAATGAGATGATTCAGTACATGAGTAGGCCCACCACCCAAGTTCAAGATTATGACCTACAGCCTTTCTATGGGATAGCCTGCGGGGACGGGCTGCATGTTGTGTCTGGGGTTGTTTTACCGATTCTGAAGGGACAGAACCTGTACATATACTTTTGTCCGTCATCGTGAGAAATCTGTAAAAAGGCGCTCGAATACCCACGGCGGATCACCATCACACCGCAGAAGCCGAGGTGAAAGGCAGTCCAACCACTCTAATTTCAACCATGTTCATTAGTGGTCCACGCATTGACCCATCAAATTGATTATCGGGATTCCATTCCACAGGTTCAGAAGAAATCTCCAAACCAAGGTACAGGAGGAAAGATACTAGCGCGTTGGTATCAAATTGGTACTGAAGCTGCCCCCAGAATAAACTGTGAGAAGAAGAATAGATTTATCACTCAACATGCTGTACAGTTGTCGTGTCCGATCTGTGTCCATTTCTTCCTCGTCCAATAGAAAGCGGCTTCTAATACCCGAGATACTCCTCGTTGGAAATCTTCCTGATCAGTTACAGCATCCATTGAGTTTGTTAATAGGAAGAAGTTCCACAGCCATGGAATGCGACATGTATATACCGGGAATCTCTGTATCTCTTGGTACCGAAACATTCATGGGTCATGTCTTCGGATTTATAAAATCGTACTCCACCGAGAGCGGCCCAAGAACTGTAGAAATAGGCTAGAGCTCGAGGTCTGGCTCCGAATCGATGGATCGTGAAGGAAACGCAAGCGTGGGAAAGCAAACGCAACCATGTCGTACCAAAATAGAAATCCCAAATTAAAACGCATCAATTCTCTGCTCCGCGTAACATACTCAACAGTGTGATCACAACGGTATGAGCCTTCAGCTTCAGCGCTCAGCTTCAAGCTTCAAAGCTTCATCAGCACATGGCTCCGTAATGGCATCTATCCCGCCAAATCATTTAATCTACAAGAATTCTAGATTATTTTCCCTCGAACCACCAGTACACTAGCGCTGGAGACAAACTCATCAATGCCGACTGGCAATGCACCCTATCCGATATCGTGCGGGAATCCCTGGTCAAGTTCTGGTCGTTGCTGCTGCTTTGTCGCCGGACTCTTCACATTTCGTCGATACCGTTAAACCCTGATGCGGTAACGCTCGTAGACCTATGTTCCAAAGACCCGTCTGCGGTTGGTTCGCTTTCTGTCTTGGGGATATTGGGGACATTCTAGAGAAAATGTACGACCTAGGCTGGTACGATGAAATAAGGTTCATGCCCAAGATACAATGGTGGGTGAGCCTGTGGTCTTCAAATGATACTCATTGACTGGCTCCTGCAGGTCGAAACTTCACATTCATTGGGTGTCTTGTTTGTCTGGAGCATGTACGTTCGTTGAACCCCGAAACGTGACGGAAATCTCTGAGGTATCTGAATTCTTCGGCTTTGGACGGTAGGAGCTGCACCATTGTCAACAGGGTCGATGTGACGAGCTACGAAATATGTTAAGTGTATAGAGTTGTTGTGCATGCATTTTCGTTATCGCATCGGCTCCCAAGTACAAAATACGCAGACCTTTCGATAGAAAAAGCCAACAAAGTAAGGACTTTGTCAATTGTTTGGGTTAGGGCGTCGGTACTTGAATAAATATCGTTACAAACTTCGTGTATGAAGTTGGCTCAAAGATCATAGCGACCCTTTTGATATATAGGTAAAACCGAGTGAGACGCAAAAAGCTGTCAGATTTGAACTGACAAAATTAATGTTTATTACAACGTTGCCAATACAGTAAATAAATCAGAGGGGGGCTCCCGTACACGGTGTGCTCAAAAAATGCACTCGAACAGTGACGCTCATACCGCCGTCCTATGGTTTCTCTTTGGGGGAAAAGTCAACTCCAATAAAGGACATAAATCAACCATGACTGACACTCATTTGACCCATTTCATGATCATCATTGAACACCTCTTTAGGTATTGCGACCATTAACACCCGTCCTTGCATCCCGTCCGTAGGTCGTGCGCCTTCTGTTGATTGAGAAGTGATATCTCGTATCATAGTGCTCGTGATGCTCATATCAGTTGAAGATGTATAGGTATCCCGTCCGCCCAAAATTCGGATTCGCGAATTCAGAACCATGTAAACGGTATTAGCATACAGCTTTGGCATGTTGAAGGCTGGTGTCTGGTAGAAGGTCTGATGAGGGAATACTAAAAAGACAATAAGGGTGACCAGAGCAACAACAGCTAAAATTGGGCGGTGTTATGCTTGTGACAACGACGGATGGTAGGAAGTGAATACCTGTCACAGATCCCGTTTCAATGGTGAGACGAATTAACTTTGTGACCAGAATTTGGGTGCGACGGAAACCAGTATTGCTGCGCATAAGCTACGACATATCAACGTCAATGAACATTGAAGATAACTGAAAGAGAGAAAGAGCTCACGTAGTAAGTCATACAGACAGCGATGATGATATCACACAAGGCGGAGGCTCCGCACCAAATCTGCGCATAATTCAGCACGGTGAACACTGGACGCCTGAGTCAGGTATTTACCCCGACGGCGATGGACATCCTCCAGTTATCGAGTTCAATAATGTTGCCTGCTTGGGAAGAGAAGATACCTGTGATAATACCTCCCACAAAGCTGGTCAAGGATACCTGTAAATACCCGATAAGCTAAACTGCCACAGAGAAAGAGTACGGCGACAAACACAGATGACGAATGCGGGGACGGTTCGGGACCTTGACAATATGAAGATTCGGTACGCATAGAAGCCCTGCCCCACACAAGCGACTGCACTCGTGATAAGCAACAAAAAAAGAGCAGAAGGTACTGCACGCACCAGCAGCGCTCATGACAGGGACAATGGACCAATTAAAATGCATATCAGTGAGGGCTTCCATATCACCGAAGCCGTATCCGAATGCCGCAAAGGCGTCGTGGGTGAATATCATCGTCTGAACAAACTCGACAATGTAGATTCCATAGACGAGGCATTTTGTGAATTGTCTGTCTTTCGGGAAAGCCAGGTAGTACAGATCTAATGAGATGCGTTAGAAACAGTTTAATGAAGAGTGACTCGGAGCGACGCACACAGCTGCACAGAAAGAGTCCCAAAGAGTCCCCAGTGCAAGAGATAACCAACGATCTGAATGACCGTGTTAGGGATTGAGTAGACTAAACGCACAATTTGACAAACCAAAGGTCCAGACCTGAGATGATCGATGAGATGATTCAGTATATAGATGCCTCTCAAGTTCAAAATTATAACCTACAGCTTTTCTATAGGATAACCTGCAGGGACGGGCTGCATGTTGTGTCTGGGGTTGCTTTACTGATCATGATGGGAAAGAACTTATACATATAGTTCCGATCGTCGTGAGAAATCTGAGAGAAGTGGCCAAGGCCGGTCAGCATCAACCATTCATTAGCATTGACTGTCACTAGTGGTCTACGCATTGGCCCATCAAATTAATTACCATGATCCCGTTCCACAGGTTCAGAAGAAATCTCCGAACTAAGGTATAAGACGAGAGATACTAGCGGGTTGATATTAAATTAATAGTACTGAAACCGTCCCCAAATGAACTGTGAGAAGCAACTTGAAGATGCATCACTCACTGTGGTGTGCAGTTGTCGCGTTCGACATCTATCTATCTTCTTCCGCACACAACAGGTGCACCAAAAACGGCTTCTTATGCGCTTCATCGCAATGGGGACTCGGAATACTCCTTATATTTCACAGTGGCCGGTCTTTTTTTGTCCGAAGAAGGTCCACGGCAGCCATTGGAACAGTATCTTTGTGTACCACGGGCGACAATCTCTGCGTCCAACTCTTTGCGCAGGACTATTTCCTCCGAGGTGACCAATCGCCTCAGCGAAGAGATTCTACCGAGAGCGGTCGGGGACAAGTGGAGCTGAGCCAGTGTTTGTCGATGCGATCAGAAAGGAAATGTAAGCGTGGGAAGGTTAGGTGCCACACAATATGCCCGGTTCTTTATGTTGGCCACGTTTACATCGAGAGTGAAAGATCCACGTGCATATTGCATTGGAGGTATACAATACTATACAGACAGACTGTTACAAATGTCCATTGTCACAACGCATAGGCATAAGAATATCCGTCAGATTTACCATCCGTAGTTGGCGTTCCAGGCAGAAGTGTCGTAGTACTTCTTGTCATCCTTCTTATCATCCTTCTTGTCGCCATCCTTGTGGTCTTTGTCATCCTTGCCATAATCACAGTCATCCTTCCAGGTGTTGACGTCGATGATCTCGACAAACAGCTCGCAGATGAACTTCTCATCTTTCTCATCGTGCGAGTAAGCTAGAAGAAAAAGGTGTTAGATGATTTGGGGGATTGTAAAAGCGTCAGACGTACCCTGGCAAGAGTTACACTTGTCATCCTTCTCGCAGAAGCTCTTGCACTCTGAGGAAAAAATGTCGGTGACATGGACAACAGTGAAGAGATGCGCTTACCGATCTCGAAGGTGATCTTGTCGACTTCCTTGTGGTCGTAGGGAGTGTACTTGCCCTTGTTCCACCCCTTGAAATCATTGTTGTGCTCAAACACCGGCGTCCAAGTGCAGTCGCCACGACCATTGTCCTTGTTGTCGTAGTCCTTGCCGTAGTCCTTGTTGTCATAGTCTTTGCCGTAGTCTTTGTTGTCATAGTCCTTCTTTCCATCGTCTTTGTGGCCATCCTTGTTGTTGTAGTCTACACCGCCGTAGGAACCGTCCCGAGCTTGAACGGAAGCGGAGAGGGCGGGGACCGCGAGGGCGAGAGGGAGGAGAGCGGCAACTGAGAAACGCATCGTGATGGAATAGGCTGATAGTAGGAAGTAGATAGACGAGGATGGGGTGGTTGTCTGAAGAATCTTGGAGATTTGAGAGCCCTTTTATATCCCTTCGAAGGCCAGGAAGTACCTGAGCAAGGTGAACTTGAAGAACGTCATGTCGAAACAGTGCTGGTATAGACGGAGCTTGACGGCCGTGGGTGAATCAAAGACGTGCCAAGCCGTGCAAGAATCTGCTTAGAATGGTAGCCACCAAGCCTAACCTGAACCGTCAGTCTCAGAGAGAACGGGGAAAATCAGTAGCAGCCAGCGTCAGTCTCGGAGGATGGGTGGGCGTTAATCATAGAGAAAGATATCTCAGGCAATTCCTCGCTAGCTGTGACTCCCAAAATCACGGCGATTCCAGAACTCTAAAACATGTCGAGCGAGCTTGCCGGCCGCTCGATATTCCATAGCGCTTGTTGGGCAGAGTTATAAGTCCTCCCACGATAACTTAAAGGACCCGAACTGTTCAGCGAGTCGTATCGGCTGTCAATGTATTGCCATCAGTTGCCGAATATCCCTGAGTTGACCCGCCGCAAGTCCTCGCCAGAGTGGACCTTGAGTGCTTGAGCCTCCGGCGTGACTTGAGAGACAAAACCTCGACGAGAATTGATCCGCCCGTTGTAGGAGGTTAGGACTTGCCAAGCCAAGGGAACCTGCTTGGAGTGGCGATAACCAAATACGGTGCAGGCAGTGTCAGATGGAACGAGGAAATTGGGAAAGCGGCCGGTCTTAGCCTCATCAGAAGTGAGAGGGTTGATGCTCATAGGGAAAGACATTTCAGTTCAGCCAAGGAGTGGTGAATGAAAGTAGTGATGTAGGCAATTACGCTGAGCCCATGTTTCAATGAGAAACAACGACCTTCCTCGATGATCCTCAGCTTGCCTCAACGTCACGACAACAATAGAAAAGCGGAACATGCCAAGTGAAATCGCGAGTCGCTCTATACGGAATCAGAAGTCCTCCAATTCACAGAAAAGGTTCCCTTGAAGACGCTGAACCGTTCCGTTGAGGTATTCGCTGTCAAAGAGTTGGACAGAGACAATTTGTCGTCGAGGAGCTCGAGAGCCTTCATTGTGCGCCCGAGTTTGGCGCATCACGGCGTTTGCCGACTGTGCATCGGCTATACTCGGCCGGCAACGCGTCGCGTTCCGTCTTCCTTCATCAACGACTTCGAAGTTCTCGCGCCACTACTAGCTCGAAACATTGCTATGTGGTTGGAGGGGACATTGGAGTTTGAGACGGCAAAGGAAAATTTCCTGTATCTATTAGCCCATGCAGTTGTAGATCTGTACTAAAGACCATGTCAAAGGGCAAATACGTGAGTGTATTGCTTCAGCGGTGTACGCTAAAATGTACGAACGAGGCATCGTGACCCTTAGGTCCACTAGGAACCTAATCCAATGCACATCCGTAGACCTGCTTAGCGATATTTCTCCATCTCTCGAGATCAATAGCAAAGTCTTGGGCATACTCGACCTCGAGATGGTGAAGTCGTTTGCCAACAAGAACGAGACTATGAAGAGGATCTCCGAAGGCATCTTCTGGATGGTTAACCAGGTCCGTCAGGGTACCAGCAACTATCCTCTGATTGTCGCTTCCACCGCCAACGCGAGAAAGCGCGACTGCGAGGGTTGTATCAGGAGATAACGTTCCAGTCTGCCTTAGAGATTCGATCTCTATCAGTTGAGAGACAGCTTGTCGTATTGACATGTATCGAGGTGGTTCGTAGATCTTCCGACCACTACCACAGATATTAAGATGCAAGACAGAAAGAGGAAGAAAGTCCCTCACCGAGCCAGATTCTCTTCACTCTGTTCCTTGACCTTTATATCCAGCAACACGAGCGTGTGCAGACCGAGATCTGCGTTCTCCTTGATTCTATCGTAAAAACTGTCGGGTTTCCATGCATCCGTGAAGAAAACAAGAGAGACTGTCTGGCCAAAATTGTAAAGTTGGAGGCCACAGGCGCCGACTGCGTTCATTATCGACGCATTGTGGATGACACGGGTGGGGATACCCAGGGCCCGAGCGCGAAGGATGATGTCGGTGTGCGTTGTTGCCCTACGAGATCCGGTGTGAGCCTACTACCGAAGAAAAAGACGGCTACCCACCCGAATGGATCTCCGACAACCAGCAGGGATACGTCCTCCCTGTCTGCATTCGCCAATATTTCATCGCTCTCCGTTTCCACCATGTCCCGGTCGGCGAGAATCAGTGGTTTTTCGTAGAATGCTTCCTTGCATACGTCGGCCCAAGAAACATCGCGATGGATGACTATCATACCAGTTTTTCTTTGTGCACCATCAAGATACTAGTATATGCTTCCAAGTATACACGAGAAGATCCTTTGATGGCCTATGAAAATGATAAGAAATGAGCCAATCAGGATATACTGGATATTTTACCTCGAGCCCGCGAATGGTGACATCTTTTTCATCGCAAAGCCCAAGACCAATGATGTAGAACATGGTGGTAAGGAAAGATCGGATCCGGCAATTTCCGTGAAAGTGGGAAGGTTCAAACTTTAAGGAAGGATTCTTATTTGATTCTTATTACCCAGTATCTAGAGCAACGATAAAGGCGTAAAATCTGAGTATTATCTACAAACTTATAGTTACGAAACGGCCCACTCGGAATTCCTATTGTACAGAAAAAATCTAGTAAAATTTGAAGTGATGCATCTAAAGCATTGCATACTCCCTGTTCGTCTTCGCCTGTGCATTTCCGGTATACACCGGTAATTCATACACGTACGCCTGCCAAGTCTCGTTTGACACGATGGGGGCAGTCGCAAACTCCGCCATGTTCATCCCAGATATATACGCCCTCAAATGCGGCAGCATCGAAGAAACCGCACGATCCTCGCGCATGCGCTGTTGCACTCGCGGGACTCCAACTTCGGAGTACCAGGCCGGATCCTGACGGATCACAGCGCATTCGTATACATCCAGGATAGGCTGGGGAACGTTGGCCTTCTTCGCTGCGGAATATGCAAAGGCATGTCCAAGCGCCTCGATGACTGGCTGAGACTGGGGAAGAATGAGGGAGTTGAATTCTTTGCTGCGATGGTCACCTATACCAGCAAGGAGCTGGCCATTCTCTTCCATCAGACCGTGAGCATGCTGGGCCAGCAATGATTCATCGGCGTCTGGTAAAGCGATGGTGTAGCGCTTCAGAAGAAGCTCGGAGAACAACCGGATGCACAACGTAAGGATCTCGCCTTCAGCAACCACGGCACCTGCTCGAGGAGTCAGCCACTGCACATAGATACCATTCGTATGTCTGACCTTTTCCGTCGTTCTAGAAGTCATTATCATGTTAGCAAGAGTATGTGCTCAAAGCCGGTGCATCTTACCTCCATTCTTGCCATGTAGTTCTGTTCGAACGTTCCTACGAATATGTTAGAAAGTTGGCGCTGCAATATTTTCAACGACTACACACCTTGTGCTCCACAGCGTTCCGAGATCTCGGCTATGCAGCGCTGGAAGTGACGGACCACCGTAGCCTTCGTGATGACTGCCATGGCATGTCGAAGGCGACCATCCAATGCAGAGTCCTGCGACTCTCGGATCACCGACGCGTACCAGTGATCTAACACATATCCGACAGCGACTGCATGAGCGATAGGCCATTGCTGGGTCCTGAAAGAGATTATGGGGATCATCGAAGAGCTCTTGCGGTCCGTGATGCATCGATGCATAGAATAAGAGCCGACAATATAAGCCGACATCTTCACGGCGTAGATCAAGGGAGATACGATCAAGAGTGAGCCTAATTGAATTCTCCAGTTCTCGTCCCACCATGCTTCGAGGGGTCGTTCGGGAGCAGCAATGTGCTGAAGATCGGCGGCCACCAGCGCCGTGGGGGGAAGGCGAACATGGTCAAACGAAGTGATGGAGAAATCAAGCGGACCAGTTCCGCTACGACGAGGAAGGCGCGTAGACTTGACGCCGCGGTACATTTCTTTTTCATCGCTGTTTGAATGAATAAATGAGTTTGTTAGATCGGCTGAGAGTAGGGAGTATCTTACCAGATAGGTACGATGAAGTATCTACAGCCAAGATCTTTACCCTTGTCCATTAACCTTGCCATGACCAACGCAACCTTTGGGATGCCAAAGGCGGGCGTAGAGGCCGGCATGAACCTGATAAACGAAATTAGGAAAGGACACTTTCGTAAAAGGCTAAGCTTACTTGGTAGCCTCTTCACGCGGAGTGTTGAGAATATAGCTTCCATCAGACATTCGTGTAGCCGTCGTTTCGATATTGAAAGCATCGAGCCCGTGGCCACGTTCCGACAAGAGGAAAATCCCTACTTTTTCGAAACGGAGCAGTTCAGAGACGAGGGGCCTCAAGTCCGGACGGGTATCAAGGTGGCGCGACAGAGTACCAATAGTCAAGCCCACATGGGCCGCAAGAATGGTGAACATTCCGATATCCAAGCATGTGGCTGGATCCGTGAACAAGCCCCAGAAGCGTTCAGAGCTGTGTTGAACGTCGGAGGCGGTCAATGCTGGTCAGGAAGTCAACGATCTTGATAGAAAGGAAGAGCAGGTTGGGCATACTGTGTGTACTGAGCATAAGCTTCGCTCTCTTGTATGCAAGAGCAACTCGTTCATCTGTAGTGAGTTTCTCGACTTGGATACGAAAGATGGGGTGCTTCGCTATGGTAGATTGGCTGTTCATCGTTGAATGAGTTGCAGCACGACGCTGTTTTTCAGGCCTTTTATAACAGAGCAGACCCTCGCACCGAATGCGAATAAACGGATTTGGACGAACAATGCCACAAACATTTTTTCAGGCGTCCAATAGATAGCTTTACGTTGCGGTGCCGCGGCCGTAAGGACTGAGTAAATGGTGTTAACGATAGAAGGCTGGAACGCCAAGATCCGGATAACGTACCGCTTTCCCTCAAGCAGGGTGCTTCTTAGAAACTACGAACTTTGATGATTGGAAGAGGAATCGTTACCCCTGAGTTCCGCATGGGGTTGTATAATTCCCACGCTCCCTTTCCGCGTCACTGTTAGCACTGCAATTTCAACGCGTGTTTTCCTCCAGGTTGTTTGCGTTTTCCACTCAAGAGGATCTACTTGAAGCTATTATGATCCGGCTTCAAATGCTCTAATGCTTCACTTGTACCCTCTAATCAGTGAAGAAATGTTTTTTGTTTCGGCGTCCACAACTTTATCATTTACAGCGCGCGCTTTGCATACAGCTTGACAGTCAGGGGCATTTTGATGAAAGGAGGAGGATATTTTTATTCTGATCACTGTCCCTAAGAAGGCAACCAACCAGGAAACTCAGACTTCGTCATAACCGCGGTTTGGGGACTTCAAGCGCACGAAATGGCCTCCGAGAACGCCGAAATAGCCATAAACCAGCATAAACTACTCACAAACGCGCTACCGAGCCCCCAAACCCTGCCCTCGCTCACTGTGTATCTTCTGATGCACAGTTGATGATCATGATGAAAAAAATGCAGAGCTGTGTTCATCACCGTGCTCTATTTTCATTCAATTGGCCTGTCATTATCATGATACAGGTAGCCTTCGTGCGGTTCGCAAGTCAAGCTGGAACCACTGCAGCAGATGAACCGGCGTAGACCTTTGGCTCATCAGGCTCGTGTTCCTGCGGTGAGGGTCGTTATATGGAGCAGGGTTTTGTGCGGGGGCAGTAGTCTTCATCATCCTCCTTCCCTGCAGCCATGGCGGAATTCAGATCCTCTATTCCGTTACCGTTCATCCCCAACGACCTTACAGTACCCCAGTTCCTCCTCGATGATTACAAGCATCCATTGAGTGAAATGAGAAAGGGGGATGACGCAGTATGGCTTATAGACGATGCCACCGGAAGAGAATACACGTTCAAGGAGGCTAGTAATTTAACAGTAGTAGCTCTTGAAATGGCTGACCTTTTGATATAGTTGCGTACCCGCAGCAACGACTTGGCGAAAAGCTTGCATACTGAATGTAACCTTAGTAAGTTTCCCTAGTACTCAAGCCATAGTGTTAATTCACTTCAACACCTCGTGTTTAGAGGAAGACGACGTTGGTGGGTACACAATTACTTCATTCCACAAAAAGAAGAACTCACGTGTATCTTACAGTGTTGTTCTTCAGCCCCAACCATATCGGTAAGTGGAGTCCGCCAACCTGCGCACCCGTAGGACTAGCTCACGCACGTTATAGACTATGTCGTCGCGACATGGGCTATCCACCGACTAGGAGCGACGATCGCGTACGTATCGACGGGTTTCACGGCTTATACTTAACCCTTTTCAGGGCTGCGAATCCCCTTTATACTATCGAGGAGCTAGAGAATTTGTTGTCCCTAACAAAGGCAACAAGAATACTCACCGACGAGCGGTTCCTCAAAGTCGTCACCCCTGCAGCCAATACATTTGGTATCCCTACGAGTTCGATTCTATTGTTTGATATTGGTACTGTTAATCCTAGTTCGGGATACACTATGGTGTCGGAGCTAGTATCATATGGGGAAAATTCGTCTGCTCACATTCCGGAGAAACGGTTGGCTCCAGGTGAAGGCAAGACCAAGGTCGCTCTTCTGTTCTTCTCGTCTGGAACCACCGGAAAACCCAAGGTGCGTATGAAAGTATCGTCTGATACCGCTTAGACTTTTGATGTTCCTTACCAGGCTGTGGCGCTTTCTCATTATGCTGTTATCGCCAACATCCTTCAGATGACAGCGCATCAGAGAGAGAATGGGAAACCCCGAGGCCCCGAGAAATGGGCTCTTCTGGCTGAGGACGTGATCACCGGATGTAAGGACATCAACCTTCGAGTTTCATCGACGCTCACCATTTCCCAAGTATTGCCTTTTTTCCATGTTTACGGCTTGATTGCAAACGTGAGGGCTGCAAGTTCTTCTAATGAATTCTTTGTCCAACCTGACTGTATTCAAAAGATATACTGGGCCTTATTTCTTGGGGTACGTTTCATATCGAACTGCTCCAGAGATGCGCATACCTGACAAGTGCATGTTAAGATGACTGTTGATGTAGTGCCGAGATTCAGCCTATCTAGTTTTCTCACAAGCATAACAAAGTACCACATCGCCCATCTTTAGTACGAAACAAACTAATCATTTCCCCTTGCACTCAATTTAATTGTTTTCTCTAGTCTTGTTCCGCCCCATGTGGTCTTAATTTGCAAAGTACGTATGGATTTGAGCCAGTACTAGTTCTGCAAGTTCTGCACCAACGACTCACTGTCACAGGATCCCTCGGTGGCCTCTCGCAATTTTGACCACGTCAAGCTCGTCTTCACCGGTGCTGCGTCTCTTTCCGTTGACCTCATGCACCAGGCTACAAAGGTCTTCCCAAATGCCGCCATATCCCAAGGCTACGGTAAGCCCCAATCACTGAATCATTCGACCCTATCTGATCCTCTGTTTTAGGTATGACGGAAACCATCATAGCTGCGATGCAGCCGGCGGACCAGCGAATTAGTACGGGAGGATGCGGTCCGATGCTTCCAGGTTTCGTCGCTAAGGTCGTCAAGGCAGACGGGACCCTTGCTGTTGCAGGAGAAACGGGAGAACTAGTCATGACCGGACCGTCTGTGGGTCTAGGATATGTTGGCGATGAGGAAGCGTGTGTTATTTCTACCATTTCCTATTTTCGGCTTAGTGGCTTTTTTTCCCAGCACAAAATCCACATTCATTGACGGGTAAGAACTCAAATTCGACTTCTGGAGATGAGATATCATAGTAATTCTCTCTTTGTTAAAGTTGGGTCCGTTCGGGAGACGAAGTCAGATTCAGCGAGTCAGGAGAATTGTTCGTAGTGGATAGGCTTAAAGTGAGTTACGCTCGAGTCACTGCGGCGATGGCTACATAGACGCCCTGGTGCTACCCTGAGTTCTTCTGGAGCGTATCTTGAAGCTCAAAGCTGATTGGCCAATCATGATATACTCCAGGTATACTCCAGGAGACCGCACTGGGCTCATGTTCTCATCGCCGCAGTGAGTCTTACTATATCCTCTTTTCGACTTTCACAGGAACTTATCAAAGTACGCGGCTTTCAAGTTGCCCCCGCCGAAATAGAGGGTAGCTATACTCGTTTCCATGCGCAGTTATTTGGTTCGACCCTTCCATAGATCATCTCATGAGCCATCCTCATGTGGCTGACGTCTGCGTGGTACCCATCGCAGACGAGCAAGTCTAGCTAACGTCCTAACTGTGTACTTTCACACTCAACTTGTTCAATAGGTACTCAGGGGAACTTCCTCTGGCGTTTGTTGTGCCCAGCACGCAAGCACGCCAAATCATGAATGATGGCGGAGACCCAGAAATCATCAAAGACCAGATTAAACAGGTGAGCAAACGAGCTGGCGAAAGGCTTGTTACCATGATCTGATTCCTCATGATTCCAAAGCACGTCGCCGATCATAAAGCCAAAGAGAAATGGCTTGCTGGGGGCGTCCGTTTTATAAATTCCGTTCCAAAGGCAAGTAAACTCGTCATCTTCCGAGTTTCACGTAGCACTTATTGGTCACCGGTATCGATAGAGTCCGAGTGGAAAGCTACTTCGACGGGTCCTCCGAGATGGATTAAAAGTCGCGGCTTAGAGATACACCGTACAAATGCATGTCCGTACTTTGTCGATGCCTGAGTCAGAGATGAGTGTCTTCAATAAATATCGACACAAATTTCGCATACAAAGCTGGAAAGATCACCTTAGAAACCAATCCTTTGGATAGAATGTCCAGCAGTATATGAGGTCAAATTTTGGCAAAGATGTTTGTTACAACAACACAAGATAAATAAATTAGGCGGGTTCCCCGGTACACGGCGTTGGCCAAAAGAAAGTACTCTGAACAGTTACGCGGCATTGTACCCCATGCTTTTGCCCTGAGGTTTGTCCTTGGGGAAAAATTAGCTTCAATAAAGGCAAACGAACCATCATGACTGACATTCATTCGACCCATTTCAAAATCATCGTTGAATACCTCCTTAGTTATCGCAACTATTGGTGCCCGACCTTGCATCCCGTCAGTTCTCCGTGTGCCTTGTGATGATTGGGAATTAGTATCCCGTATCATAGTGCTCGTGATACTCATATCAGTCGAAGATGTATAGGTATCCCGTCCACCCATAATTCGGATTCGCGAATTCAATACCATGTAAACGGTATTAGCATACAGCTTGGGCATGATGAGGGCTGGTGTCCCGTAGAAAGTCTGATGAGGGAACCCAAAGAAAAGGATGAGGTTGAGTAGAGCGACAACAGCTGAACGTAGGTGGTGTTATTCTTGCGAGAACGTTAGATGACACGGAGCACATACCTGTCACAGATCCTGTTTCAACGGTAAGTCGAATTAACTTCGTGACAAGCAATCGGGTACGACGGAAGCCCGTATCGCTGCGCATAAGCTACGGAAATCAACATTAACGGAGATAACTGAAAGAGTAAAAGGGCCCACGTAGTAAGTCATACAGGCAGCAATGATGATATCACACAGGGCAGAAGCTCCACACCAAATCTGCGCATAGATCAGCGCTGTAAACGCGGGATGCCTAAGTCAGATACTTACCCCGACGGCGATGGACGTCCTCCGGTTATTGAGTCCAAGGACGTTGCCTGCTTCGAAAGAATAGGCACCCGTGATCATAGCTGCTATAGTGCTCGTCAAGGACACCTGTAAATAGATGAGCTAGATCGTCACAAAAGAAAGAGCACATTGACGAACACAGGTCACGAATATCGGGACGACTGGTGACTTTGACAACACGAAGATTCGGTACGCGTAGAAGGCCTGTCCGACAAAAGCAACTGTACTTTTATAAGTAACAGAAAAGTAACAGAAAATGCTGCACGCACCGACACCGCTCATGATGGGGACAGTGAGCCAATCAAAGTGCATATCAGTGAGGGCTTCGATGTCACCGAAGCCGTATCCGAACATTGAGAAAGCGTCGTGGGTGACGAGCATCGTCTGAACAAACTCTACAATGTATATGCCATAGACGAGATATTTTGTGAACCGCCCGTCTTTCGGAAACGCTAGATAGTACAGATCTAACGAAAATAGATTAGAAACAGGTTAGTGGAGAAGTAATTCCGAGCGACGCACACAGCTGCACGGACAGAGTCCCGAAGAGCCCCCAGTGCAAGAGATAGGCAACGATCTAAATTACCCTGTTAGGGACTGAATAGACGAAATGTGTAATTCGCCAAACCAAAGGTCCAGACCTGAAATGAGACGACTTAGTACATACCACCGCTCTTCTTCACGGTTATGACTTACAGCTTCTCTATGGGATAACCTGCGGGGACCGGCTGCATGTTGTAACTGGGGTCGTTGTACCGATCCTGAAGGGAGAAACTTATACATATATCTCCGACAATCATCGTGAGAAATCTGAAAGATGGCCCTCGAACGCTCAAAGTCTGTCAGTATCACGATCACAGAGTTGCATCACGCCACGGAAAGCGAGCTGAGTGAACCATCGCAGTCTGGCTACTCTAACCAGGCACGATTTCGACAATGTTCATGCGGTCAGGTGCATTGGCCCATCAAAACTCATTCAAACCATGATTCCGATCGCCTGGCTGAGAAGATTTTTTCCGCACCTGACGGAAGAGCTTCCGGCAGGTTGGTATTGAGGATAAGTTCTGCAAAATTTAAGGTTACCCCGGGGATAAACTGTGAGAAGAAGAGAGATAAGATGGAATTATCACTCGTCGTTCTACGTGGCGGTTGAAGAGTTATATCACGTTGACGCGGACCGCGCCACAACTTTTCCGGGGAATCGGTCCGGCTGCCAGTCCTTTGCAAACGCTCCTTGTTTTTTTTTGACTTTCCTTTCTCTTGGACGATCGGAAGCTAACTGGCTCATCAGATACACATCCATCCACTGGCTTCCATATCATCATATCATTCTTGTCAAACATTCTCCAATGTAAATCCGGCCGCGGCAGCCACCATCATGGAGCTGCGAGGAACTCAATATCGGGGTCATAATGCGTTCGACACGTTATTGGTGAGAAACACTTCAACTTGTCGGAAAGCTTTCCGGTTTACAGGTACCGATCATCCTGCATTCAACAGAGGAGCGAATGTAGAATCTGGATAGCTCAGAAAGAAGCCCATCAAAGGTAAGGAACACCTCGCCGGAATTCATGTGACATCAACCTCTGATTTTAGTCGCCAGTCCTGTGGTACAGGAAGGATGATGAAAAGTAGTCCTATTAATACGTACTCTCTATGCCAGAAGGCCAGGGATGTCTCCGTTGCAGCTTTGATTCTGATGAGACCCAAGGCGATATAGTGATAACCCTTGCGTCTACTGGAACTGGACTGCTGGACTAGGGTCATCAGCTCGGGAACCGTTAATGCTTCCCCTTCAATGGGTATCAAAAGTAACTTCTCACACCCTGGGTCCTCCCGTCTTCGGAAATCTTTTGATCTTTCACAGGACTCGGTGATTTTGTTGGCACGGAGGAGTTCCACAGCCATCGGCCATCGGGCTCATGTAGTACAACGAGCGTCTATCTCTGCATCCCCTCTTTGCACTGAACCATCTCTGCCTCATGTCTTTCGAGTATCCTCATCGACAATCGTACCCCCCAGAGAGCAATCGTCCAGGGGACGTAGAACTGGCCCGGCTCTCGAGCGCTGAGGATGACGAATTGGAATCGCAGCCTGGAACTAGAGCGGGAAGTATAATCAGCGTCAAGCTCGACGCAGAGGATAATATCAAAGGGCTCGACCTTGACGCAAAGGATAAAGCGCTGCAAATCGAAGAGCCTCCGAGTCCACCTCAATTCGTCGAGGGCACACTCCAAGGATGGTTAACAGTTTGTGGCGCGTAGGTCGTTCCCTATTTCGATTGGTTTCCGTCACGCTGAAAACTCGTGCTTTTAGATCCCTGGTCGCAATGTGTACGCGTGGTCTCCCTTCTTCGAACCTACTCATTCTAACTCACACTAGGCACATTTGGAAACATTCAGGTAAATCTATTTCACTATTCGAATCAGCAATGTGATTGAGTATTCCACTAGTCCTTTGGAGGTTTGTTCCACTTGTCTTCAATGTTTAACCGCGTCGCTCAAAGCATATTAAGTCTACCAAGCATACTATACCGTACGTTACGCCTGTTCTTGAAGCTGATTTTTTCAATGGTGACATTCGAGATAGTCAACGCTTCTCGCCGGAAGCTCACCATCTAAGATAAGCTGGATCGGTTCTGTCCAGCTATGCCTCCAGTTCACGGTCGGTATTTTCTCTGGGAAACTCTTCGACCAAGGCTACTTCCACTCTCTCATGATTAGTGGCGCCCTCTTGTTCCTCTTCTCGTGAGTGAATTGCTAACGCAACGTACTCGGATTCAAAAAATTCACTTTTTGTCAGATCTTTTATGCTTTCCCTCGCCAAGCCTCATGAGTTTTATCAATTCTTGTTGGCGCAAGGTTTTGGCATGGGTATGGGGATGGGTTGTATGTTCTTGCCGGCGTTAAGTATCATGTCGCACTATTTCCGGAGGAGGAGAGCCGTAGCCATGGGAATTGTGGTGGCGAGTGCGTTTAGTTGTCAATCGCCCTGTGAGAGTGTTATTAATGTTCTTTGGAGGCGGGTCCGTTGGAGGTGTCATTTACCCTATAATCCTCAATAAGATATTTCCGCGGGAGGGACTCGGATTTCCTTGGGCCGTTCGGTGAGTAGGTGGACTGTTGTCTCTGGAGATACCCGTCTCATAGTATTCTAGTTTCATCGCATTCATCAACATCGCCTTCTTGGTCGTCGCGAACCTGATCATGAAGCCGAGATGTAGGCAACTTTGTGCATCACTGCTGCGTTTGCATTTAACTGATTTACACTTCTAGGGCCGACACGCAAACGCACTCCAGTAGATATGAGTCAAATAATACACGATCCTCCGTATTGGGTGACGATCGTAGGGTATGTTGTATCGCGTGTAAATTTTGGACCCTGCTAACTTCCAGAAGGCTCTTTCTAGGATTCTGGGGGATCTTCATCCCATGCACGTTTCATTCGTACTATCCGCCTCATCCTAAAATGCTGATACCTCTTTCACAGACTTCTACCTTCAGCTCTTCTCTGAGACCCACGGAGTAGATCCCAGCTTTCTGACTTGGACGGTGCGCTTTAGTTTTGTTTGCAGTTCCGTGGACTGACTACAGTTGCGTGACAGCTCCCCATCCTGAATGCCGGTGCAGCTATCGGACGGTTCATGCCCAATTTCCTGGCCGATAAATACGGTCCGTTAAATGGTAAGTGGAATAATATCGGTCGCTACCAGCCGTTTTAATATCCCTCTAGTGATCATTCCAAGTGGAATAATTTCATCCGGAATGCTGTGGGCGCTTCTTGGCGTCAGATCCGTTGCAGGGGTGGCGTTATTTGGGCTGGTTTATGGATTCGTTTCTGGCGCGTTTTTGACACTAGCGTCTCCGGCCGTAGCTGCGTTCACACGGAGTCCCACATTAGACGACATAGGGTAAGGTCTTTCGCCTAGCAAAAGTTCCGCCCTAATTATTCTGGGCAGACTTCGAATTGGCATATCGTGCTTCTTCATTGGTTTGGCACTGTTGACGGGTAATCCAATCGCGGGGGCGGTACTGTCCTCTCCAGTGTACATATGGTGGCGCCCGCTTACTTTTGCCTGCGTAAGTAGCCTGTGGATATCAACCTTGGATTATGAAAGCTTAGGCATCTGTAATAGGTCGTGATCATGGCTGGCACTCTTTGTCTTATAATTGCTCGACAAGCGTTGGTACGAAGGAAGGGCGGCGTGCAGTTTGTCTAATCAATTCAAGTTTGTTCGCCAAGGAAGAAGGATGATGGATTTTGTTTCCGATTTCGTCTCTCTTTTGGCGGGGTTTTAGATATACTTGATAGCTGTTTTACGGCTTAGACGTCTCGTTACTCGAAGTGTAATATATTTCCTTCCTAATTTGCAGGCCGAAAATGTACATTGCGAATTACCACCATGTATTAGATGAACCCCCCTCTGATCGTGTCTAATTTAATTGCTTACTGAGAGCCCAGTGTCATGTATCTTGCCTTGGCTGTGAACCGAGTCGGGAGCGGCGGTCGGACCGCATGTGGCCCGTGCGCAGTATGTGGATCGTGGGACAATTTTGGGCAGGGGTCATTCGTTGTCTTCGGATAGCACCTTCCTTACCGTCTCTTCGAGCGATTTAGTTCGTTTTGGAGGCATTCTTGCAGTTCTCATTGACTTTTATTTCGTCCTTGCTCATCCTTTGACGAGATTTCTGCATGTGCTAGAGTTGATACTGATATTTTATATCTCACTCTTTTTTTCTTGTGCGTGTCTTTTTTCACCCACACCTGTCACTCCTTTGCGCATACATTCCTTTGCGTTACTCTTTTCTAACTCTTTTCCTGCCCCCTTCCTGTCCTTTTCCTTCTTTTCATCATGGACGGTGCACAGACTGCCTTTGATTCTCAGTATCCTTACGGTTTTGAAATCGACATGATGAAGGTACGTTTTCTGCTCAATTTACCCAATTTTCTGCCATATCTTACCCTTGCTAGCGCTCTATGGAGCCAGTAGGCGGACCTGATGCCAAAAAGGCCCGCTGGTCACCGACTTTTTCTCAAAATGCTGCCGGATCTCCCACTGGCTCGTCGCCCCACGACGCCTTTGCCAATTACGGCTACGGTCCTCAAGCCGGCATGGCCCAGTCTGGCTTCAATACCTCTCCCTCTGCGACCCCCTTTGGTCCCAACCAGCTGTACTCGACCCCCCAGCTGTCTATCAACACTCAGACAAACGGCTCTGGTATGAGTGCCCAGCTAAGCCCCAACTCGGCAGCCGGATTTGCTCAACAACAGCAACAGCAGCCGAGTCCTGGTGGACAGTCGCCGTACGGCAACTTTGGCGCATACAATATGCTGGGACTCGGTATTCCGGGAATGAACATGCTAGGTTTCCCATACAATGGTCAAATGCCCAATTTTTCCCAGGTGCGAGCACTGCAAGTCTTGTTAATTCCCTGCATCTCACAAATTACAGGGCTTTGGGCAACAGCATTTGCCGTCTCTCAACATTCAAGCCGCTCACTACGCACCAGCTGCCGCGCTCTCTGCCGCTCTCTCGGCGTCCGCGGGCACCCTCCAGGGACGGACAGTATACATTGGAAACCTCCCTGCCACCGCCTCCGTCGACGAGCTCCTGAATCTCGTACATTTCGGTCCCCTAGAATCTATTCGCGTCCTTCCCGAAAAGTCTTGCGTTTTCCTCTCCTTCCTCGATGGCAACACCGCTGCTGCATTCCACGCAGACGCCACCATCAAGAAGCTCGCACTCCATGGCCAGGAGCTCAAGATCGGCTGGGGTAAGCCCAGCCCGGTCCCCGCTCAAGTAGCTTTGGCGATCAGCCAGAGCAACGCCAGCCGGAATGTTTATCTCGGTGGATTAGACGAGAATATGACGGAGGAGCAGCTGCGTGACGAGTTGAGCAGATTTGGATTGATTGACCAGGTCAAAATCGTCCGGGATAAGAACATTGGCTTCGTCCACTTTTTGAGCATTGCCATTGCCACCAAGGTATGTAATACAGCATGCTACTATTCAACTTGAGTACTGACATTCAGCTAGGTTGTTAATACGCTTCCTACGGAACCGAATTGGGCCGGCAAACGTGTAAACTACGGCAAGGACCGGTGCGCTTATATTCCCAAGTCGCAACAGGCGGCCGCCCAACAAGCACAAGCTGCTGCCGCCCAGTCCTTGATCGCCCAGACCGCTTCGCCTCAGTCGGCCATGCACTCGCCAATGAATGCTAACCCGAACGGATTTAACAGTCCCTTTAGCCCATACAGTCCTTTCCCTCAGTCTGTGGACGCGCTCATGGCTGCCGGTACTGGGGCAGGCATGCAAGGATTGAATCGGACGGTTTATCTCGGTAATATTCACCCAGAGACCTCGACCGAGGATCTGTGCAACTCGATCAGGGGTGGTGTCCTGCAGAGCATACGGTACATGCAGGATAAGCACATTGCTGTAAGTCCCTTCTGTGATGTCACTTGCCGATACTAATTTTCTTTCAGTTTGTCACATTCGTTGACCCTGCGGCGGCGTTCACGTTCTTCCAGGTGGCCTCATATCAGGGCATGACAATCAACAACAGGCGGTTGAAGATTGGATGGGGCAAGAATTCAGGCCCTCTACCCCCGACTTTGGCTCTTGCCGTTCACTCGGGCGCCACGAGGAATGTATACATCGGAAACGTCGAGGACTTTGAGACGTTCACAGAGGAGCGACTGAAGAGGGACTTCGGAGAGTACGGCGACATCGAGCTGGTCAACTTTTTGAAAGAAAAGTACGTCTCGTCTTTTCCCAGAACGATCACTTGACTAATCTTATAATAGGAACTGTGCCTTTGTCAATTTTACGAACATTCTCAACGCGACCAAGGCCATTGAGGCCATCAAGAGCAAGCCTGAATACGCCAACTTGAGGATTGCGCACGGGAAGGATCGATGCGCGAACCCCCCGAGATCAGGACCGCAAGGGGCGTCTGGCGGACGGAGGTCTACGTCCGGTGCTGGCGCTCCCGAAGATATGGAGGGCGTCGAGATTGGGGATGGGGACGAGGTCGCCAACATCGAACCGATGACGGCATAGACGGTATTTCTTTTTCTTACTTCAACTACGGATCGGATCGTAATTCAAGGATACCCCCTCCTCCCCCTCCTCCCCCTCTCCTCTTCCCCACTTGAATCGAAAAAGGGGCATTTCCCAGTCGCTCTGTACTTGGGGGCTCGGGGTTGGTCCTTGGTTTGGAATTTTCCCTTTGAACCAAAGAACCGCCCCCCTTGGGCTATTGGTTGTCATTTCTTTATCACCTTCGTGCTTCCATTCCATCCTTTTTCTTTTTTCCCCCTTCCCCCTCTTCCTTAATTATTCAGAAAACATGTGTTTATTCCATTAACTTGTGTGCGAATATCGTATCATATCTTTACTCTCTTTCGCCTATCTAGTGTGCGGTCCTCTCGTTTTCTTACTTATGCTCTCCCTCTTTCGAAATGCAATTTCTTAGCCGGATTTTTCTCCTCGTCGACTTTGTCGGCCTGTCTGTACGCACTTTTTTGATGAGGACGTTCAACAATCCCCCCTACCTACTTACCTAACCTACCTTAGCTACGAAATTGCTGTCACTCATTGTCCTGTAATATGATTCGTGCGCGAGCAAGATGTTTGCAATTTATTCTGCTAAGAGGAAGAGGATGATGACAAGATTTCGGATGAGTTGTTAGCGAGCGCTGAGCATTAATAATTCATATAATATGATGCTTGACACCATCGTGTATAAATAAATATGATGCAGATGATGAGATAGATTCGAACCAGTCTAACCGGGATTCGCAAGGCCGTATCGGAAAAACGCGTCGATCCTGCAGACATGCCGCCATCTGCAGAGGCCGTATAGTTCCTATTGAGGGGATGAAGGACGGAATAACGACCAGATAACTATTTAGGTGACAGGTAAGTAGGTCGGTATCGAGCCTAGTATACAGAAAGCCCAAGGACCCCGGAATCATCAGAAAATCCTGCGACACCCGAGTTCGCTACTAGAATATTAATCATTTTGGTCCAGAACACGCGCATGCATATGGTCAAGGAAAATCACTTTTGACTACGGCCGCTAGCCGAGAGCGCCGAAGAACTAGTACTGGCGCGTGGTGGTCTACAATTCATAGAGAGGAGAACCCCGAAATCCGTCCTCACTGCTGAGGGGTATGTCAATGTACACCACCGTTACGTAGTTTTGGACTGGATGTCTTTACAGTCCAAGTTATGCGGCTGCTCGCCTGATATTCATGACAGGGAGACATGATAGGGACTGCCATCAATAGGAAATCGTAAGGATAGACAAGATCTATTCATCATGTACTGCAGTTTTTTAATGCTACCATGCACTCTTTTCCGACGGCAGCATGGCCCTTTTGAAAATTGCTATACCGACTCCTGTCGAGTGGAGGTTGTCTAGTCGAGATAGGGTCTGAGCAACGTCATCGTCCGGTTCCTCTGGAGGGACAAACCGATGAAGAAGGACGGAGTCCAACCGGGCAACCTCAGGGTTGACCTGCTGGCAGCGGGATTCTATCATTCCAACGAAACCCTCTGCATCGAAGTCTTTTGACATGACGCCGGAAAGGTGGAAGAGGCGCAAACGTGGTAGAAGAATGACGGCATCCGAAGGAGGAACGGTAGGTTTGATCGTGAGCTTGTCGAAAAATGACCGCGTAAAGGCTTCAAGAAGAACACTTTTAAGCCTGATATTTTCTAAAGTAGGTGTTGAGCATAAGATGCTCAAGATGTCCCCCGTCAATACCAGGCCGTGAAGAAAACGGAGTGTTTTTAAAGGGCTGTGGGATCGACCAATAAGATTCCGGATTGCTGTAAACGTATTTTCAACGTCAAGCTCTTTGTCATAAACACACCCATCGAAAGACAGGCTTGACAAAGCAGGGGTTGTGAGTTGATTGAGTATCTGGAACGTCGGGCGTTGATGAGTCAACCGTGTTGAAAGGTTTAGCGAACGAAGTTTTTTTTTTTTTTGCGACAGATAACCTGGGGCTGAATGAGATTTTCGTCCCATGCCTCGCATCGCAAGTGGCACTCCTCGACATTAGGCATTGATCGAAGTTGGTCCATGATTTGCAATGGAAACGCGTCTGCACCATGCAGACAGGCATGATCACTTGCGAAATAAGTGATCTGATTCCAGGGCAGAATAAACGACCACGAAGGATGCTGGATATCCATCACATTCACCGACCATAGCTTGGGTGCACCATCGAACAGAACTGTCCCTCCCAACTCATTCGCGTCTGGACTGTCGGTAGAAAGAAGCCACAGGTACTCCAGGGATGGGAAGAACAACCGTAAAGGTTGCAAGGAGGAAAATGTAGCGGAGGACATAGCTAGGGAGAGCGCCTGTATTCTCTCCGAAGCCGAAAAAAGGAGGGCGATCAGTACTTCGGGTAACTCGTGGGAGCTACTCTCTTCCGCATCATGATGAATCGATACAGTCAAAAGATGCTGCTTTGAACGAGCAAGCTGTCGACTCAGGAGGCGCGTATATCGATATGTACCCATGAAGAAATTGTCATCCGTAACAACGACATTTAGGTATGACCAGAGCTCTGGAAAGGATATGACAGCTTCCCTCCATCGCCTGCAGACGAGTTCGATTGTCCAAAGTGGGCTTGTAACATCCCGGAAATCCCACCATCCACGTTCTCGCTTTGATAAACTTCGGGGTATCGTTTTGTCGACGGTTTCGTGGAAAATACGGCAGAGGATTTCGGGCGGCAGGCGTCTGACGGGACTGAGGAATTTCTTCCTGGTATCGATGGCAACGGAAAGCTTCTCTCGCTCCCCTAGAATGTGATTCACTTCTTCGTCGATCAGGGAGATTTGCCGCAGGAACGTGGTTCGCAATTCTCGGAGATCGACGACTCGGGAATCAAGAGCGGTTATACGCTCTGAATATTCGGCTATCATACCGTATAGAACAGCTGTTTCAGCGGGCAACGGCTCCTCGTTGCTACGTGCCAGGCGCACCAAATCGCTGTTTTCCAACATATTGTCGGAAAATGTGGACGTATAGAGCGGTAGGTCGTGATCTGGGCAAGTACACCCTCCCGAGCAAGGCTTCCATTGCGAATCACCATTCAACCGAGCCATCGTTTTAGGATAATATCTGGACAAAGCGGTAATAAGAAATACCATACGATGGACTGAGAAATAGAACAAGTACTTTTCAATTTCACCGACGTGATTTGTTCGAAGAAAGGGGGCATTCAAGTTTGGAAATTTTTTATCTGAATCAGAAGTGGCTCAGAGTCTCGCTAAAGCCTGAGAAGAATTGCGCACCCACCAGACCACATAAAAAATGAACCAAAATCGTCACCCAAAGTCCTCGCCAAGACCTAGCTTCACCTTGCCGCCAGTGGTTGTTTGTAGCAAGACCTTGTCTCACTCAAAACTGGAGATTTGAAAAAGCAAGACAGTTTTACGGAAAGACCCGGGCATCGGACCGACGCATTCGGTGACAAAGCCAAAGCCAACAATCCGACAGTAGGAAAATATGCAAATTGCATTGGAGGTATACAATACTATAAAGACAGACTGTTACAAATGTCCATTGTCACCACACATAACCAATAGAATGATTCGTCGGATTTAGTATCCGTAGTGGGCGTTCCAGGCAGAAGTGTCGTAGTACTTCTTGTCGTCCTTGTTGTCATCTTTCTTGTTGTCGTCCTTGTTGTCATCCTTGTTGTCATCCTTGTCATCCTTGCCATAATCACAGTCATCCTTCCAGGTGTTGATGTCGATGATCTCGACAAACAGCTCGCAGATGAACTTGTCATCCTTCTCATCATGCGAGTACGCTAGAAAAAAGGCGTCAGATGATTCGGGAGTATGAATAAGTGTCAGACGTACCCTGGCAAGAGTTACACTTGTCATCCTTCTCGCAGAAGCTCTTGCACTCTGAGGAAAAAATGTCGGTGACATGGACAAAAGACAAGAGATGTGCTTACCGATCTCGAAGGTGATCTTGTCGACTTCTTTGTGGTCGTAGGGAGTGTACTTGCCCTTGTTCCACCCCTTGAAATCATTGTTGTGCTCAAACACCGGCGTCCAAGTGCAGTCGCCACGACCATTGTCCTTGTTGTCGTAGTCCTTGCCGGAGTCTTTGTTGTCATAGTCCTTCTTTCCATCGTCTTTGTGGCCATCCTTGTTGTTGTTGTTGTAGTCTACACCGCCGTAGGAACCGTCCCGAGCTTGAACGGAAGCGGAGAGGGCGGGGACCGCGAGGGCGAGAGGGAGGAGAGCGGCAACTGAGAAACGCATCGTGATGGAATAGGCTGATAGTAGGAAGTAGATAGACGAGGATGAGGTGGTTGTCTGAAGAATCTTGGAGATTTGAGAGCCCTTTTATATCTCTTCGAAGCCCAGGAAGTACCTGAACTTGAAGAACGTCATGTCGAAAAAGTGCTCGTATACACGGAGCTTGGCGGCCGTGGGTGAATCAAAGACTTGCCAAGCCGTGGAAGAATCTGCTTAAAGTAGTAGTCACCAAGCCTAACCTGAATGTCAGTCTCAAAGAGAACGGGGAAATCAGGAGCAGCCAGCGTCAGTCTCGGAGGATGGGTGGGCGTTGATGCTCATAGGGAAAGATATCCCAGGCAATAACAGGTGTTCCTCGCTAGCTGTGAAACCTTAGGCCTCCCCGTCGGCAATCAGGGCGATACAAAAAATCCGAAAGACGCAGTGGTGTTGCCGGTCGTCCATAGTGGTCATGGGGCAGAGTTAGTGTCCTCCAAGATAGCACTTGAGCCTCCGACGCGACTTGAGAGACAAATCGCAAACGATGAGTGATTCACCTGTTGAAGGAGGTTTGGTCTTGCCAAGCCGCAAGGGAACCCGGTTCGAGTGACGGTAACCAATTACGGTGCAGGCGAAGCATGTCGGTCTCAGAGGGAATCTGGAAAGTTGGAGAGCGGCCACTCTGAGTCTCATCAGAAGCGAGAGGATCGATACTTAGATGGAAAGACATTTCAGTTCAGCCAAGGAGGTTAGGTGGAGAATGAAAGTAGTGATGTAGGCGCTGAGCCCATGTTTCAATGAGAAACAACGACCCTTCTCAACGAAAATAAGCGATCCTCGCCTACCCCAACGTCACTGTGACAGTAGAGCGAAACATGCCAAGCGAAGTCGTGAGTCGCTCGGTGATCCATAACACCTGTAGGCAGATTCAGAGTCCTCCAATCCGGAAATGAATTTTTGAGCATAGTTTGTCATATAGAAGGAGCCAATTCGTCGTCCAAACAGTCGAAGGGAGAGCCTCCAGTACTAACGCGATTGTTGAGAGACCAAGGCAGCACGGCGTTTGCCGACATTGCAGCGGCTATCCTCGGCCGTGAACGCGTCACGTTCCGATCACCCTTCATTCACCAACAACTTCGTTCTTAATCGAAACACACACTACGAGTCTAAGCTTCAAAAAAATACAGACTTTTACAATCTCATTCACCTTGGCATACCCGAAATATCTTTGCACCGCCGATGGCGGGTTTCTCTATTTTTCCCGCTACGTCTGAAACCCGACGTTCCCGCTTGCACCGTATATGGTTACCACCACTCGAAAGCGGGCTCCATTGCGGCTTAGCAGGTCTTGGAGTAAATTAAATTTCCCTCATCTTGTGTTTCTATACGACATTCGCCGAACAGTTGGTCGAGACACGTACTAACGTCGCGATGTACTGTCTGGCTCGAGATATAAAAGGGCTCTCAAATCTCCAAGATTCTTCAGACAACCACCTCATCCTCGTCTATCTACTTCCTACTATCAGCCTATTCCATCACGATGCGTTTCTCAGTTGCCGCTCTCCTCCCTCTCGCCCTCGCGGTCCCCGCCCTCTCCGCTTCCGTTCAAGCTCGGGACGGTTCCTACGGCGGTGTAGACTACAACAACAACAACAAGGATGGCCACAAAGACGATGGAAAGAAGGACTATGACAACAAAGACTCCGGCAAGGACTACGACAACAAGGACAATGGTCGTGGCGACTGCACTTGGACGCCGGTGTTTGAGCACAACAATGATTTCAAGGGGTGGAACAAGGGCAAGTACACTCCCTACGACCACAAAGAAGTCGACAAGATCACCTTCGAGATCGGTAAGCACATCTCTTGTCTTTTGTCCATGTCACCGACATTTTTTCCTCAGAGTGCAAGAGCTTCTGCGAGAAGGATGACAAGTGTAACTCTTGCCAGGGTACGTCTGACACTTATTCATACTCCCGAATCATCTGACGCCTTTTTTCTAGCGTACTCGCATGATGAGAAGGATGACAAGTTCATCTGCGAGCTGTTTGTCGAGATCATCGACATCAACACCTGGAAGGATGACTGTGATTATGGCAAGGATGACAAGGATGACAACAAGGATGACAACAAGGACGACAACAAGGACGACAACAAGAAAGACGACAACAAGGACGACAAGAAGTACTACGACACTTCTGCCTGGAACGCCCACTACGGATACTAAATCCGACGAATCATTCTATTGGTTATGTGTGGTGACAATGGACATTTGTAACAGTCTGTCTTTATAGTATTGTATACCTCCAATGCAATTGACGTTGATCTTTCACTCTGAAATTTTGAAGTTAGCCGGGCATATCAGGCAAGATCTACTACGACTCTTCTTGCTGCAACGCCCACTACAATTGCTACCAAGTCGAACGAGATCCAATAAACTTTTGTAAGACTTTGCATGTATAAAATTGTATACCTCCACATTTTTCGTGCGGTACCTTTCACTGTGGATTTGAAGGTAGCGACTGTTGGTCAAGTATAGCCAGTCTTCATTGCGGCGGTTCACTGTTCTTGCAGTCTTTCCAAAAATTTCTTATTCCAGCTGCATGGACTTGGCATGGACGTGCGAACAACCTCGGTCATCAGCTGTTACTCTATGTTCCTTTGTCGAAAGGTCATTTTCCCAACCCGTTATTTTCCACTTCAATTCATGGCCTTGTTACCCTGCTTGTTGTGGCAAGCCTACAACTGTATGCTTCCTATCATCCTGCTTTTCAATTACTGCCGTTTCCTGTATGGAAGCATCGCGGAGGACCCCTTATGCTTCCAAAATACTTCATACGCAACAAGGAGTGGTTTAGGCCTTATGTTGCCTAGACCCGCAACATTTGCCCCGCAGGGAACAAAATTTTGCTACGTTCAGGTCTCCTTCGTAAGTAACAGCTCCCTCCTTATGCATTGGTTCAAAACAGCCAACGCACGCAACCCCCCTTCAGTACGTCTTACATGGCTTCGATACAGGTAGGGACAGTACGCATTGTCAGACACTTGTTTTCGTAATTTATTACATAGGCTTTGGCACAGAAGGTAGACGAACTGAAGTACAAAATTTATAAATTTAGGACTTGGCTAATAACCGTTATAAAAATCGTACACTCCTGCTTTGGTCTTCTCTTTGAATCTTCAAGGTAAACTGAGAACCGTCTGCATGAACTGATCGTAATTGATCTGGATCCATCCGTCGCGATCAGTGTCCAGGCGTCCGAATGCCTCACTAAGTTGCTTCACGACAACGCAAGCGCGAACGAATCGATCGAAGGAGATCCCAGGGAGCGGTCCATGGCCGGCAGCTGAAGATGCTTTAATATCTTCCCCAGAAGGGTAGACCTGTCAGAGCTTTCCGCAGCATTCCCATATTCAAGCTACTCACCGTACTTCCTCTGGACTAAGTCGAGCAGGGGGGGAGATAGCCGGTACCTTGAGCTAAGGTTTAGATAGGAACGAAAGAGAAATACAACGACGAACCCGAATTGGGCCAGAGCATCTCGCAGTTCATTTCCATCGATAGACCCCGAACGATCACGGTCAAAGTGTCGGAAAACATTTTGCCAGTCCTGAAAGAAAGTGTAGGCGAAGGGAGATCTAGGGAGAATCTGTGCCGCGCTTTACCTTGATGTATTTCCACAGACCGGCAAACTAGCATAAACGTGAGATTTGTAGTCTCATTGGACAATGAGCGACTGATCGTACTTCGTTAAATCCGATAGTTCCGCTGCGATCAGTGTCCTGAGAAGCGACGATAAGATAACAAGACGAAGCATTCTAGGATGCATGGACGAACGAATATCGACATCAAGAGCTTCACGGTATCCAAATCGAAAGCTAGAGAACCATTAAACAGAATTCTGCGATCTGAAGCTCCGATGTTGACGTACGAGTCCAATCGCCATTGATCAAGGCGCGCTCTAATGTGGTTCAGTCATTGGAATCTGGTTAAGCTGGTTGGAAGACGCACCTAATTCACTCGCGGTAATGGCACCTGATCTGTCGGTGTCAACAGCGCTGAACCAGTTCCACAGTCTGCACACGACGGAAATCAGGTTCTTGTTATAAGATCCTTGCTAGAATTACGCACTGAGGATCAGCGCCGGGAGGAGGTCCCTGGGATCCTGCTGGGGGGGCAAACCCTCCGCCGTATGCATATCCTCCGCCTGGTGGTGGCGGTCCAGCTGGGGGTGGTGCGCCATATCCACCATATCCTCCTCCTGGAGGGGGTGCTCCTGGAGGTGCTCCGTACTGTTGAAGTCAGCACCCATTCCAGCACCCAGTTGGAAAAGAAAACGTACACCGCCGTAGGACATTGTTATAAAAACTAGTTGATTGATGAGATGGAAGTAGAAATCAAACCATGGATTGCGCCCAGCCTGTCTTAAGTACCCGACCTGCACAGCTTCCAAGAAAGGCAGTGTCCTGCATCGGTTATGACGTCAGAGCGTAGTCACGTGCTAATAACCGCGGAGTGACTCGGGCGTAATCATCGGGCGTCAAAATTGCCTTCATGTCAGTCCGTGCACTGGAAATTCGCAAGGCTTATTGAAAACATCTTTCTTCGATTACCGTTATTATCTGTCCAGATGACATTCATTGAATAAAAGGTATCAAGCCTTTCGTTTCCGGTGGTGTATATACGTGACGTTTTTCAAGAATCCTTGGTTGATTCTGAAGGACAGCATCTGATGTCATCGACGAGGGAGGGAAGACTCTACGAATTCAGACGCTTCTTGCTATAAAAGTGGCGAAGAACTCGCAACAAGGAGGACATGTCGCTCATTATTGTGTGAATATCGTCTTTTTTCATTCTGAAAGTCGTTTAAAGTACTTTGTCGGCGGCAGCCATTCCACAGAGCCTCCAGACACGCTAAAATGGACGTGTCTCCTCTTCCATAGCTGACGTTTGGGATATGCGATTCAGTAAGGTGTAATGGTCTTAACCCTCGGACGAAGTGGTGCATGCTTTCAATGTCACAAAAACGTTCCTGTGGGACAGGGAACAAGCTGTATTGGCATAGATGGATGTTATGTAAAGCCGCTCATTTATAAACCCGCGATACCCGTCTCACGCAACACCTTTCAGGGAACGCTCATCCAATCTGAAGTAAACAAGTGGAAAATTTGTACCAATGCGAGCAGGTGCTGAATACGCACGTGGGTATCTATTCGGGCCTGCGCAGCATTGGCTACGTCCCTTGGTAATGCTGTATCAATACTCCCGTATCGCAGGGGTACCAATTTTAAGCCATGAAAACGCGCTCCTCGGCCGTCTGCGCTTACGGGTGCGCAAAAGGTCGGCCAGGACCTCCCGTGGTACGAGTCCACACTCGTGGCACGGTGGATACTTACGACTATGACCCTTCACTGCTGGATGGGTGCGTTACGTTCGTACAGCGAAGACTTGGCTCTCCTCTTCCCATTATTCGGTCCTTCGTTCCATGTGGGCATAACCACATGCTTCAGATGCGCCATACGTTGTGCCGAGTTCAGCCATGGATACTGACTCACGGATAATCACACAGCGAGTAATCATCCTGTTAACAACTTTTATTCTGGACCCTACGACCCCGTAATCGTGTATCTTTGCATAAACGAACGCCTATTGGCTGGGTTAGGCTGCTGCAACATCACGTATGTAGCCTGCCCTTGGAAACGCCGCGGGAACAAATCGCATTCGGATGAACAAATATTCCGGAAATTGCACTAGCGCCAGGACCAGGATTCCAGAATTATTACCTGCTGTTCTGTGTGTGGCCCTAGGCTATCGATACAACCACTACTACAAGCAAAACCGTTATGTGGTCCCGAGTCCCCTCCCATTTGTAGATATACCGCTTTGACAGTCTGAGATGTTCCGAGACACACATCTCTCCTTCGGCTACATCGACGAGCGAGTAGCTGTGCATCTCCAGACTGTCGAGGGGGGATGCCCTCCTCCGATTGCTCGGAATCCACTCTCTGCAGATCCGACGGCGTTTGTGACTGTCCAAGTTGATGCCGGAAGTATCCACGTACTTGGCGCTAGAACTGAGCATGCTCTTCCTGAACCACTAGGGATAGGTACTCTAGTTTACAGCTTTCGAGCTAGGTCCAATAGATGGCGAACGGGATACCATGCGAGAGGTTCACGGAGTACAGATGCCCGCGTCTATTCAAAATCAGAGCTTCGCAGGAATGTCATGCACTTACTTAGTTCGCGCGCTTCTTTTGCCTCAGTCGCTACCGCAGAAACCCATTACAGCATCCTGGGAGCAGGGGAAGGCAGGTGTAGTGCTCACATGCACATAGATGATGGGTTCGACACCGTCTGCTGAAATTTCTTCCAGTCGAAGTCATTTTCCCAGGCCATGTGTCGGTCCGAGACTCATCCTCCTAGCGACGTCTTGGAAGGACGAACCAGGAATACCCAGAAATACGTTCGTACAGAGTGAGATAGAAAGCGTCCGTCCTTGATGCGAAGCTACCGGGTCACTGTCTATTGCCCTCCACCAGATACGAACCAGGAAGACGACCGTACAGAGTGAGATAGAACGTGTCCGTCCTTGATGCGAAGCTCCCGGGTCACTGTCTATTGTCCTCCATGCTTGTTCGCGCCCGGGCCCACTGCTTGATCAATGATCGCTTCTATGCGCTTCATATCGATACTGCTTTTCTATCTCAAACATTTCATCCATCATCCTAATTTGTTCTCGAGAAATGCTACAGTCTATGCTGCGTGTACTGAAACATATTATTATTGTTTTCTTTTTGTTGTCCTCCATACGTTCTGCTCATCACCCGTTATCGTTCATCAAGGATGGCATTCTTCATCAGATCAAATGGAAAGCCCTCTTTGCTCCACTCATTACCTGGAAATATCTGCTCCTAGCCGCACCAGAGCGTCGGGTTGGGATTTCATGAATGTCATCTCAAGCACCAGGTTTAACGAGATTTGTCCATACCGTTTTTATAGCCCGCTCTCAGGGAACGTCGTTATTTGGTGATCCGTATACTCTATCAGGGACGGGACCGATGAAGCAATCAATCTCCTTAATTGCCTACTTCATGATGATACAAATGATACGGTACGATGACTAGTCTTTGGTCAGAAATCACTCTACCTCAATGCAACAGCAGGACGGTTTCATTTCTCTCCTTCTAGCAGATCTCTCGTCAGTCTGAGTAATCGACGCCGCCCGCCCGCGATCAATAACTGGAGGACAAGTCGGAAATCTTACGCGATTTACTTGCTCATTTTTCATGTCTGCGTATTTGGGGCCAGTGGCGTTAGAGTTAGTTCCTACGCAGCACCCAACTCACCTGACTCATGTCTTCTAGTAGTCCCGACGGCATGATCGCTGCCGCCGGCACGCCATCGATGGTCGAATCTGACATTGTTCCACTTCGACCAGGATCCAAATTCTTCGAATTTCTGCTCGTGATGGACAAGGAGCCGCATTATATGCTCCTCATAATGATTGAACGAGCGTCTGTAGACTATGAACGTTAGTAATGTCCTCACTGGCAGTCGTGTTTCAGGTTGACGATTCAAACAGAGATTTCGGCCGCGATCCTGCAGCCTGAAGTACCAGATTCCTTTCTATACTCTGACATCGACGACGGTCCATTATCAGTTCTAATGATACCTCATTCGACCCTTCCGTATTTCAGAGGACTGTCGGATAAGCTCAGCTCACTTATCGGGTCCAATCTTGTTGCTTGTCGACTATACAAACCTTGCATTGAATCCATCCCGGTCCAGCTGACGTATCGTTACTATAACCATTATCTCGTCATCAACGCGATGACCCCCTCCGTTACGAGCGAAACCCAATTTAACGATTGGTACACAAAGGAGCACATTCCTCTTCTTAGTAAGGTCCCCTCATGGCTGTCTTCTCGGAGATTTGCTCTCGTGGAAACGACGGAGGAGCCGGGTGCTCCGCGGTATCTCGCTCTTCACGAATGGGCAGATCTGGCTTCCTTTGAGAGCAAAGAGTTCCTGCGTGCAACGAATACGACCTGGAGAACGGAGGTGCTGTCTCAAGTTGTACGGAAGGAGCGTTGGGTGATGGAGTTCAAGGGTGCATTCAATAAAGTCCGGAAAAATCCGAGGACGTATATTGATGGAGGGCATATGGCAGGTGAAGTGAGAACCCGTCTTTTAGATTCCTTTCTCACGTGTAGACATCCCCAGATTTTCATATCCCTAAAGCCTCTGTCACTGACACGAAAAGCACATGAACTATCGTACGTCTGCTCGTCTCTCAGCCTTGACGAGAGCATCGTGTCTACCGCAATTTCTTATGCCATTAATATCTTCATTTCCGGCAGGTACCTTTACTCGTAGCACTCTAATGCTTTATTCCCTTATATCCAACAGGATGAACTGTCGGGGTCTTAACTGGCCATATCAGGGTATCAAAAGTTGAACCTTGGCATAATGATACAACTGGGCGCTTCTTCAAAATATAAGGTATACTCCTAATTTGCCGGACTCTGTATGTCATGATCCTGAGGCAGCGGTAGGCCCAAACCAAGTCATCCACAGTCCAAACAAAATTGGTACCTTGAATATTGCGCATGTTTATTCGTCGCGATCTAGCGACCTTATTATTTTACAACGAGACTCGCATGCAGCTATAGCATGCATTAATTCTTCACGAAAGAAACTATAGAAAACCAGTGTGTCTAAATTTCAGAGAGAGCGTAAGAGTGGGTCATCTTTCATAAGATGATCAATCTTTTGGACCGTCGGATATGAACGATTACGAACCTGACCCAGCGTTTCTCTGACACGCTTCAGCCCTGAGAGCGGGTCCTGCATATGTGTGTATAGAATGCATCATGCATGGTGAAATACACATGGTAAAGTCATCGCCTCGCTTGACCCGCCTCGCAGTCCTGATCTCTCCGAAATGACCTAAGATTTAAGGTTGAAATAGGTCGCATGTAACTCAATGATCATGAGAAAATAACTGAGATCAGGCGCTTACCCTTGTGTTGTAGATCATCAAGACTAGATGCGCCCTTGATGGAGGATCATTCCGCATTGCTATCGAGTATCGATGTGAACTGGGGTGAGATAATATCTCTGCCAGGACAGGTTATTTAGAAAGAGAAAGTCTCATTCCTG
The DNA here is from genome assembly GCA_902506015.1 of Armillaria ostoyae. NCBI lineage: Eukaryota > Fungi > Basidiomycota > Agaricomycetes > Agaricales > Physalacriaceae > Armillaria > Armillaria ostoyae. Next base: position 4,186,605 of record LR732082.1, read on the forward strand.
AAGATGAAACAGTAATCAATAATGATGAAAATGCGAGTCAACAATTTGCGTATGAGTTTAAGGCAGTGGTATTCCGCTGGCACACGGTGACACCAACGCTTTGACGAACATGATGCTCGACCTACCAGCTGCGTACGTGTCGACCCTGATGTGTGAGGTCGTAATGATATGTCGGAAGTGCTGATCTGAGCACGTAAGATCGTACGAGGATAGTAAATTTCGTTCTGTGTGTGGACTCCAATGTTCGGTATCATTGTGCGGTTCCGAATCTCCGGAACGCGAGCTGTAAGAAGTATTGCATGTTCTTCAGTCGTGAGATGTGAGCGCGGGGACTAGAAAGAATATAGATATGTTAGAAAGAAACGACTGCCAAGATACACATTGTAGATCAAGATGGCCTCTTCGACCAACGTGATGGTTTTATCAGGAGTAAAGAGGGCCCTTTCAAAGAATAAATGGTGAATAGCCCCAGTATAAACGCGCTGACGGATGGGAGATGGTTTGATGGATTTAAACGCTTTGCAGCCCCCACTACTGTAGGATCTAGCGTCGCAGTCGCACGCCTTTACTGATAAAATTAGAGGATGATCCGTTTAATCATAGCCGTACAATAATCGGAGACACAATGATTGCGTCGCGGCATCGCGGATGATCGCGTCGCGCTACTGCGGCAGGTGTACGCAGCATGGCTTCTGCATCCATTGCAGTGGGGCTACGACATGCATCGAAGTAGCTGCTGTGGAATAATGGTTTCCTGAGAACAAGTAACTTGGGCGTTTCTGCTGCGGGTCTGCAGAGAAGTTGAATTGACAAGGAGAGCCCTCCTCAGATTTGAGGATGACTTCAACACAGCGTTACGACTCGGAATTTCACGGCCATTCATCCTGATTCGAAAACACCAAGTAACGTCTAGCGTAAGGGATTTCATGGTAAACAGCCCATGCTTTCGCTGAGTCGATTTGAGTAACGGTTACATGTTCCGGTGCCACCGGATGAACACGAGACCTAGAACGAGGCGGTTGTGAGCCTATGTGCACGAGAGGATGAACGTAGCTACAACTTACTATTTCTGGTGATGGAAAACCGGTGCAATATTGTCCCTCCGATCTTCCAGGAGATGCCATAGCGCAAATGGTGTACAGAATCCTGTGAAAAAGATGTAGACTTCGAATCGGAGTCCAAAGGTCGGCGAGGATGGGGAGCAACAGAAGAACAGGGCGTCTAACGTGCTTAACCGCCGATAAGGTGATTTAGACGCCGAAGAAAAAAAGGCCCAGGAAAGACCATTTCTGATCATCGAAGGATTACTATGTGCTAGAAGCTACAGGTACACAGTAACTGTCCCTGAGAAAGCGTAAAACCCTCATTGAATAGCAATCTGTAATCGCACTGCGCTTTTACTTCAAAATCAATCAAGTTCACGTTGATCGAGTATTCCGTGAGATTCTGATAGGACAGAAGGAGTCGGGATTCCGTACCCAAATGTCTTGCAACGACCCAAGTTGCGACCGAACGAGTTGGGGTGCACACATCAATTGCCTCGGAGATTGGGGCGCTTGTAAGCAGGAAAGACAACACTAATGTTTCAAGACGTCTGTATCTGATTATCCGAGGTCGTCGCTAATACCTAGTTGTTTTGTTACAAGCGCACAGGTAGCTGGCGCCTGGCATGGCCTTGGGCACTTGGAAGTTAGGTACTAAGCGCTGATGCACAACGTGATAAAAACGTATCTCCTAAATTTATGTTGTGAGGAGAAATATCGGAGTCGGATTTCTTCTCCTCAGTCAACGATAATTGTGGAAACAGCCTGAGAGCGCAAAAAAAATCGGGAAGGCAAGGACAATGAGCGTGAGAATATAGACCTGAATATGGGTTTGTGCCGTGCGGCGGCTTGGGCCGCAACTTGAACTTGTCCCACAACGATTTTTGGCTGCTGTTGTTCGTCCTGTGCTTGGAGCTCTCCGGAATGCATGGCTCCGACTTACCACTCTACTGCTTTGAGGACATTTCCAATTTGTACAACATTGCCTGAGCAGGAACAGCACCCTGAGTCCCGGCCGACGATGACTCGCAACTCAACATCGCAATTTCACCAAGGATTTGTACGGGGTAATAGATCCTTTCTAAATGAAGTCCAGTCTCCATGTTTCGGCTGCCTTGACTCACTTGAAGCGGAAACTACGAATGACTCTCCTGCTCTGTGCTTGCTTTGATCAGGATCACGTTTCAGTAAGGGATCCACAGCCGCGGCTCGCTGTGGTTTCCTGGAGACAAATGTACCATTCATCCTGCAAGAGGAAGGTCTGAGACGCTTTAGGATCTCGATCTGATGATCCAAGGACGGTAGCAGTTTACGGGGATAGATTCGTCACAATTCTGGGTGACCCTCGTCTAGATGAGAGCGACTGCACCATGGGCGGAGGATCAACAGCTGCCATTTACAGCATCTGCAATATGTATATAAGCATCTACCAACTCCCAACAAAGCACCAACCATTCCCATTCCCATTCATCAATTCGTCTCATTTACATATGCCTTCCGTCGCTCCCAGAACTGTCTCCCCCAAAGTTGATCTCAAGGTCTACACCTCTGCGGTCGAACTTCTTCACGACGTGTTGCCTGCTCTTGAGGGCAATGAGGCCAACTTCAACGTCATATACCCTCACGCGTTGAAGTGTCGAGCCGCCGAGCAGTCAGGCCAGCCTCCCAAACCAGGACAGGTGTGGATCGTCTACTTCACCTGCGATCCCGAACCTCGCGTGCAGTTCATCCTCTCATGTACGACCACGGAAACGGGAAAATACCCCATCTTTATCACTACCACCCGTCCTACAAATACCCTTAGCGTCGAATTCATTCACCAGCCGATGTCCCTCCTTGTCAAAGAACTCTATAGAGTAGTCCCTGTCCCCAGGGTCTATTCGATATTCGCTCCCGACGCGATCGCTCAGCATTTCGCAACATTGTGGACTGAGCTCACAGGCGTCGGCCACATAACGCAGCCGTACTATGCAGCGAAGTTGACTTTCTGCACCAAAATGACATTCCGATACCGGCAAGCAACGATGGTGCCGGGGGTCACATATGAACTTCGCCTCGCGGTCCCCAGTGACATTGAGGAGATCGCCAAATTATGCCATGGCTTCGCTAGTGAATCGGTAAGCATGTTCGCCATCTTCTCGCTACATGCAGTGTTGCTCATATCATATCTACGCGCAGGAACCTTTCGTTCTCGATGATGCCGGAGCCCTGAAGGAAGCCACTCTCCTCGTGCGTCAAAATCAAGTCTGGGTGCATCGGATCAGACAGCAGGGAGAAGACCGCAGTTCCATCGCATCCATCGTTGCCTTCACCCGTAACAGCGATACACTTGCAACAATAACCAAGGTGTATACAAATCCCGATTACCGCCGTCGCGGTTGTGCCGAACGACTCGTTAGACGAGTTTGCAAACAGTGAGTGATTGTTTCACCCTCCTTGATTTTGTTGTCGCTGAGTGTGTTTTGGTAGTTTGTTCATGACCAAGGACAAGGTTGCCTTGTACGTTGCTCACACCAACCCTGCGGCGTCGAAGGTGTACCACCGCGTCGGGTTTGCCGGGCTTGGCGATGATGGTGTTGCTGTCGAGGGCGTAGATGCCTGGACTGAAATTGGGTTCGACCGAGATGTCATTGACCTTGGACATTGGTAATGGACCTTAAAAATTGCGCCCTCGGAGTCCGTCATCCAGATGCTAGGCGTTGGAGGCTAGTACGTTAATAAATATATAGTTTAGTTGACACCAATATACCTATAATTCGCAAGACAATACAACTCGCAGGCCATAGAAATTGCATTAGTTCTTCATCAATTTATTCAATGACATTTCAATTGACGAAAATTCCCAGAGAGTGGATCTCGGTCCGAGTCCGAGTCGGGAAGGGGGAACAGGGACATTATGTCACGCGTGACGTCGATCTCCCTTGAACTTTTACCAGCGTCATTCAAATCGCGCCCAACATGCTTCCTATCTTGGATATCATCCATCGCGGCGTAGTCTATTCATTAGTTGGACTAACCATATATGCCGGAGTTGGGATAGTGAGCACCCACAACAACACAATGAGAGCCGGTAGAGGTGCGCGTTCCGGTTTACTTTATTACTACACAGACACTGATGGTCCTGTTTCAGAGGTCAGTCTTACCTTCTAAGTAAGAGCCCCCCCTGATGTCCTCGCTCTGACAGGCCTTAGCGCGACATGAAGAAGAAATGAGAAAACAGGTTAGTCGCGAAAGCAGCCGCGTCACAAAATTATTATCATTTTTTGCTGGTGAACTTATTGTGTGAACAGCAGACAGATGCTCAGTCGACACATGAAGCATGAAAGTAGATGAGCTGTTTTGAGTGCGTTTCATCCGTAGTCATTTCAGCTTTTACTTACGCCTCCACTAAAGCCTTGTACCCGACACTTCTACATCTATCGGGCTATGTATACTCCATACATCGATACATGGAACGAACATATGACCCGGTGCATGCTGTCTTCCCAAAACGCTGTTAATAGTCATAGGTTAGGATGTCGAACGAAATGTCATATCGACTGTTGATCAAGTGATGGGAAACAAATTTATCCAAATCTCAGATTCTGGGTTCTTGGGTAAAGTACATGTCAATGAGAGCCTCGTTGACTGTGACATTAGCTGATAAGCGATAACCGTCGGTTTTTGCGAATGTTGTGGTGTCGCCTTGTTTCAAGAATGTACGGCTGTGTCAATCGTCACTCGGAAGACCTATGGCCCGCGGTCCAGAACGGAACCAAAGGGATCTACATCACAGCTGCCTAGAACAGCTGGCACTTGCCAGTCTATGCGGCTTGCAATCTTCCGAAGGGCCGAATGATTTGCTACGTGAACAAGGGCACACCATGGGACGGAAATATGACGGAGCGAAAGTACTCTGTTCCCTTGTTACAATGGTAGGGACCGCTTGCCGATGCAACAACTACTACTAAGTACTATGAGTACAAACCTACAACATACACAGCGATACAACAAACATGCGAGGGGAATGCTATGCCAAATATACATACAATGCGAGTTCGACGAGAATAAATATTGTAATAGACAACAAGTTCCACCGGGTATAATTGACTGAACAGACAGGCATGCCAGCAACCAACACTGACTTTTTTTTTGGAGAGAGGGAGGCCTTTACATTGCCTGAGACCGGCTATAGAGCAGGGTTTCTATATTCAAATCCAGGGAAAGCATATCCAAAAGGATCAGGGGCGGCTTGTCCATAGGCCAAGGACGCGTTGTCTTCAGGGTAGCGTTCAAAACTAGGAGAAGACGAGTCAACAGCCAAAGCAGGGGTAGAATATATGGATAACGCACGCGCTAGCATCACCATCACTGGTCATCTGGGGCATATAAGGTGGGGTGAACTTCCTTGCTGCCATTTGCTGCCATTCGACTTCGTCAAACCAGCCGTGCATGAAAATGTCCCGGGCACCGTTGACCAAGTTGCCATATCGCTTGGTCGGCTCAACATCCATCAGGTGAATGATGAGGTCCTTGGCGAGCTCACTGAAGCCGGCAGGCCACTGGATGTGGAGGGGACCGCGACCAATCCTCTCGTATAGAAGGATGGTGTTGTTGTCAGGTTGATGATACGGAGGCAGCCCGTAAAGCATCTCGAAGATGAGGACACCAAGAGCATACCAGTCGACACCCTTGCCGTAACGACCTTGGAGCAGAACCTTGAGATAATCAGTGATTTCTCACGTTACGGTGAACTGAAGCCGACATACCTCGGGAGCGATGTAATCTGGGGTGCCACATAACGTATAGGTGTATCTACATGATTTTGCGAACCCGAAATCGGTGATTTTGATATGACCGTCATGATTTAGAAGGATGTTCTCGGGCTTGAGGTCGCGGTAGATGATGCCGTGACAATGGAAATAATTCAAGGCGAGGGCGACTTCAGCTGCATAGAACTTGGCGACATGTTCAGGAAATCGCTGCATACTAGTGAGCAACATCGCAGGCTACCTGGAGGGTAACATACATTGGATCGCCGTAACAGCGTGAAGAGCTCGCCGCCGGGAACAAAGTCCATGACCATGTACAGGTTGGCAGCGTCCTGGAATGCGCCCCAGATGTTGACAATGAGGGGATGCTGGACCACTTCGAGGATACCATGTTCGTTATTAGTGTGTTCGACTTGCTTCAGCTTGACTATTCGGGCCTTGTTCAGGACCTTGATGGCGTAGAAGCGAAGGTTATGTCTGCTTCGCACTGATGTCCGCATTAAGATACGATACTGAGAAAATGGTGGCAGTAGGAACGTACCAAGGTGCACTCGCCCAAAACTTCCTGTCCCGAGAGTTCGTTGTATTATAAAATCTTCCAGTCGGTAAGAGCCCTTCTGCCGAGGTCCCCCATGATCCTGTGCAGAGAGTGGGAATAGTTCTAGTTCGGGATAATCGATGCTGTCTCTGTGTTCCAGCTTGCTTAGCTCGCTCATCGACGTTCTTGTCGTCGTTTGGGAAGGTCGCCTATCGAAATGCGAGAACACCGACGACGATGCCAGGGAGGATGGTGACGACGGCGGCTGCATTGGGTCCTTGTGAAAGTGCGACCCAAGCTTGTCCGTCATCCGCTTGAGCATGGGAAGGTGGTGGAGGAAGGGAGGAAGAGATAGCGAAATATAAGGGACTCCTTCAGAGCATTGTTCGAAAGACAAACTTGAACAAACATCCGAGATTGGATCGTTGTTAATGTCGGTCCGAATGCCGGCCTCGTGTCGAACTTTCATTGTTGTCAAACCCTTGTTGACATTTACCACCGTGAGTCCTGCGTTGTTCTCAAAGGGGCCTCGTCGTATTGCGGCTGAAATATGTGGAACTTCACCAGCAAATTGACTTGAATGACAGCCAGCCCGAATATACTCAACTCAAAAAAGTTAGGAGCTGCTGGGCCGCGAAAAGCCATCTAAAGGTTGGCGACGCTCCATTACCGCGGCATCCTTCTAACCAACCATAATTGATAGGACTGATGTGCGGGAGTTGTGCCTGTTCCATGGGAGCATTTTCACCAAGTATCCAGCGGCAAAAGACCCTGGTGTTACTGCCTTGCAGTCGCCTTAACTTTGCGGTTATTATCCCACGAAGTCTATCTTGCTAGCGAAATCAAAAGACTGCCGTTTCTGCTGTCATGCGACTAGGTGGTCTTGTTATTTCCGCCTGATTTACCAGCTTGATAGGTGTTCTTTGACGCTCTGTGATACGTGCTTATATCCTTTTGCACATTTTCCATGGTTCGTATGTGATTCTGAGAAGACTCGTGCCATGTTCATTCCTTATTGTCAGGCAGTCCTCGCTTCTGATGAGGCTCGATGACGGACGGTTCACACGTAAGAGTTTATCCGACTATTCTGTTCATTATCCCACAACATCCTCCGGACAGGTATACTCACCAACAATCTACTCTGTGTACTTGTTTTCTTCGTATTCTTTGGGTTGGACGCGCTCAATGATTTTGCTGATCCTCTCATACACGGCAAACACTATCGCCTGACCGGGAGCGACACGCAAGATACGCGGCGTAATACCTTTGTAGAACGATCTCACACCCTCGGTTCTCCACATATCCTCAGCGATGACAACGATGCGGCGGAACGCTGACTGGCCAGGGATGGCGGTGCTTTTCTGCAAACCTATCAGCGAAAGCGGTCAATCGGAGATACAACATCGGAAGAGACGAGACACACGAGTTTTGATGGTGTCTATCGGTGCGTTCGACATTGGCCCAGCAGCACCAGAAATAAGACCGATAAACATGTGTTGCCATGATGGCAAGTCGGGGAGATCAGGCTGGTACCTTTGGAGCGCCTTTTTCACTTCCTGGTACACCGTAAAGTTCGCTCCCTGGTTTGTCGCCTGCCTTAGCGCAGTGAGCGACACGCCACGGTAGAGCGTCATCGCTCCCTCCTCTTTCACAATCTTATACACGGCGTGCGCGGCGTTCCGATACCGTGGTGTCTCCAGCGGATCAGCCAAGGAGTGTTGTTGTGCCTGCAACCGAATCTTCACCACTTCCATTGGTGTTACGACGGCGACGGCTTCCGTCGTTCCTGCTCCAAGACCAGCTGCCGGGCGGATTAACCTTCAACCTACGGCTCGTGGAGAATTGGATGGCCAACGTACCGATGAAAATATTCCCGAGGCTAGTCTTTCCCGTCTCCTTGTCCGCCAACCAGCCTTTGTACGCTTCGAAACTCGCGAAACGGATGGCCATCTTGGGGACGATACCAGAGAGGACGGCTCCAAGACCCTTGTATAGAGCCAAGGGAGTTTCCCGCCGTATGATGTGTGCGCCAGTGGCGAAGAAGCCCCTCGGTTTTGTCTATCCAATACCAATCAGACGTTCGTTAAACCGGAGACAGTGGTTGTGAACTCACTCCTGGTGCTCGTCCCGACTTGGACAACTGCATTCGCACCTTGATGGTATCCAAAGGTTGGCATGTCAGCTGGAAGGCGGGTTCCTCGATTCAGCACATGTAACGACAATGTACCACCTCGTACGCACCGCTTCACAAGCTCCGGCTATCCCGCCTGCAGTAATATGAGTCGCAAAGCCTACAGGTTTCTTGTTACCGGATCGTGACATGATGGAATGCAGTCGAAGTCGTCGTGGCTGCAGGGAAAGACAAGCAAATGGAACTCCTCGCCATAAAGCAAGCCGATGTTAAATAGGAGCGATTTCAACTCTTACCCATTTAACATGTGACGGACCGGGACCCTAAAACGAGGCCCCTTTCGAATCGTCGAATTGGTCCCGCTTAGAGGGGCAGGCCTCGATACTCGAATCTGTGATGATGACGCCTTTCTTGGGGGCCACATTCGGCTCCACGCGTCCAGAGGCATAGATTTCCAGCCTGCTAAGGGCGATTGCGATAATATTGTCGTATTGATAGATGTGGTGCGGGGTCTGGGGAAACCCCATTCCGGCTCATCCCGCAGCCGCGTTGCCGACCATCGACAAATATCCCTTGCTCTTCGTTGTTCTTACAGGATGGGTAGCGAACCTGAGCGGCTCTCTCCTGTGTTTTTATGGATGCCCAGCTCTTCCTGTGTCTCTCCTGAGTCGCGATGGCGATTCTTGGTCTGTCATTGTCGCAGAGCCTGCTGAAATATGTTCCACTCGGCATGAACGAAGGGTGTGACGTTTCTTGGACAACTTCCCTCCAATAATTGGTCTTTCTGTTCATCTTTAGCCCTTGTCTGATAGCCGCAGTTTCCGAGCGCTACTTTCGTCCACCAAGACGGGACTTCGTTTTTGAGGTTGAGGTTGATGACTCGAACTTTTTCAGTGCTTACCAATGCGCCGCTCTGTTTCATTTTGTCTGTGATTCGGGGCTATTATTATTAAGCGCCAATCAGGCGAGCAGGTGGCTTGACGAAATACGATTATTGCATTCTTACGCATGTCGGCATTGCCGCGTAGGTCGACTCATCGGTCGTTACTAATTGAACGCTAAATGCTTTTATAGAGCGCAAATCATGACGTTGCTTCATTTCAATCACAAATCTGTATCTCCTTGGGCTACGAGACGATCGCGCGCGCTTGATTCCTCGCGCGTTTCAAAAGATGGTCCTTCCAAATTCTCTATCCAAAACGTAGCAGTCATAGCCACGGACAGTGCATATTCCACCTCGCCATGTGGTCTACCTCGTCATGCGGGTTTGTCGGATACCGAGTCCGGGTCGGATTCCTAATCTTTCCTAGTGAGCGTCGGTAGTAGTAGTTGTGATTCGATCAGTCGTATCGCCCGCTAGGTATATATATCACAATATTGTATTCGCGGAGTATGGTTACGCTACTATTTAGAACTAAGTTCACCTGTAATTTAGGTATTACTACATACGATAGCTATCTAATAAAGACGTCGTTATACTGTATGGTATTGCTTTGCTAAGTTAATGGAAAGAGTGGGGCGGAGCATAGGGCGTCCGAATAATAATGGTAGGGGTTGCATTAGGCGTCGGATGGTCTGTCAATAAATAAGATAAAATATACCACACAGTAGGCATCTATCGACACGTTAGTTCAAGTCACATGCCAAGATGCCGAAATGAACGTACCATAAGATTAAATGATTAGTTATGTTTGACGTACTCATCCTCATCCAGAAATTGGGTGATAAGGTCATCAGCATTGCGATCGTGATGGTGGTGGCTCTCGACATAGACCTCCTCATCCAAAAATTCGGTGATGAGATCGGTTTCAGGACCTTGGCGTTGGTTCTCCGATTTGACGTACGCATCTTCATCCAAGAACTGAGTGACAAGATTGCTCTTATGACCCTGCGTGGCGTGATGGTGGCTCTCGGCATACGCCCCTTCGTCCAAGAACTGGGTTACGTCGTGACCATGGTCATGGGGTTTTGCGACATACGCCTCTTCATCCAAGAATTGTGTGAGGCGGTGGGGCCGCTCCTGAACATACGCCCCCTCGTCCAAGAACTGGGTTATGTCGTGACCGTGGCTATGGTCATGAGGTTTTGCGACATATGCCTCTTCATCCAAGAATTGCGTGAGGCGATGGGGCCGCTCCTGAACATACGCCCCCTCGTCTAAGAATTGGGTTATGTCGTGACCATGGCTATGGTCATGGGGTGGCGCGACATATGCCTCTTCATCCAAAAATTGCGTAAGGCGGTGGTTCTGGTGGGGCCGCTCCTGAGCGTACACCTCTTCGTCCAAGAACTGTGTAATGTCCTTGCTCCCTTGGTCATCATGATGGTGGTGGTGATGATGTATTAATTCGACGATCTCTGCAGACGCAATAAAGGTTGGAACGACCCAGACGATCATGAAAGAAAGATCTTACCTATGGGAGCAGCGAGGGCCACAGAAGGAGCGGTTTGGAAGCCGCTAAGGATGGGAAGAACAACGAAGACGAGAGAAGAGATTTGCGAAGCGTGCATTATAGTAGAAGAATAAGGGTAATGAAAAAGAAGTAGAAGTAGAAGTAGAAGTGATTTGTGAGGAGCGAAAGCATTGTACGCACCCCTTAAATACCTCGAGACTCCATTAATCTCCAAGTCGAAACGATAAATTGTTCCAAAATCTGTGCAGATCGCGTTTCAACGCGCCGTGGATCACCTTGGGCTCGTTGCTACCCCGTCGGATCGCCCGGTACTGCACTCGGGTAACCAAAATACATTTGCGCGCTCGTTTGTATGATCAACGGTAGAATCTAGATCAGGAAATAAGAGCGCCCTGAGCCACCGTCAATTAGCACAGGTAATTCCGCGTGCCCTGATAGATTCCCGCACTTGAATTCGATGGAAATGAAGATATCAAGATAAACACGAAAGTCTGGATCGTCATCAATTGCGCTCCGAGATGACGCGTAGTCATGAAACACCGCAAAAGGGCACTGTGAAAGGGTTTAGGATGGAATATGACTCGAGAGGAACACAGGGCAAGTCCGATATGCAGAGATTTGCTCGACCAGATCCAGATTTTGCATTGCTTTCTATGGCGTCAGAGGCGAGAGTAAAAGAGATCGCGGTTTCATTTTCAATCTCCGGATAAAACTCCGAAGAGCAGTCCTCTTCCGCATGAATGACTCGACTGCAATGACCAGTGCACCCGACGCCCGTTGTAACAATCAAGTTTGAAGCATGTAGCGGCGCTGGATATCTCTGACTCGATGGAGCTGATTATATCTTTGCTTCAAGATAAGGCCCGAGCATGAACCAGCATGGGCTGACCTGATTTTATAAACTTTTCCAGTTGGAAGGTCAAAGGATAAGGCTATTATGTTGGAAAGCTTTGCAAGTTTAGATGTCCATGCTTCCAGGTTAATTCCTGCCCTGTCACTATGGGACATTGAGGTGTTTGTGCCCAGGTGCCTCCACCAACTTTAGGATGCTTCATTTTGGGCTTTGGATTGCTTTGACAGATGGGTTTTTTTTGTCTCTAGTAACCTTTGTTCATCAGGGACTTCCAAGGTTGAAGGTTGAAGAGTTAGTTTTGATTGTAGTGGTTGGAGCTGAAGAGGCAGTTCTTCTATTTGTAATGAATTGACAAGCCTGACAAGACATGAGTCAATCGGTGAATAAGCGGGTGTTTCACCTGCTGCATAATCATAGATTGCGAAAGATAGCAGGAGAGAGAACGAAAGAGAAAGGTGGCGAGTCGACCAGGTGGTGCGACAGGTTCTTGACTCAGTAGGTTCCGGTATTTTGGGTCGCTTATATGCCACGAAGCAGGCCACGAGTCGCTCCATGAGGTCCCGTTATCGATGGGAACCGGCCATCGATAGTAAAAAATCGCTGAAAACTTGAAAGAAATTTTGTATCAATTTGAAAAGACAATTGACAGAAAGGGGCTTCTTAGGGGGATTGTCTTATAAATGAGTTGTCGCGAAGAAAACCGCGTCTCGCCCCTGACCTCAAACTTTTGCCTGCTTTCTTTCATGTCTGCCCCACCAGGAGCATCCGATGTCCCTCTTGCTTCGACGGCTCAGAAGAAAAAGATAAGGCTCCCGAAAGCCGGGACCAGCATACTGAATGGTGAAGCAACTAACTGTTCAAAGGGTTGAGTGCCCATACTGATCCCTGGGATACGTAGACTTCTTTTTCACTGTTTCTCATCACCCGAGCCATGAACAGCAACGGGTCCTACTCGCACAGATACATGTATGTTCAGAATCAAAAATTTTCCAGATGGTTGTTGACTTGTGACTTGTAAAGCAGTCCATTGATCCAACCTATACGCTCAAACACCTGCAGGATTGGTTTACACGCAAGAGAGCTTCCGAGAAACAACCTGCAAGCAACCGGAGCACAGGCATGTCATTGAAAGAGTTTGCTGGCTTTGTTCTCACGCCAACTTGTTCCTTTCATCCACAGTTAGGATACCGCTGAATCCAGAACAGATCAGGCACCTTACGGAGCTCTACAATAGCAACAAAAATCCGACCTTGGGGCTTTTACAGACGTGGTCGAGCCTTCTGAAAGTCAAAACCACCGTGGTAACAGACTGGATTGAGGAGAAAAACAAACTTCCCAGCCCTGCACCTACCGTTTCACCTGAACCTAATCTTCCGTCTATATACCGGCGTTCGACGTCAGTATCGACTCCGCTAAGCGTTCCCTCGCCTGTCATCGCGAATTCTAGATTCGCCCTTTTTAAACCCGAACCGCCGCAGTCGCCCGTTCGACCTGCTCTTTCGCCTATATTGCCCCCTGCGGTACTCCCTCCAAGCTCTCCTAGCCCTCTCCTCATCACGGTATGTTGCACGATAGTAAATCGAGTCATCACGGTGATATTTGACAGATTCCGAAGCGTGTACCGGAGGAAGACACATACAAAGCGGGCTTTTTGGAAGCGTTTGCAAGCAGAGCGACATCGGAGGAGCCGACAGGTCCGATAACAAGAGAAATGCTCAACGAGCTCTTTAAAGGTCCTGAAGCGGACATGAAGGCTTTTCGAGGGATGGTCGCGAGAGGTGAATTGAGACACCAAGGATACACTCCTGGTATTTATGTCTGCCCCTTTGTCCTTGTTTCCGCACTGAACATCATGTGCATGTAGCAATGGCGAAATCCAGATATTGATCCGAGACTCGCATTGTTCAAGACCCCTGCCGACTGTATCCGCTTTGTTATCGTATCGCTATCATATTACGCTTTGTGTTCCTTCCCCGTCATCCTTTTACTGTAAAATCTCGAACCAGCATGCGTGCATATTTACGCATGCTGGTTCGAGAGTTAGTCTAGCAGCTTCCTTATACCCAAAGCAATGTATCACCACCACCAGCACTCGGCAATGAAAATGTCAATAGCATTCAGATGATTGTAACGTAGATATGCGGAGATGTACATGTAGAAAACAATAACAATAAGATGTACTCCATGGCTCACACGCGCCACTCCCTGAAGTAGTCATAGTCTTGCCTGACAAAAGCAAGCATATAGTCGGCAATCGTACCCCCCTCTTCTTCGTCCTCCTCTTCGTCCTGTCCTTCCTGCCTTTCCTCAGGCTGCTGCTCGACATCAACCTGCGAACTCTCCCTATTATCGATGTCCCGTGTGGTCTCACCTTCACCGAAATCCGCTTCGTCTGCCCCGACTATAGCAACTTCCTCCCGCGTAGCAACGGCTGCCGCGTGAGCATCCTCCTGATCATCAAACTCCTCCAGCGCGTTCGTCAAAGCCTTCTCGTCGTTAAAAATGGTGCGCCAGTCAAATCCTCCCTTCTGTATCACAAGGTCGTCAAGAGATCGCTTTTGGTTGGCTTTCCGCAGCATGGCCTCCTCGACTGTATACTGAGAAACAAAGCGGTAAATGTGGACATCTCGAATCTGACCAATTCGATGAGCTCTACGGTAAATAGTTAGGAGACCGTAGACCAACGGCAAAGAAGTACAAACCTGTCTTCGCATTGACGGTCCATTTGAGGATTGAAATCGCTATCGTAAAAGACGACGGTATCTGCGCCGGTGAGACTAAAGCGATGATATGAGCACACGACTGTTAGTTGCTATCAACAAAACCTACTTGATGCCAACACCGCCAGATCGAGACGAGGCAATGAAGCAGAAGATCCGTGAATCAGCATTAAAGCGCTCCGTAATGTACTGTCGATCCTCTATTTTCGTCGCACCATCCAGGCGCAGATAGAGGTACCCATGAAAATTGAGAAAGATCTCGAGAATGTCCAAGATGCGGGTCATCTGAGTGAATATGAGCACCCGGTGGCCACCTGCTTTCTTCTCTCGAAGTAGAAGATTCAACTGCTGGAGCTTGCCGCAATCATATTGGAGGAGCAGCGGATCAGGAAATGCGATCTGTAGTTTGACACTAGATTTATGCAGCACCGCGTCAAAGTCCCGAGTAATTTGATTGATCGGCAATGAGGGTAAAGCTATGCGGGGAATATCAAGGGCGACCACGGCAGGCGTCGCGAAGGCGAAACGATCAATGGTACTGGCCATTTCGTCTGAACGCTGGGCGTATGTCTTGACCATCGTATGCATGGTGATCATAGTATCAAGATAGGCCGTTTGGTTAACATAGGATAGAGGGAGGATGGGCTTGTTGATACTCCCTACATACGCAATCATCTCGCGGCTGGCTATCGGGTACGCCTGGATCCGATACTGATTCACATACGCCACATGAGTCCAATGCGCGATCTTGTCAGCCCGACTCCTCCATGCTGCGTATGCACGGAAGCCATCAATGGCCCGCATGTCCTTAGGAGGCGGCTCTCCCGGAAGTTCAAAGATAAACGGCAGGCGCGACGTCGCGTCCAAGCGTCGTGTCTCCATGGCACCAAATTCTGAAGTGTTCTGCTGGTCGATAAACCTGAGACCCAGAAAATCAAGATTGACGGACTTCTCATCCTCTGTTAGTAAGCGCCGGCGGATGAGAAGCTCTTTGATCTCGAAATCAGCGACGGCCGAACGAGTCATCGCGAACGAGGTTACAACAGGGCGAACTTCAAAAAGATCTGGGTGATTGCAGACTTTACGGAGCTGCATGAGAATGTTGGCAATTTTTTGATAAACGCCGGATTGGAGAGCATCCTGCGTGTGAGCTCTTGACATGAACTCGTCGTACAGGTATCGTTGGCGTTTTGACAGGGGACATAGCATTAAATGCTCGAACTTGCTAGGAAGCTCCTTCTCTACGTCCCGTTTCAGTCTGCGCAGGAGGTACGGGCGCAGTACCGTGTGCAACTTGGACACCCGCTGCATCGTTTCGTCGTCGTGAGCATTCCCCATCTCTATTGCCTTTTCCAATGGGTCTAAACAATATATATCGTTATAACAACTCAACGGACAACAAAATGCACTCACTTGAAAACCAATCACCGAACTCTTTCAAGTTCGCAAAGTTGGATCCTGACATCAAGAACTGCAACAGCGCCCACAGTTCGGTTAAATTGTTCTGGAGTGGTGTACCGGTTAGGAGGAGGCGACGGAAGGACCGGAACATCAACAAAATGTTCCATCTCTGAGACTTAAAATTCTTGATCATATGTGCCTCGTCAAGGATCATATAGTACCAAGCTCTCCGTTTGAATATATGAGCGTCTCGACTCGCCAAGGTGTAGGAGGTGATGCAAACATTGAAATGATATTTGTCATTCCATCCCTGACGAAGCTCCTTGCGACGTTTGGTCGTCCCGTGATAGCTGAGGACCCGGAAACCGGGGAGGAATTTCTTGAACTCCATCTCCCAGTTGAGAAGAACGCTTGTAGGAACGATCTGGTCATCATGTTAGTAATTTACAAAGGTACCAATGGATCGTCCCTTACGATGAGATGAGGTCCCCATATTCCTCGGTCACACGCTAGATGGGCCAACAACGATATTGTCTGGATGGTTTTCCTAAAAGGCAAGAACAGTTAAATTCGTGTTCCATTGCATCACATAAAAAGTACGAACCCGAGACCCATCTCATCTGCCAAGATCCCATTGAGGTTGTTGCGATGAAGAGTCGTTAGCCACTCCAACCCTGTTTGCTGATACGGGCGTAATACACCACGAAGCAGTAAAGGAGGCTTAATCGGCGCATCGGGATCCCACTCGACCGGAGCGACCGCAAAAGGCTTCAGGTACTCCGGAATGATAGGCAACTCTGGCAACTCTTGTTCTTCTTCCTCCGGTTCATCAGGACGTGCGTCGTCACCATCCTCCGGAATTATGGGCAACTTTGGCAACTCTTGTTCTTCTTTCTCCGGTTCATCCGGTCGGACAACTTCATCACATCTAGCATGCGGTTCCGTGCCGTTAACTCCCGCGTCCACGTTCGTTTCACAAGGACGCGTTTCATTGTTGATGTCGTTAGCGAACGAATGCACCCGATTGACCTCCATTTCCTCCTCTAACGCAGACTGTGCCGAGACTTCATCAAGTGTGTCGATCGTGCCTTCGGGGCGGGAGCGCAGACCTAAATCCGGAGTAGGGATTCGAGATCGTACATCCTTTAGGGTAGTTAGATTTTGTGCCGCGACGTCCTCGTCATATTTGCCGGGAGATGCAACAGCGGACATCGACGACGGAACAGTTTCAGCGTAGTCTGAGGGCGCCACAGAGTCATCCACGGGCGACGCGTCCTTTGCTTGCATATTGGGTAATGATGGAAGTGAAGGAGACCCAAGAGGATACGATGATGGCGTGGGTGTAGGAGGGGGGCTAGATTCCGGCAGTATGAGTAAGTCTTCAAGCGCAAGCATCAAAGACTCGTCGTTCACAGCGTCATCGGGTGAAACAGAGCCCCTTGAAGGCAAAATTGAAGTAGACGCTGTTGGGGATGCCTCTACGCTCTGGGAGATCGGCGTATCTGGATTACCGCCGAGTAGAGCGATCGTGTCAACGTCCATATCATCGTCTCCTTCCTCACCACCATCTGACTGCTCTGGCTCTGGCTCCGGTTCCGGCTCTGGTTCCTCTTCATCGCTCTCAATATCGTCTTCCTCTCCTTCCTCGCCATCGCCCTCACTGTCGTCGGAATCGCCACCCTCAGAACCCCAGATCCCAAATCCATCGCTCGACGTACTTCGCGAGCGACGTACAAGACTGTTTTGCTGCGTCTCTAGCAGCAGTCCAGACTGGTCGAGAATGGCGTCAAGATGTTCATGACCTCGTTTCAGTTCTTCCGCCTCGCGTTCCACTTGCTCTTGATGGCGGATGTGCTAGACCGCATTTAGCAATAGATATAGGAAGAAGATTGGACATACATACCAGTACGATTTTCCCCCACGCGGATGTTACCTCCTTGATGGTCTGCTTCGCCAGGACTCTTAATCGCTTCTCCTCCTGTACGCGCTTCTTGTCCTGTTTAGCATGTTGCCCTTCCCAGTATGCTTGCATCTTGGAGGCAATCTGAGAAGCAATCTGTGCTCCTATAGGCCGCTTTATCTCTGCTTGACCCAGTGCTACGATCTCTTCAATGCAATGGTCCCACACATCCTTAGTCGTCCGCTCGGGACCTTGAGGAGTTTCTAAGTCTTCAATGATACCTCCCTCTTCCTCGGATCTGTAAAACCAACGGCCGTCCTCCTTCAGTTTTGACGCACGCTCCAGAATATCGGCGTCACGGCGTACTGATTCTCGCAGAATGCGAGTAGAGACGTCCTTATTTTCCATCGTAGTATATGAGGATAAAAAAGCAGAGATCGAAGATCCATGTTTTGGAGGTGGTGGGAGCTGATTGGGATTAGAGTACGATGGCGGGGGACGGCGGACAATAAGTTTGATGCGTTTGATGTTGGAATAAGGCGAAGGTGGTGGTAACGGCACTGTCACCTACAATAACATAGCTTAGCCAGAAGAAATCACAAGGGGAGATGAAATATACCCGATGCGCTGCAGCACGAGCGGGTAATGCTCTGCCACCTCTTGTGGAAATCGTCGCTGGAGACTTATCAGCCAAGCTCTCTGCGTCCGAATCCTCCCTGGGCCGTTTCCTAGCTGAAACTCCATTGTACAAAGTGTTGCGGCGCTTTCCGACTGCAGGGTCGACGTCTGAGTATGAGCCACCTAGAGCTTGGTTTCGCGGCGTTGAAGGAGGTCCCATAGTGCTGTGACGACCTCCGACGCTGGGAACTAGTTCAGGTGTAGATGGGCCAGATTTTGTGGGAGCATCCGCGATAGCAGCGACCACAGCTGTAGTGTCTTGCGACCGTAGACGCCTCCCGGCCGTAGATGATGATTCTCCGTTTGATTTACCGCCCATATGCTGTCTCGCTGAAATACCCGTATGACGCCGTCCCACGATAGACGCTCCTTCGAGAATTTCAGATGGCCCAAACTTGGCTTTCTTTCTGCCCTTGACAATTGGAGCGGATATGGAGTCCATCTCAACGTCCACTACTGAATGAAGATCCCTTTGTGGTGCCTTCCTCCCAATGGGAGCAGATGCAGAGTCCATGAACATTGACGCCTTTTCTTTCCCTTTCCCTTTCACTGGAGACGGTCTGGCAGTCGACAAGATATCCCATATCGCATTACTACTCGCTTTTCCTTTACCCTTCTTGACGGAATCTGGAGACACGTGTGTAGGAGCTGTGACAATTTGCCGTCGTTCGCTCCGAGTTCGTCGACCCGAGGATGGTCCCGCAATGCTGAGAAGGTCATACTGAGCCTTGTACTGGAACATACTATTAGTATTTGGCATTGCTGAGACACAGAGCTACGCACGTCGTGGATAACGCCTGTCTGCTCTGCCTTCGCTTCCTAAATACGGAGAATCAATACTGCTGAGACGCGCATCGTGTACGCAAACTGCTCACCTTGGGGTCATATCCAAGCATCAGAGTGAATCTTTCCATATGAAATGCTTCCCGGACCTATTCAATGTCAGAACGAACGGCACGACTCCCAGTAGCAAGGCAGACGTACCAGAGTGTCGTGTCTGTCGTAGATACTCTCCAGCTGTTTCTGCCTTTCTTCAATCAGAGCCTCGCGCCTTGCCTCGACTACGTTTTGCATATCGCCCTGCATGCCCTCATTTCGCCCCCTCTTTCTTGAAGTAGGTGCCATTCCGGTATCCTATATTGTTCTGCCTTTTCCACACGCAATTCCTGAACGATTGGGGCGGGCTCAAAGACTGCGAGCCATGTAAAATCATGAAGATATTCGAGCCCTAAGATGACATGAACGAAGATATCGCTCGACGGGCGGGGCCACAAGGCAACGGTGAATGCACTGCTGAGAAATAGGCACAAAGCTCGATATTGCTGGATTCTGGACGGTTCAAGGAGATTTTCGCACGAAAATAGAGGGTTTCGAAAGTTTTTTATGCTTGCCAATGCAAGAAAGAGCCTTTGTGGATGGGCGCTGGTGCTGGGAGAGAAATAGGAATTGTCGGGCATTTTTTGGGTTTGTTTGCGAGAAACAAACAACCGCTTCGCGCCGAGTCGCGACGCGCACTGCACCTCATTTAAATTGCAATATTTCCCTAGAATATATGACCTATTTTGTGGCATACTACAGATGCTACGTGCTGCGTAATTGAGCAAGATCGACTATACGGCATTTTTAATTTTGTGAGCGATACCGCATGTACTTAAGGCTCAAATACCGTATACGCCGCAGTGAAATTTATATTATTTATTTTGAAGAGTGCCATCCAAGCGGGGCGCCGTCTTCCGGACCCAGTCCTGTACAAAGGTATTTGGGTGCGCGGGTAATTCAAAAAAGCTGGATGTTCAATGCCTAGCTATGACCCACGTGCTCACCGTTCCACTGATTTGACTATCGGCGAAATACAAGGTAGGAGATGTCCACCATCCTGACATACAGAAATTAACAAAACCAACCACAGACTTGCCTAGGGCATCCCAGATTCATCCTGAGCAGTGATAAAATTCTGAGATATGGCTGAGATACCGAAAGGCGGCGTGCCACGGTCCGAAGAATTCTACCTGTCAGCTCTCGAGAAGTGATAGATGCCTAGAACGGAAGAACGATGTCGTCTAGAATTCGAGACAAGACGGTCATTGATGAGAAAGAGGTAGGGCCATCCCGGGAGGGAATGAATCAGGGTCGAAACATGCCGTAAGTTGTTCCGTTATAGATGAATCTTGCGTATAGAAACACCCACACCAGTCGGCAGGATATATAAAGCCTTCGACTCGTGGTAAAGTCGTGGCTCTGACTTACGTTCACGGGAGTTGACCCCATGAGCGCATGAGAACAAACGTAGGAAGACCAGTCGTGACAAGTCTAGAATTCAAGTAGATCCTCGTCGGCGCAAACGCAGCCAAGGCTGACTTAAGTATAGGAATAATAAACCATAGAATGAAGCCTAGATGATTCATTGTTCGATGATACTTCCCCTCTCAACCGTGTTTGTTCGTCTCGGCGCTGGCAACACCAGGTCACAAAGCCGCGCACCCGACTCGGCGCCAAAGGTTTCCGGGGGCTACAATCAGGCAGCTACATCACATATCAACATCACACACGACCAAATGCACTATTATTAACACTCACCAGCTCCGAACTGCCAGAAAAGTACGCATCAAGTACACCGATCGCCACCCGTATATTTCTCCTCTCCAGTTCTATCTCATTCTCCGTTAAAGGCAGAATCTCCGCATCATGATCCGACCTGCGCTGCGACGAGAAGAACTGATCAGATTCTACCACGGCCTGAAGTCTATCACGACAAACGGGCCATGCGGGATCCCATGGTCGAAGCTGAACAAGGCTCATGACATCCATTTTGATGCCCTCTGTACCAACATTTTCCCAATCATTAACAGCCAAGATCACGCAAGTGGCGGCAAGGTTCTCAGGCTGATGGAGATAATTGAGGTGTTGCGCAAGGATCACCGGTGTACTCCTCGCCATCCCATGCAATCCGTTTACATACCCCTTAACAACCCCGACCAAACGCGGATGGAACGGGATACGGCTGAACACCTCCAAGCAACGCATGTCCAGGAATACATCGTATGCTGCCCTGACATCCTCCCGAAGCCCGTATCCTATGATGTCGCAAACGAGATCAAGCGAATTGAAGTGACTATATTGGTCTATGGGGCGGGCATCGAGGACAGAGACCAACTCGTTCAGGCCGGGTAAGGATCGGGCTGCTTCTGGAAAGCGTTCCACAGGGATGGGATTGATGTTCAAGATGCTGAGCATATACACGTATATACGTAGGAGATCCACACGCGCCCAGTCGAGTAGTAGAGCCCATTTCCCGTTCTCAACGATTCCAAGGATAGTGTCAAATACTGCAGTGTTCTCCTCGGCGGAAAGAGCTGACGAGACTACATGTGTTTTTAAGGAATGTACTATGCCCCGGAATGCCTCTTCTTCGGCTTCGGATCCGGATTCAGGTTCGGTCGTAGAGAGTCGGGAAAGAGTAAATTCTGTAAGCGACAGAAGGACTCTCAAGCGTATAGAGATGGATGGGTGGTCCTGATGTCGATCATACGTAGAGAACAACTGCAAAAGCTTGTCGATTAAGCCTGGCTGGAATCTCAGCACAGCGCCTTTAAAATCTACTGCAGGTGAGGATAAGGGTGACGCCAATGGGTCATTATAACTGAGAGCCCGATAAACTGATAAACATAGTGTGAGGGGAAACGAATCCTGCGATGTCGGATCGACGGGACTAAATGCGTCTTCGTTTATCACATTTTGTACGAGATTGAACCATATAATGACAGGAAATTGGGCGTCATCGATTAGAGCATGTCGGAAAAATGTCCAAGCAGTGACAGACCCCCGCGGTCGGGACAAGTTCTGGGAAAAACGTGCTCAGGATATGCACGATATCGCATCGACCAGTGCTCCTTGTGGAAGAGATGAGGAATGAACTGTTCAAAACGAAGCATCCTTTCCATCCTGAGCTCCATGGCGGGGTGAGGAAATCCCTGCCCTTGGCTGGCTGAATTGGCGAGCAAGTCGATGTGGGCTTCCCGAACGTCCCAGCCGTCCCCAAAGACTTGTTCCACCTTGGCCTTCGATAACATAGGAAGGCCACCTATGGCCTGGATTACAATGCTCTGCACCGTGGGATTTGACGAAGCTGAAAAAAGCCAATGCAGAGCTTCCACGGATAGATCGTCTGAAATTGCTTTGACCGCCTCTGATTCCAGACGCTTCAGCGTATTCACTTCCTTTGGGACCGGTCCATCTTGCGTCGTAGTAGAGGTAGCATTTCCAAATGTGTTGTTGAGAGAAAAACAGAAACGCGGGATAAGTTGTCGAGTAAGGTAGGTGTAGGTGGCGTAGGTGAGATCGGAAAGTGGAGTATGGTAGGGACATTGCGGTGAAATGATAGGGAGGATGGCCGTGATCACGTATGCAGCATAGACAATTATGGAGATTGAGCCAATAACCCAAGAGAGGGAAACTCGGAGCGGAATCAGGAATACCACCAATCCGACAAAAAAGATGGCCAGAGCGATGTGCATGAGCACCGGAAGCAATCCCACGATTACAAGGACATGCCACTGCTGGAACCCCATGTATCGAAATTGTCGAACGTGACTGTGCTCGCGTGGGGTCCCAGAAGGCAGGGCTACGTAGTAGTGGAGCCATTGCTTGACAAGCACCGCGATGAGAGCTGTCGTTAAGCTCAGGACAAGGCTGGTGAACCAAAGCCCGTTCACCCAGATGCTCCCAATGGAAGGCACAAATACGGAAGAAGGATCGTAAGGGGACGAATTGACTGTGTCGACAGTAGCACCACTAGCAAGAGCGCGCTGAATAGCAACCAGCTCAAAAAGAAACGATGCCGACATTTGAGTGTAGTCTGCAGAAAGACCCTGGGATGCCTGAGTGACAAAGGTGGAAACGACAGCTGAGAAGAGACCCGCCTTTACACTGGTCAGCATACAAGTTAATGCTTCTGCGAAATACAACGCACAAAAACCAGCAAGACGTCGACACTGTCCCTGGAATCCTCCACCATATTTGCATCAAAGGTTACACTCATCTGCATAGGTTCTCCATACCCTGGCATTCGGCGCCGTTTCATGGTAAATTGGGTCCTCGGGGTACTTGTCCTCGTAGTTAAACAGATCGTTCCCTAGGACGTTGTCTCTTCAGATAACTTATCCCTGAGGTATCTAAGCGCTCATACCTTGTCTGAACTGTCGCCTTTTTATACTAAAGCGAAATTTTAGATGAGAAGCATTCACAGGCAGCAGATGAGTTTCCTCCGAGTGTCCGATCTCGTCTTCCTCCATTCCACATTGTATGTTCCTTGAAGGGGTGAACGGTGAACAGATGATAATGGTAGTCGAAGAAAAGGCGTACGTGATCCAAAGGTACGAATCCCATGTGGAAAGATGGAAAGATGCTACGATTGGAACCGGCATCAGTGAGCCGCAATTAAGACTTGCGAAATTTCGGCGAGAATTTATGGCCACGTCGCAGAGCATATCTGGCACTTCTCGTAATAAATGCAACCTTCCTCTGATGAGAATAATGGGGCTGTTGATATACACGCTGCCAAATTCTACTGCAGATACAGTTATCCACCGGTCTTCTGTACATCAAAACTTGATATTGAATTTTTTTGTCTTCATTGGCTGTTCCTCATAATTGTGTCTGGTACTGACGTTTTCTATATGGCTGTACATGATATGTAAATATTTTCGTGATTTTAGAATAATGTGCCGAGGCCCAGTGAGCGATTTACGGGTGTACAAATGAATGGTCTTACATAATATATTCTGAGCCCTGACTTCGGAGGCCCACCACAATTCACACAATGCACGTACTGGCCCAGAAAGTATCTCAATTTGAAGTGTACATTTTATACTTAATTTTAAGTCCCAACATCTCCCGAGAATATGTGAGGAATGATGTTCTATATGGTGTACAGAGGAGTAGTGGTGTACAGAAGACCGGTTGATTACTGTATGGTTCGTACCAAAGTAACCAAACCTGGCTGTTACTGAGCCAATGGTTGAATTAGCACTGATAGGTGAAAAGTAAGGAAATATCTTACCAGGGAAAAATACTCAGATAGAGCAAATTTTCGTGGGCCAAATCACAGCCGGAAGTGGTGATGGCACGGCGTCGTCGAGGTCGGTCGAAGACAGCAGCTGGCCATGAACCGGCACTGGAATCGGGTTCAAGGATACCGGCGGCAATGGTGCCGATTCCAAGGCGGCAAGCGCCCGTTAAAAAAACAGTTTTACAACTGGAGCCGGCCGCTTCGGCACTTTCAGGCCGAATATCTTTGACCCTATTTTAGCACCTAAATGTCCCAGAATTGAGGCCCAATCTCGCAATTTCTACAAATTTGTCACTGACAATCCGCCACCGCGATGGTCCATGGAGGTACAGGTCATCAGGCTCCCTCCTTCCCTCTTGTCCCCCCCCGCTTTCAAGCGGTAAATAGAACGAGTAAACATGCTAGCAGTAGATAGGAAGATAGATTTGACAAATTTGCTAGAGAAAAGAACACGACACCTATAAACGGGCAACTAGGGGATAACAAGCAGAGGCGGTACGAATGATATGCATACAAGGAGTGGATATCAACTCAAAAAGACGAGGCACTTAGCGAGAAAAGTATCTTCGAGATGCTTGCGAGTTAAGCCGAGCCGTTATTAAGTAGATACGAAGAACCACAAGAACTCGGTGATAATCCCTCAGCTCGCATGATAAGCTCTCTCGTCATTCCTTCTTTATCCATCAGAACCGGATTGGTCTGCATCGGGCGGTGTACTAAGCCGCTGGTCGGCACATTGAAAAGTCCACTGGCAGTGTTTATTAGCAACGAGGTGCATTGGTATACGTATTTGAAGCGACGCTACGGATGATTGAGAAGACGCGTGTTCCTATATTCTTGATAGCTGTTCATCCAGAGCTAAAAGACCTGTAGAATACATGGTTTTAACAACCGGATCATATGTTTGTGGATGCCATGTGTCACCGTGGAGAGAGAAGGTAGCCTGCTCTGCGAGGTAAGGGAAACGGGACATATCAGCTTCAGTACCTGCTGGCGCGTTCCCCAACTTTCCCATAGTCGGATTCAATGCGTTACCTAAGAATGAACGCGATACAAGCGCGATTGAAACTTCCGTTCCGTCAAACAAGAACAAACAACGCCGCGTTATCAGCCGGATTCGGCTGCAGACCATCTCTCCTCCCAACCATGACCTCCCTTATCTGTTCCTCCTTATACGCGCTGTCCTTGGCTGCGACAGTGTTTGCATCGCCGCTCTCTACCTTTTCCCAGCATCCTCCTCCTTCCCGCTCTCCACTAGGTCTCGCCCCCCTCATCGGTGACGGCCATGTTCACGGAACCATCAACGATTCGTATATTGTCATTCTCAAGGATGGGCATCCAATGATGCTGCAGAACCATCTAAACTACCTTCAGATGACCCACCAATCGGACCTTTTAGCCGACCAATTCGACGGGCTGCGACATGTGTTCAATACACATATGACGGGATACTCAGGGCACTTCTCGCCCAGCACCATTGAGGAGATGCGAAAGATGCCAGAGGTTGACTTCATCGAGAAGGACCAGATAGTGAAGACGTTGGAGATCGAGACCGTCGATGAATTGAGTGTTCAGAGGGGCGCACCCTGGGTGAGTCACGATTACTGCGCAGTCTTGTGCCAGCATTCATCTTGTTCATTCTCAGGGTCTCGCTCGTATCAGTCACCGCCCAAGGCTCACTTTCGGCACTTTCACGAGATACGAATATGACACAAATGGCGGTGAGGGCGTTGACGTCTACGTCATCGACACTGGTATCAACACTCACCACGTCGACTTCAATGGCCGCGCTAAATGGGGCAAGACTATTCCTTTGAATGACGTTGATGAGGACGGTAACGGTCATGGTTCTCACTGCGCGGGTACCATCGCTGGCAAGACGTATGGTGTTGCCAAGCAGGCTAACGTCATCGCCGTCAAGGTCTTGGGTTCGAACGGTAGTGGGTCCATGTCTGATGTCGTCGGTGGTGTTTCATGGGCAGCCGGCGAAGCTATGAAGAAGGACGCCGCCGCCGACGCTGAATACAAGGCGACTGGAAAGACATCTCACAAGGGCTCAGTCGCCAATATGAGTCTCGGTGGAGGAAAGTCGCCTGCTTTAGATGCTGCGGTCAACAAGGCTGTCGATGCTGGTCTTCACTTTGCTGTTGCTGCTGGTAAGTCTTTTAGATTTGTCGCGAGGATGGTGTTGAAATTTTGTCTCAGGAAACGACAACAAGGACGCTTGCAACTATTCGCCCGCATCTGCTGAGAAGGCAGTGACTGTCGGTGCTTCGACTCTCTCCGATGACAGGGCATACTTCTCCAACCACGGAAAGTGTGTTGACGTTTTCGCTCCTGGTATGCTTTCTTTCCATTGTGATCTTTTTGTTATTAACAACCTTCCTAGGTCTTAATATCAAGTCAACGTACAAGGGCTCTGAGACCGCTGTTGCCACGCTGTCCGGCACTTCCATGGCCTCCCCCCATGTCGCTGGCCTTCTGGCTTACTACCTCTCCATCTACCCTCACAGGACTTTTGACCCCAAAGTCCAGTCTGACTTCGTTCCCGCTGGCCTTCAATCACAGAGCTACTTCTCTTCATCTATCTACGCAATCGCTCACTCTGCTTTCCCCCGGTGGATCTCCGACTTCCTCCCTTCGCCTAAGATCGTCGAGGCTATAACCGCACCCACACCGGGCAAGCCCAAGGCTTTGTCGCCCAAGCAACTGAAGACTGCTGTCCTCTACCTCGCTTCGGAGGGTTTACTCGATGACATTCCGGGGCAGACTCCCAACTTGTTGGTATTCAACAACGCGACCGCTGCGTAAGGGAACCATTCCATTTGATGTCTGGCTGGAGGTGGTGTGGTGATATCATATATCTGCTATCTACATTTACCTATGTCTACATATATATTTGTACATACATGGCATTATGATCTCGTCTGCTTTGTAATCTAGCTAGTTTCCCGACCAATCATTTCCTGGCATATTCACTTCCGTTGAAGCACTTCGACGGTGAGAGGTGGGATTCGAAAGACTGTCGCGCCAAGACTTTCTTGCCCGGATCGCCAACATCTGCACTATCCATGATCTTACAACACACCAGCCTACTGCCGAGGCTGTGAGAAAGTACTCATGATTTGACTTTTATATAATTACCATGACAAAGTTCCCTCATGTTGTGCGCGTCGTGTATCAATTGCGTTGACTCCAATGAATCATGCCAAGTCTACTGTGACTGTATCTAGGGATTTATCAAAAACTTAACGGTAGTCTTGAGAGATCTATTAGCGAAACCACGAGGACGTCCTTGCTTCCCTGAACTCCCTGGCAGGGCAGGTAATTCCTGGTGGTACTCCCGGGGGAGTCAAATAGACATAGCCGAATTAGATTACTCGAACCTTATAAGTTACCACCAACCTCCTCGCCTACAGACGCTTACCACCCGAATACACACCTCCTGCACCTCCGAATCCCGCAAACCCACTCGAGCGCCCTGCACCAAAGTTCCCCATCCCCGAATATCTACTCCTCCTCCGGTACTCCTGGTACCCGTAATACCCCCCAAAGCCCACTCCGGCAAACAGGAGCATCTTGAGGAAGAACCACGTCCAGGAGCCGGTGCTCTTCTTGCTGGATCGTTTCTTGGCACTCTCGGTGAAGGGGAGATCTCCGTGGGAGACTATAGCAGAATGCGTTGAGACGCTGATGATGCTGGGTTTTTGAATGTGATTTAGTAGGAGTGAGGGGGACACCGGAAGCGACTTACTCGTGGTTATCTGATACGTCTCCAGTCATTGCGCTCATCCCGAGGAAGGGAGCGGTGGGTAGCGAGACACCATCAGCGCGGAAGCAGTCTGTCCAGTCGTCCCCTGCAATAGGAGATTAGATGGAGTCGCACAGTCGTCTAGGGAGCTACTCACATGCTTTATATTGCAGTTTAACCTAGAAGTAGAACGAATATTGTGAAAAAGCTGGCGCGACGGCAAAAAGTTGTACCCACATCCAATACACTATCCTTGATGTAAGTGATCTTGATTTTAGTCGCCACGTTTGTTCGGCGGAAGTTCAACTGCCAGAGATGAGCGTGAGTGCGCGATAGCGAGATACACAAAACGCACAGAGCATGCACCGATGCCTTGTTTATCTCCGTCTTTTCCAAAGTCGTATTGGGTGTTCCCATCGCCAATCATGCCGGTGATGCGGGGGAAGGCATATGGGTGGCGTGAATTAGCGTACGTGTCCAAGAACAATCCGAGGCCGGTGAAGCTATCTAGAAAAGTATGAGTTTCATTTTTAAGAATGGGTGTCATACAACACACCTTTGCTTCCAAACACCGGTCCAGGTTGAGCACGCTCCTTCGTTAGCCAGATGGCGAAGCCATCGCCGTACAGGTTGTTAGACTCGCCCGTGACCTGAAGAACGACACATGTTGGCGTTTCATGTTAGACAAATGGTCGTGTGGACTTGCCTTGAATTCGATTTCGATGACAAAATTTGTTGTTGTGAGTGGTAGACGGGACCATAGGTATCCCTAGGACGAATATTAAACCTGGTGACGCCGGAAGAAAAAGCAAGCACACCATTTGCGACGGTCGGTCGCGTGTCAGTCGTATATGTTTGTTGGTATTCTAACGGGGTATCAGCTCGAGCTCGTATAGATAGTGGTAGTCTTACAATGTAGGCATCGGCACCAAAGTCCCACCATCTTTGCAAATGAATACAGGTGTCGCCATACAGCTATTGCTGCTCACCTATTCTGCAGATCTTGGTCTATGTACGGCGCAAATATTGAATGCGTGCGTAGCTGCACTGTCTGACGAAGAATTAGCGCACAAATTCGACGTCAAGGTCATGACCAGCTCACCCGTTCAATCGTTTTGTCTCCGACCTTCATCTTCGACTTCTCTTCTGCGCCCCGTGTCGTTCCAATAAATAAGCAGAAGATAGCGAGGACGAGCATGTTATAACGCGACAGCATGATTTTTGAGTGATGGGAGTTGGAAGCGGAATTTGCGACGGTGAGCACGGGGCCCTAAGAGATACCCAGCGACGGCCTGTGGGATAGAAACCAGAGTACAATGTAGAATACAGAAGGAAACGTGAACGTCGTCGTCGTCGTCGTCGCTATTGACACGTGCTCGAGGGAAAATCGCGAATAATATTTATTTAAAGTATATTTGTCGTGAATGATAAACTAAATAAATAACCCTATTAAGAAGCAAGAGCTCGAGGCATACTACAAAGTCTTTTCTCAACGTATACTCGCGCTGCCTTTTTTCCCTGCATGATACGGCAGTGACAATGGGAGTTAATAGTATGCGGTCCACGCGTCGAGTAAACTTCATGACCACGACACAAAGGAGAAACGACATACATGAGCACTCAAGCTAGTCTTTACTCAAGTCCTCAGAAAGCCGTCGACGTAGAGATTCAACGGTTTCGTTGAGTTCTTTCTTCTTCTTATTGTACCCCGGGATGCGCAGTACAAGTCAGTAGATGCAATTACAAGTACAGCACACGAACATGATGCTATGATGATGCTTATCTATTCAACATAAAATGCAGGGGCTCTTGTCGGAAAACCCGATCTATTCCTTCTACACGTAAAGACAACAGTAAGTACATAGGGAATAGAGATACATATTTTAGTCGTTCGTATTGATGATCATGATTTGATTTGATGCCTTTGGATGTGGTGAGAAAGCTATACTACTGAGTAACTACTAACTAATGCTACGTAAAAAAATGTGACAGAGATATGCAAAACAAGTGACGAAATGCAGCGCATCCGGAAGAGGATGAGGGACGAGAGGGAGGAAATGACTACTGCTACGAAAGGTTTTGACTACACTACAAAAATACTACTGCTACTAAAGGGGAATCCACATGCAACAGGCGAGGACAAACAGAGAAGAAACATGTACGTATATACTAAATTACACGCCGTAACGTGAGGCCAGCCGCTCTTGGATGATCGGCGGGAACGCGGCAACTTGAGCAGCCCACCCACTGGCGTCGTGCTGCTTGAACGCCGTCAATATCGTCTGGAACATACTGTTCAGCTCCGGTGACGGCGCGTTCCATCTCACTATCGAATTGCAGAACCACAAGAGACTCTGTCGCGGAGAAATCAGCATCGACAAGGCTAAATATAACAAAAGAAGTTTGTACCTTTGCAATTCCTGCAGGATTGACTTCGACCATCGTGCAAAGACCGCGGAACGCCGAATCCTTCTCCTCGTTGTCTCGAATCTCGTACAGCGCCTGACACCATGCTTGCGCAAACTCGGCCAAGTGAGGCGCAACAAGGGTCGGGTGCATTAACCCAATTCGTCCTATCGACACCGCGGCATTTTCGTGCAAGCTTCTTGGTGCCTTTGGGTGCAGCAAGATCGGAACCAGCCTTGAAATTAGCGGGTTTACCCATTGTTGGAATTCAGGGTCGTCTGACAATTGGGTTAGTAAGAAGATGGGGTGGGGTAACAGGGTGACACTCACTCCGTCCGTAGCGTAGCGCAACTTCGCCGACAGACCATGCAGCATTGTTCGAAGCGCTGATGAATTCGAACTTTGGTTCAGGATCGAGTTGTAGTATCAGTTCACCCATGATGCCGGGCATGTGCGGCCGGAGGACACTGAAACAGCCCATAGCCATATCTCCGACCAGCGCGTACGCAGACTGTCGTACAGGCGCCTGAGGATGCTTCAAACAGACCGTCAACAGCGACAATAGATTCGGTTGCGTCTGGTTTATCAGCCCCTCCAATGACATGCCGAGCCCTTGCGTAAGACCGGAGAGGAGGTCCAACGCGACGACAAGGAAAGATTTATCAGGCTCGTCCATTTCGGGGTTCTGTTGGAATGCTTGGTATTGGAGCAATGCATGGTGAATAATGTTGTTGCACCGCTCGAAGACAGGGCCAGCGTAAGGGTGGAAGGACATGCCCATCGCGATGGTGACGGATGCAAGACACTGGATGGACTCATCAGGATTTTGCGCGATACGAATAAAACGCAACGCACCTCGAGCAATGGAATGAGGTCCGGGTCGTCATCCTTGAGCTTTGACCACCGGTTCGTCAGGGGTGGCATCAGAATCTCGACGTACATGGGGTTCGAAAGAGCACGGCCGACTGCGTCTGCAAGGGTACCGACTGCATCGTACAGTATGAGCATATTCTTATGCTGGTACTTGTCGAATGCGAAGACCAAGTTCCTTAGTACAGGTTCGAGGTATGGCGCCAGTTCTGGCCCTGCATCCTCTTCAAGGGTCGCAAACGCGCTACATCCAGCCTCCTGCACGCGCTTGTTGCTATCCAAGACCATTCGGAGGAGCTTGAATTGGATTTGTTCATAAGGAAACGTAGGATAAAATGCACGATAAAACTCACTCCTTCCATAGTCGGGATGAAATACTGAGCCTTGTGTTCGTCAGAAATTGGTTGGGTGGTCCAACTCGCATAGCGCCCGAGCGTCCAGCATGTGATTGATCGAACCAGGGGCTAGGGAGGGTATTATATTAGTTTGGGATTACGAGAGAGATACGGCATACTTTACCTTTGGATCATTGAGCATGTTAATGAGATACGGTACCAGCGTGGGCAAATGAGGCTCGATAGCTTCTATACATCCTATTTGGGCACATATCAGAAGCTGAACCAATGATCATCAGGAAGAGAAACTCACCTTCTGCCATTGCTCCCAGCGCGAGAATCCCGCTCTCTCTCTGCAGCCAATCGCTACTCCACAGCTTGTCCTTCAACGGTCCCAGAAGGACGTTCAGAAGATCACCGGTAAATCGGACAGCTAGAACGTCCAGAGCCGCTGCGGCACACTTTCGTAGGTTCCACTCGGTGGACATGTCATCGGCGTAGTCTTCATCGTCGTAGTCGAAGTCATCGTCATCATCATCGTACGTCTCTTCTCCGTATGCACCTATCCGAGCCTTCGGAGGCTCCCCGTTGGCATCCCGCTCCAAACCATGAGACTTGCTACCATAATGGCGAGGCTTGATATCAGTCTCCTTATCCGGCACGGCTTCATCCTCCGCGTCCCCGTCCAGCCACAGCAAATCATCTTCGCCATAGATCATACAATCCAATAGAACTGGAGCGACCTTGGCGAGAAGAGGATGCAAGTAGATTGACAATTCAGCGTCCTCCGCGAACGTAAGCCAGAACTCGCATGCCTCCAATGCGACGTTCTCGTTCTGGTCTTTGGTAGAATATAGCATGTATTCGGCTACGTTGTTCATCTCGGGCATTAGCCGTTCGGGCCGTGCGGCAAGGAGAAGAACGAGAGCTTGGCAGACGTGGCGTCGAACTGAAGGGTCATCGTCCGAGGCGCGGCGGAAGAGACACGCTATGAAAGCGTCTAGGTGGACGAATAAAGATTGGCAGTTGGCGGGGACAAAGTAGGATAGGCATGCGACGGCATGTGAGCGCATCTTGGACGACTGGTGATCAGCGAGGGACAGGAATTTGGGAATCATATAGTCGAGCGGCCGTGTTCCATTTATTTCGACGTCCATTTTTCGAGGGTAATCTTCACAGGCCTTTTCAAGGACGTTGAAAGCAGCCTAAGATGTAGGTAAGAAAAAGTCAGTGGCAGAACTTGGGAGTCGGTACGAAAATGAGATATCAAGCAGTAGTCGCCTTATGATCACGGCGGGGACCTCGAAAGGAAGAAAGAACTCACCTCTTGCTTGTCAAGATCAGGCATATCCAGCATCCCCACGAGCTGCTGCAGACACTCCGGCCAATTCTTGGGTTCCAGCACGCCGAGGAATGCGACAACATCCTGACCAGCAGTATTCCGTATCATGATTGATGAGTCGGTGAATGCTTGTAGAACAGAATTCTTGACATACGCCGCCACCTCGGGTGAAGACGTGAGAATGAGGCGCGAGTTATTCTTTAGAAGATAGCCAGCGATGCTTCGAATTCGCTCCTCCTCTTCCCTCATCCAGCATAGAATATGAGCAAGGTATGCGATATAGTCGGGTACACGCGTAAAGTTATTGAGTTTCTTGGCCACCGTTAGAGAAAACTATCGAGGAAGCAGGGCTGCTAGAACTCACTTGGGTAATATTTCGTTGTACCGACTGGGCCATGTCGGTGGATTCATGGATGGTTTGGAGGATTTCAGCCAAACCACCTGGCTGGGGCGTCCATGTAGACATTACAGAAGAGAAAAACGCGCTCAGAAATGAAGGAAATCAAAGTGCGCAATGGAGAGAACGGCACTGGAAGAAGGAGAAAGGATTGGCTTTGCCGTTGTTTGTAACAGGTGACAACGTGACCTGCTGTGTGACATCAACCAAACGCCACCCTCTTTTCCATGTTTCGTTTCAATTATCTGATGGCATTCGACTAGTCTCTTTCGATTATTTGTTGATAACATTGTCCCGGTGCAAACTGCAGTGCGATCCCGCAAGTGCAGAGGTGGTCCCGC
Source organism: Armillaria ostoyae (assembly GCA_902506015.1). Taxonomy (NCBI): domain Eukaryota; kingdom Fungi; phylum Basidiomycota; class Agaricomycetes; order Agaricales; family Physalacriaceae; genus Armillaria; species Armillaria ostoyae. The sequence continues at coordinate 4,220,543 of LR732082.1, forward strand.
TGGCCAATGGCACCATGATTCTACAGGGATCGCTTGCAATTGATTATCTGATTCATCTGTTTTGGAAGACCTGACACCGATATGACCAAGTTCTCCTAGATCGATGGTCGTTTCGTCTTATCTTTTTAGATGCCTCCTTCATCAACGCTCCACCCGTGAGCTTGAAGAGCGTACCCCCCAGCTTCCAAGGCCTGGCCTCCAGTGCTCGCAAGTCAATCAAAGAAGCTTAACTTATTTCACATGGAGGAGCCGTCATCCTCACTAAACTCTAAGTAGTTTCTTATGAATATATCATATCTATTAATAAATATCAGTTTATCAATTGGACCGTTTGCAAATGTCCCGAAGAGCTCTGGAACCCTGATGAAAATGATCCTATGTTCGTACGGTACAAATCCCCGAAGCATGAAGACTACTATACCACAGGGGATACTAGCTGATACTATTGGGTATCCAACTCCCGCGACGGTAGCGCATCGCGATGGGGGTCTTGAACATCGGCTACAAAAGGATAGATTTGTTCCGGTGCTTCCAAAAAGAATGGACAACTCCTGAGCCGAGAGTCCTATTCAGTAATTGAGAAGAATGAACGCAGATGGTATCAAGTAAACGTCTCGCAAGAAGGGCGGAGGATGGACGCGGCATGATTTCTCCCATGTTATTCCAAAAGAATAGGTACTACGTCAATTGAATAGTAGGCCCTGATTATCCGGAAAAAGTCAGGAGGTACTGGAAGAAGTCTATCTGCCTGCAAGAGGAAAGGCCAAGGCAAGCAAGTTTAAATCGAGCGTCCAAGTCAGAGTGCTATCTCTCCCGCCACTCTTTCCGTCCACTGCGGGACCTATCACCCGTAAATCCGGAAGCCCAACCGATAAGCTATCAGGCATCACTTGAGGTGATTTGAGTACTTATCTTCCGGATCCATTGACGGTAGAATTGAAGATGAAGATCATCCGCACGAAAAATAAGATACATAAAATCACGGCCGTTCAACTAGAAGCTGTCAAAGGGCAGTGTATTCTTAGTCGACGAGTATAGCATACTGCGACCTCGACGTTGGTGTTCTGTTACAAACAGAGCTGGCCATGATGCATGATGCATGGTGAGTCCTCGGAATTACGAACTCATCATCATCATATTTAATTATACACGACGATGTCAACTTCAGCGACGTGTCGTGTTGTACAGTACTGATATTTGGCCAGTATATCTACGTACTAATACACCCCAACACACACCCCAGTGGCGAGCTCGACGTTTTGCAGAAGGTAGATTACGGGAGTATGTGAGAGGGTATGGAGTTAGGATGCACCCCAAAGGGTGCCGGTTTCTGAGGCCGTATCATTTGGACTGTTATCTTGCTCGGGGGTGACAAGTGAGGATAAGGGGGGTAGGAGGATCGGTTCCGCTTTAAAGAGGCGGAGGACATCCCATACGAACTTTGCAATCAATACAATACAATCCCGCTGGAAGATGAGGTGTTTGAGTGCATGGACAGCATTATCGTGTGTGATAGGCAGGATAATCAGACCTGGGGATGTGGTGTTGGCCCTTGTAATGTACTGATTACGCATTGCGGAAAGGGTGGGTGAGCCATCACACATCAGGAGAGCGTGCTCTGGGGACTCAATCTCCAAGCGACAAAAGCGGCATAGGCAAAGGTGTCGTGGAACTGGAGGCAGGAAGTAAGCAGAGTGCCTCCTCAGTTGTTCCACAGCTAAGCAGTGGTCCCCCAAGAGTAAGCGCGTAATAGCTACTCCGTGCTTGTGAATGCTGACATGGAGATAATGTCGAACTCGAAATCATGATTTGCAAGTTCTCGGACACGTGGGATGCCGGGATAAGCCGGGATAAGCCGCTGATCGCAAAATTCAAGTTTCGACTCGGGAATGGCCAGGTCGCTTGTCCCACATAACAATCTATCCGTCGTGCTCCTAAGCAGGAGGGGAATCATGAGGATCACGTACTTAGCCTGCGAGAAGTGACCCTGCGAGCCTCCCCAGTATGATCGACGTGTACTAAGCGGTAACTATGGCGCAATTTTGAATGATGCTGTACTGCTAAATGGGATAAGTAGGGGTCTTCGGTGTAGTCAGTAGAAACCACTCATCTTTCTGCGCGACCACTGGGCCCTTTTCTCAATGCAAACTTCGGGGAACCCAAAAAAAAACAGCACATACCGTGGAATCTTATATAATTTTCCGACGCAGAAACCTCAAAGCCGCTCTTCTTCAACAACTTTCGTCACCCATCACCATGTGCATGATCTTCTGTATGAATACCTGCTGTATTGCACACCGCGAAATAACTACACGATGAATGGTTCAGTGCAAGAATGACTCAGCGGCGCTGTACAGCACGGATCTACTGCGCATGATTCTATCTCCGAGCAATGACACGCACATTCGCGTTTACACAGCTTAGCATCCACTCCGGGCCTTCTCGGTCTACTACTTTGTACTTCTTCAACAGCCTTTCTACGCTACACTTCTAACCGCAGTACAAACAAAGGCGCCTTGGCTTTCCGTTTTCGTGTCCGAAATCAATGCATGACGCGGACCCGCGTGTTTCGCGCCTGGAAGCTGTAGAGAGATTGCCGGTGCTGTCGTGCCCTGAAGCTCCGGTGTGGAGGGACTCCTTATAAAAGGGACACATCGGACATGTACTCCTACCTCACTTCTGCCCCAGATCTGTGCCTTGACTTTATCCTCACGCCTAGAATTCTACCTGCGCTTAATAACAACCATGTGAGTGTACCTCTTAGTTGAGATGTTATCATGTTCTGATGATATCCCTTTCCCCAGGTCCGGATCAGTGCTTAGTTCAAGCTCAAAGCCAGCTCCCAGCTCCCAACGCATCCAGTTCCACAGTTCGTGCATTTTCCCCCCTGCCTCTCACCAACAGAAATCTGATTTCTGATCCAAGTTGACAACATATCCGGTCTTCCCTCTACGTCACTACTCGATCGTGCATCCAATGTATATGTCGGCCTGAAGAGCGGCAACAAAAGCACACGCACATCTTGCATAAAGCGGCACAGCGGCACCTTGGTGTGGCACCAAAACATCGGACCGTAAGCATTCAATACCATTCCGTCTCGGACATCTAGACTTATATTGGACTTTGTAGATTGGACTTGGTGGGATTCTCGCTCATCCAATTTGAGATCTGCTACAAACTGCCGTGGCTCAAAACCGGACATGTCCTCGCCAGGAGTGAGGAGTACAGACTGGATGACTTGATCCAAATGCAAGGATCGCTCGACAGGGATAGCTGTAAGTCTTGTCCTCTGCATTAAACATCATTGACTCTAAAACGACATCTCCATTCCAGCTATATGTCTTCATCTAAAACTGGCATCTACGCCGGCAGGTTCGGAGCCGCCGCCAGAAGCCATAATTCTCATGCTGAGCGTGAGGGAAATATCCTCCATCGAGACCGTTCGTGAGGCGACGGCATTTGCGAAGAGACACCAATTAAGTTTGAGAGGGCGTTCAGAGGGTCACTTGGCTTCATTACTCGATCCCGTGGGGAAATGTTCATCAGTGCTCCAGACGGTCTGCAGCGGTCCTACAATGGTCCAATCTTCAGGATGATCTGATTTTTGGGGCAGGTTTACATTTTTTTTGTTTTCGCATACACTATCATCCGTTGAGCTATTACAGATACCAGATATATGCCCACTACTGTTATTGAGATACCCTTCTAATTCAGAAAGATTCGTTGATTAATCCTTTTGCTGTCCGCGACCCGGCGAATGGTTTATTGCGCGTTGAAACAACACGGTGATGCCAAGGGCCATACACGTAAGAGCTTCGCACCCTAACTTCGAGATTTTCCCAGCCTTGTGATCGCTCAAACATGTAACGAGATTTCTGACGATGAACGGATAGTTGATTGCTGGTCAGTACCATGCTTTTCGGTAATGAAGTAGCATTGCCTCGTGGTCGGTATACCTAAAAGTAAGCGTTCGAGTAACTTGAGGAGCAGGAACCGTCTGCTCATGATCTAGTACAACTTGAAGGACAAGAGGTCGCCTGGCTATGTGCTACAGATGGAATTATCATGCGAGATGGGGACATATTCTTACACAACCAATCCGATCACCGTCATGGCACGTCAGCTTGGCAATCTGAGGGTGACGAACCTGAAGACTCGAGGCTGCTTACCACGGTTATGGGATATCAAAGTTGCCACAGACAATAGATAAGCGAAGTGTAATTATTTGGATTTCAGCTCAGGGCTCTTGAGCGCATGATGTACAAAACTTTGTAGTTTCTTTGTTGAACGATCGCTCTCCAACGACGCAACATTCTGCAGATGGCATACGTTAGCGTTCCCATGCTAGCTATAGTGATCGGAAAAATCACCTTCTGCAGTATTACAACACTCTGCCTTAAATCTTCACTCATCTTCAGAGTGTCCCTTTCTAAATTCCTCAGCTCTAGAGGTAGCGCGTAAGGAGGGGACGTGTCCAAGGGTGCATGTTGATACGTGTCAGATAGTAAAAGCTCCAGCGAGCCTCTCCTGATGACCTGCATCAGTAACCTTCTGTCAGTGCAAGTGTAGATATACTCACAGGTGTTCCAAGCCTTGGATAAGAGCAGCAGCACCACGTTCTTCTTCCAATTCCAGAGAGCGCTCTTGTTGTTTGATGGCTTTCAGTTCGTGCAAGACATCTTGATGATCCAGAAGGACCAATGGCTCAGAGCTAGCCGGCCGCAGATCTGCGCGGGTTAGCAACAGTACAAGGAGAATGCATATGTCCTTACCTTGAAACTTTTTCAGAAGATCGACCAAACCAGCCTGCAGTGTCTCAGCTTCTGTGATGGTCTCTTTCGACATCTCGGGACTATCCTTCGCCAAGCGAGAAGATTCAACGATCTCCTCCATTTCCTCACCCAGCGCAGCGATTAGACCTTCCGCTTCAGCCATATGAGACACAGAGGTTTTGACCGAGTCGTAACGCAGCTGCAAAGGTGGTATGATATTGCCCTCGAAATCTTTGATAGCCTAAGGCGCGCGATTAATTCAATATTTTTGACCGAAGAGGAGAGACAGACGTTCTGCAAAATCTCCAGCTTCTCTTTGAGGAGACCCATTTGATCCAGCCGCCACGCCATCTCAAGCTCGTCGTTGACGGCCATGTCAACGTCTTCATCGACCTGGCGCTCTTGTGCTGACTTGACTTTGAGAAGAAGATTTGCAACACCAGCCCTCCGATCTGTCTGTTCCAGTTTTTCGCATACTTCCTCCATCTGTTGGCAGAAAAAGACGTCTTCAGCGACTTTGACAACGTCCCCTTCACCGTACAATTTCATCGCGACTCGTCTTGCCACTTGCTCGAGCTCTGATTCAGATGGGAGACCTGCGGCTGCTGTTACAACATCTTCCACCTGCTGTTGGGTGCGCGCAATCACAGCGGATCGATAGTTAGCATAGGTTTTCAGTTCAGCATCGGCTGACGCGTTGCCTGTGTCCGAATAAGGGTCAGTTCGTACTCGATAGTGCGAGAAACTGACCAGTAGCTTCGTTTTTCAGAGCATCAAGAACCTCGGAGACGCATCGAATTGATGTGGAAGCAGTGGAGTCTGCCTAACGCGCTATTTCAGTTGTCTTTCGTAGCACTATATAATGTAACAACGCGCCTTGATTGACATCTCTGCAAGTCTTTCCTGGGAAGCTGAAATCTCGTCTCGGGTTCGCCCAATCTCACGCTTCAATTCTTTCATCGTCTGTGTCATTCTGCGAGTGGCAATCCTACGAACAAAAATGTGAGCAACAGGGTCTTGCAAGATTTTGTTGATTTGTTTTACTTTATCTGCTTCAGTCGATTCCTCAGTAATTCAATCTCATCCTCAATACAGGTCGATTCCATGTCCATGAGCCTGGCATGCTCCCTGAGAATGATTCAACTTGCATGTCCTTGACGGTAGAGAAGCCACCGACCGTGCTTCGCTTGGTATTGAGTAGTTCTTTAGTGTAGGAATTGTGTCTCCATCGTCCCCGAAATTCGTCTTTATATTCGCTAACCTAGACGTCGACAATAAGCCCATGGAAGAGACCAAAACCAACCAACGTACTCACGCTTCCACCTCTTCCTTTTCCAGGGCGAATCCAGTCAAAACGGTTTTTTGAGCAAGGTCGACATTACCATCCTCGACGTCCAGGTACGAAGGCATTTGGGCTGCGAGCCAGTCGATAAGGGTCGTCCCAGCCTCTAGATCCATCGCCCATTCGATTTCTTCCGCTTTTACAGAAGGACCATCAAGAAGACGGACCATGGATACAAGTCTTTCAGTTGAAGATTGTTCCATGTTGCTATGCAGTGACATGCAGAGAGGAAGAGGAAAGGCAGAAATGAAGCTGCAATTTCCAATTGCATTGACTTCACGTGATCAGAGTTTGTACCAGAACAATTTCGCAACAATTTTCGCGACGCGTTCTCAGAACACGGCTTGCGCGAAACTGGAACTCTTTCCAGGATAATAACAAGCTTCCCCCTTTCCTCCCTTTCCTCCCAGGCAGCGATTTGTTACGTTAACCGGGCCTTGTTTGCCTCATTAGCCGGCACTTTGTAACGCTTCGGCCGAAAGCAGTTTCTACTGGGGTATATCAACGCCGACTGCCCTCAAAGATAGTTACTTCCTTAAAGTAATCTCCACTATGACTGCGTTGCGATGGAATACTCTCAGGTGAGAACCTTATATTCTCATCATTGCCTTCTGCTACGACGCGTCTTCTGCTAGGCGTTACGGAACCAAATCCTCGCAGCATCTTCCTCTTTCAGGGATCCGCGTTTTGGAAATGGGACAGTTGATCGCAGGACCTTTTGCCGGACAGCTACTCGGGTATTTCATAAAATCCTGGCTCGTATTCTGCATGCGGCTCACGCGTACATAGACAATTTGGCGCCGAAGTCATCAAAGTAGAACCCCCTCGTCTTGGTGATCCTCTTCGTGTCTGGCGCGAGTTGGATACAGACGGTACTAGCCCGTGGTTTCGGAGCATTGGCCGAAACAAGAAAAGTGTTGCCATCGACCTACGAAAAGCCGAAGGCAGGGAGCGAGTGATTTCTCCTTACGTCGCACATAATGCGGTGCTAACGTATTCATTTAGACTGGTCAAGCAGTTAGCCATCAAGAGCGACGTGCTTGTGGAGAACTTTAAGCCTGGGAGTATGTCCTTATTCGTTAATGAATACACTTTCTAACACTGATTGATATGTAGCCCTAGAGAAGTGGGGTCTGAGTCCGGAGTTTCTGCATCCACACAATCCTTCTTTGATCTTTACCCGAGTGAGTGGTTACGGTCAAACAGGACCATGGTCACCACGTCCTGGATATGCTGCTGTCTGTGAAGCGGAAGCTGGGTTTCGTTATATAAATGGATTCCCCGACCCTAAGACTGGAGGCCTTGCCGGCCCACCCGTGCGACCAAACATGAGTTTAGGTGACTCTGTTGCAGGACTCCATGCTGCATTCGGGACTGTAAGGAGCCCCGTCTCCCTTTTTCGAATTCATACTAACGTTCAAATCAGGTACTAGCTTTGTTGTCGAAGCAGTCTAAAATTCAACGAGGTGAGAATGGTGGTTCAATTGTCGACGTGAGTATTCTAGAAAGGTACATCTTTCCTTCGCAGTTCTGGATACATTCTAATTAGTATCTATTAGCATGTTGAACCTCATGGAGGGAATAATACCGGAGTACAATCGTAAAGGGAAGGTCAGTAAAACCATGAGACGAGAGCTTAACAGGATGTATCGTTGAAGAATCATTCAGGTTCGCGGACCATCAGGCTCCTCCGTCACGGGAATCGTACCGACAAATGCCTACCCTTGTCTACCCGAGCCAGGATCGTCCACACCGACGTTCATCGTCATTGGAGCGAATGGTGATACCATATACAACCGACTCATGATTGCCATCGGACGCAGTGAACTGACTGGCCCTAACTATGAGCAGAACCAGCATCGCGTTCAACGACAGACCGAAATCGAGAAAGCTATCTCAGACTGGACGAGCCAGAAGACGATCGAGGAGGTTATGGATACCATGAATGCAGCTGGTGTCCCTGTGGGGCGGGTAGTAAACGTGAAGGATATCGTAGAGAACGAACATAATCAAGCACGGTGTGCCATCGAGGATGTCTGGGTGGACGGTAAGGATGGGGAGGGGTGGAATGTGAAGATGCCGGGAACTTTCCCTCGAATCGAAGGTTATGATTTCACGCCGCGCTGGGCTGGTCCTGATTTGGGCGAGCATACGGACGTTGTATTGGAGGACATCCTAGGAAAGCGAGAAGAGGAAGTGGAAAAATTGCGCGAAGATGGTATAATAGGTTAACTGACCTGTCATATATTTTATTTCTGCCTCATCAACAAGTGCGCTGTGGTGTGTTCTCCTTAAAATTCTCCGGATATTTTAGAATCTGGGCTTATAGAAATTTGCCTACGATCCGGCGTAAGTCACGAAAGAAGACTATGACATGACACCATGCAACCATCATTTTCATTAGAATAGACATTAAATAACAATGGCTTGACACATCAATTTTCATACAGATTAACACCAGAGATCATAAGTATACGGGGAAGGCAAAATTACTTTGCCGGGGCCTTTTCCGCGTCTTCTTCCTTCTTCTCGTCGGCTTGATTATTATCCAGAGCGCGACCATCAATACCAATGTTCTGTACAGCGTTCTGGTTATCGCCGAGGTAGAAGTTTCGCATGAATATCAAAACTATAAGAGGGAGGAAAGCTGACAACGTAAAGCTTTCAGTCATGCATTCCAGTGCAAGAATTATTTTGGACTCACAAAGAATGAGAGCGGGAAGATAGAGGAGGTACACGGTGTCGTTGTATGCTATGTGAATTGCCGTGAATAAGCAACAGTCTAGTGCATACCATCAATTGATACGCACCGTATATGACATTGGTTTTATCCGTCGCCCCGAGGTTCCTAGCACTCTTGATGGATCCGAATATCTTAGCGATCTCGGCGTCCGTCTTGTATGGAAGGTGCTTGTGGAGGTACCCGGGCATTTTACCTCTACCAGCAGTAAAAAAACACCCATTTAGCAAAGGGATATCATCGTCGACAAATTACTTACGTCCAGACTGCAGCGGCAATTGCGTACCCAACACTACCACCAAGGGAAGTCCAAAGGGATATTAGGGAAATTACTTGTGCAAGGTCGGCATGGGGTACAGATGCCTGAGAGGCAACGCGCGAGCCTACGACACTGAATGCTCCGCCAATGGCGATGAGGAGCTGGGTCCAAACGAGGGCGACGTCCCTAACGAATCGATTAAGATTAACGATGCCATATATGGTGCAGAAGATGTCTACGTTGCGTTATCGCCTCTGGCGTAGAAAGTTAAGCCCATACCGCTACATAGCATAGTTAGTACGGAGTGTCTGCTAGGAGGAGAACCGTCTTACATTATGCGAATGCAAAGACCGGTGAATTGGAGCGCCTATAATCCAACGTTGGTTAAAGGAAAAGGATTGGCGAGACACGCGCACCTTGTACCGATGAGTGTAGCGTTGAATTAAACCTCCAACGATACCGAATACACAAAGACCGACAGTCATAGTCTTGTTGAAATAAGTCCACTCGCGAGTTGTCCTGTACACCATTGCTTTAGCCGACTGTCGCAAATATAATTCATACCGGACAGGAAATGACATACCAGTCCTTAATGACCCACGTCCAACTCGAATAATACAATGATCTCATGTTTCCAGAGAGCATGTAGAGGACATCGACCGTGACCGCACCAACAAAAGTCCTATTAAGGACGCGCGCCGGCATAAGCGGGTAACGAGCAAACCATTTCTCATACGCCGCGAATGCGAATAGCAAAATACCTCCTACAACGATCATGGCAATCATGCTGGCTGCTCGAGGTCATCAAAAGTGCTTCTTTCAAAAACGACATAATACATACGATTTTTCCACCCGCCCTTTGCATCAGCGTAGAGTGTGAACGGAAGGAAAAGTAAAGCCCAGGCAGTACCCAGTATGATGAGACCCATAATATCGACGTGGACGCCGAAGTCCCGGACAACAGTGTACCAGGTAACTTTCTCGCCAGATCCTTCATTGCGCCGTTCCCAAGCACTAGACGCGATGGACACCGTGCCGTCGCGTTTGGACTTGACCTCCGCCCAGAATAATACAGTAAGGGCGGGTGCCATTACAACAGGAAGCATGATCTATGAAAATGCTCATCAGAAGTCGATAAACGTAATAAAAATATCGAAGCTCACGATAAATATTCCATAACCCCACCGCCACTTTCCAGGGAGAAACCCATTAGTGATTTCAGCGGAGATAAAGGCGTTGATGATGTACGGAGAAGATGGGAGAGCTGTCGCGAAACCTCTCCACTTTAATGGAGACAGGTCGGCGACGATGATGTCGGTTACCTAACGTCGTTATATCAATCAGCGGGAATATAACCTTGCAAAGCATCACGGCATACCAAATCCAAACCGGTCCTCCCGATCGTGTACAACACTTCTCCAGCACAGACTGCGCCTACTGTGGAAGAGGACGCGATTACAATATATCCGAGGATGTACTGTAAAACAGTGTTAATATACCTCCTGAGACAAAAAAAAAACGGGAAATCACTAACAAAACACAGAGAGAAAACATAAGCTCTCGGTCTAGACGTGATATCCGCAATTTTGGCAATGAAGGGTTTCCCTACGGCAGCTATAATATCCGCAGCGACTTCTATTGTTCCAATCGACGAATGGGAATCGAAAGCCGAAGTAGCGAAGGGCAAGAAGCTGCTGGTAGTGTTGGAATCGAGGGAGTACACATACGCAATGAGCGCGATGCTGAGGTACAGAATCCACAGGGGTGCACCTTTCCCGCCAAAAACTTTGTACAGAGCTTCGATACGCGCAACACCCGCTACTTCAGGCTCTGGCTTGGACTCTGAGGGGGTCTGGGTGGTGTCGCGTTTCTGCTCGATGGAGCTCTCGGATCCGGTCTGGGACTTGGTTTCCTCGACGGTGGCCATGGGTACTTCGAAGTCAAGAGTCGAAAGAAGACAAAATCAACCGTGATCTTCATGATTCATTGAACTGTTCATTTTATAAGGCACGGGCTTCAATCCAGCTCCGTTGATCCCCATGTGTTTGACATTAGGCTGAACCTGCTCCGAATTCCGAATCGCAAGGAACGGGGCCTGCAGGTTGGGCGAAGCGAAGATGAAGGGTACTGTTTCCTGAATATCGAGTGTCCCCAGGATGCTTGATCCCAGTTACGCCTGAAAAGAAACAGCGATTAGTATACACAAGGTGTGCGTAGCACGTATACACCTGCCATGTCCCCAGAACCGAGCAGGGCCCTTCGAATGATACATTTCGAAGCGCAGAACCCATGAGGTACGTTAAGCCCAGACAATTATCTGATAAGCCGACAGTCCCCCGAATACGCGCATATGACGGAATCTAATCAGATTAGTTCTTCTAGAATCTTATCAGATTGGGCGCTTTTTTTTGCTCTATCGCTTAGGGGGCTAAGCCACTGCCAGGGCACGCTAGACTGACGATCCACCACCGGAATGGTGAAGTCAAGAAGACTTGTCGACTGATTGGTAGCTTAGTCCGTCTCCAACAACGCCACAACCTGATCTATTCGCTCTCGGTACCTCTAGCTTTATCTCTTGGCAACGCTTGGCGGTTTTGAAAGGACGTTCCGCTGATTTTATCCAGCGGTGTGCATCGGCCGTACGATGCGCAAGGAAGCTAATCCCGACGAGGGCTTCTGGATATTTTTATAACCATTTTCTCGTTGTGGCGGAGATGAAACAACCAATTATTAGCGTAGAAAGGAGTGACTAGGATGCAGATGCCGTAAGATACGAATATGGAATGTGCCTGTAAATGATACAATGCTTGAGCTGTCCTGAACGAACGATGGATCATGTATGGTCACGATATCTGCCAGGGATCTCCAACTCAAGTCGACAGATACGAATGGAAACTCCGTCTCCGGCCACCAATGTCTAAAGCCCATTCGTACGCATCTAGTGAGCGAGTCGAAGCCAAAAATAACGCAGAGGGTGATGCAATGGGTCCATCCACGAAAGTATGCACCACGTTATTCCCCCGGTTGTCGGCCTCCTCATCATCTTGTCCCTTCCACCAGCGCATGAACCTCTGAAGGAGGCCTCCATTTTGTGCGCTTTTCTGCTTAGCCTCTCTTTCGACGCAGCTTCCACGCATATCCTTCTCATCTTCGACCCTAGGCGAAGGCGACAACGCATGATCAAAAAGGATGGCGGAGGGAAAGAGGTTGGTGACAATCAATGGATATGCGCCCAAGGAAACAGCCTCGGCGAGAGCGAAATCTGTAAGGAGGAGGTTGGGGTATGAATAACTCATGGTAGTTTGTTAACTTTCGCATCCCTTCGAAGGGAAGCCTTTATACATTATCCAACTGCAAGAAAGGCGATTGCGACATTGGCACGGCACCGGAGATGGACAAAAGGCTCTTTGAAACCATCGTGAATGATATGAGGCAGAGCGGCTTAGCCTTTCTTTTTCTGTTACGCTTGGGGCTGCAGCCTTGCGAGTTACGAACATCCTTGTTTAGTGACCCTGGTCGATAAGACTTCCGAAGACATGACACTAGTCCGTGGCGCCGAGGTTCTTCTTCACTGTCATCAGCGAGATCCAGTACAAAACATGATGACATCTGGGTTCAGACTGATAAAGGTAGAAAAGTCACTTCGAATCTAGAAAATGATAATACAATGAGAGTAAAATGGTTAATAACTGAGACTCCTGGCTCTGATATAATTGTTACTGGGAATTCGAGGAGGCGGCGATGGCCTAGGTGAGGGTAAAATTTTGCCAGAGGTCTCCAACTTGAACTCTATGGCGGAATCATGTCCCTTCTGTACCGCGGTCTCCCATAAAGTCTTCAATGGCCCTGCATCCTTCTTGATGTTTGTCTCTATTATCATATTCTCCATCTCCTTCGAGAGCTCGTCCATCACGTCGGATGACGGTTCAAGAAGCGGTCTCATACGAGAGAGCGAGACTCGTTCCGAAGAGCTAGTAACGGAATGGACAGAATGAAGTTCCGTATGTAAAAGCATCGAAGCTTCGCGATCCGCCATACCCGCAAGGGCGTGGAGCTTCTCAAGTTCGACGGCAGTTTGGTCGGGAAGCTCGGGGAAAAGCCTAGGTGCGACGCGACTAACAGCAACGCTCAGAGAGAAAAAGAGTTGGTGCAAAAAGAGAACGTGTTGGAAGGCAACGCGTTGGGGAAAGAAATAATGGAGGATTGACGGGTTTGATAGGGTGGAAGGTGACGGTGATACCAATAGTGCGATTTCAGAGAAGAGAAACGCGGCATAAAGAATATAACGCCACTAGGTACTCAGAAGTCAGAACACATTCTCCGATAGTAACGGGCACACATACAAATTTGACCGGACTCTCTCGACCGATAGAAGAGTAAAAGACCAGGACGAGACCGCTGACGATATGAAAGCCCGAAGACTGCATGAGACCTTGCCGTAGGTACTCTCTGGGTGTCGAAAGCTGTTGCCAAATCAGAACATCAGGTCCGAACCTGGAACATGTTAGTATCATCCAGAAGCAATGGGTGGCTTCATCGTACCTATCATACGCGAACCGGACAACCGGATTCTTCAAAGCCTCAAATGCATCACGAACCCTCATGAACATCTCAGCACCCCCAGGGCCAATGCCAGGCTTATCTGGGTGGTACCGTTTCGCGAATTGACGGAAAGCGAGCTTCAATCCATTGTCGTCAACATCATGTGGGACCCCCAGAATCTGGTAGAAGTTGGGAGGCACTGAGTTGGAGCTCTGGACTAGGTTGTATAGGAGATATGCGAGCACGACAAACGCGAAGGTGTAACGATAGTGTTGGACGTACAGTGGAGTACGGGACGGCGGAGGATTCTTCATTTGTCCGTGAATGAAGCGAAGTGTGTGGGTGGTGGCAAAGTCGGGCAGGACAGACCAGCCAATCATGCCCAAAATTACAGAGTACGCCATTATAGATATGCCTGCTCAGCGTTGTGGGATGCTCTGCTCATCGTCGTCGGCGTCAAGGGCCAAGTGGTGTTGAAATCCAAAACAGGTAATGGACAATGACGGTCACGTAGAGCTTTGTCAGCGAGACGCGCAGTCGGTCCGATATCCGAGTATCAACCTCTCGCTTCAAGTTCTGTCGGTGAGACCAAGACTGGGCTGCTCTCTAAACGTTCCCTCCGAGACGTATGTTCTCCGCCTGCATCGTATTTGGTTACCGCCACTAGAAGAGATGTATACAGAGATTGCCACCCATACTGCACCATGTACTGCCTATCCTGGGCCTTCTTCATACCAACCAAAAAATCGGGTGTTCTGAAATATCAGACAGATGATTTCCCATGATGGGAGAATCTAGGGCATTAGATGCCGCTTTCGATACACTTGTTGGATGAGGACGAAGATAGATAGATGTCGAACGCGACAACTGTACAGCATAGTGAGTGATAAATCCAGTATGATATTCTTTCTTCTCGCCGTTATTCCTGGCATCTGCATTGTCGAGTTTATTCAGACAATGCTCGTCACCCACGACGCCTTTGAAGCATTCGGGTACGGCTTCGGTGACATCGACGCCCTGACTGCAATCTACTTTAGTTGGCTAATCGTCCCTATCATGAGCGGTATTGGTGCGTGCAGCATCGTCTATCCGTTTCCATTGCTTATAATCAGTACAGTTGCGTGTGTCGGACAGGTCTTCTATGCGTACCGAATCTTCATGTTGTCCAAGTCGCAAACCGTTCCCACCCTCATCACATGTGTTCGCCGCCGTGCTCTTTCTCCGTGATAATTTAGCTCATCTATTTGCAGATATCCTTGACAAGTACTGTGGCATTGATAATTACAGACATCTACTCTTTCCAAGCAGGCGATGTCACTAAACTCAATAACCGAAAGACGTCCATCACCTTCACGGTGAGTGGTTGAGTTGCTGACTAGGCGTCCCAGGTTCATCATGCTGAACCACGCGTAGATTTGGTGCGGAGCCTCCGCCCTATGTGATATCATTATCGCTATCTGCATGACTTACTACGTGAGCTGTCTCTCTCTCTCTCTGTTATTTTGATTAATACTGATACTATTTCGTAGCTTAAGCGCAGTAATGCTAGCTTCCGTCAAACCCGAATGCTGGTCACAAAGCTAATTCGCTAATTCGCCTCACTATTGAAACGGGATCTGTGGCAGGTATTCACTCTGCACTATTAGCTGTCGTCACAAGATTAACACCACACACATCCAGCTCTTGTCGCCTATCCTGTTTTTTGTCTTTCCTCTTAAGACCTTCTACGGCGCACCGGCCCTCATCGTCCCCAAGCTGTATGCTAATGCTGTTCTCGTGGTACTCAATTCGCGATTTCGAATTATGGGTGGACGGGATACCTATATATCGTCAACTAATATGAGCATCACGAGCACATTGATACGGGATATCATTTCTCAATCAACAGAAGGCACGGCGCCTATGGACGGGGTGCAAGGATGGGTGTCAGTTGTCGCAATACCTAAAGAGATGTTCAATGATGATCATGAAATGGGTCGAATGAGTGTCAGTTATGACGGTTGATTTATGTCCTTTATTGGAGCTGACTTTTTCCCCAAGGAGAAACCCTAGGACGGCGGTATGAGCGCCACTGTCCGAGTGCATTTTTCGACACGCCGTGTACGGGAGCCCCTCTCTGATTTTTTACTGTCTTGGTGTTGGTAACGTTGTAATGAACACCGACGTCAACTCAAATCTGACGACTTCAATGTGTCTCACCCAGTTTTACCTATATAGCCATCAAAAGGTTCACTGTGATCTTTGAGCTCATCTCAACTTCTGTTACTTCATACACGAAGTTTGTAACAATATCTATTCAAGGACCGACGCCCTAACCCAAACCATCGACGAAGTCCTTTCTTTGGTTGCTCTTTCTATCGAAATGACTATATTTGTGTACTACTTAGGAGCCGACGCAATAACAAAAATGCATGCACAGCAACTCTATACGCTTAACATATTTTGCAGTTCGTCACATCGACTCTGCTGACAATGCCACCGTCCAAAGTCGAAAAATGATGCATTGATGCTTCCGAGATTTTCGTCAATTTTCGGGGTTCAAACGTACAAGCTCCAGATCACCAAGCAAGACACCCAATGAACGGTTTTCGCCTACGGGAGCCGGTCAACGAGTTGGTCATTCGTTTCAACTTTGGAGTTTCTATTTTGGTACGATGGCTGCTTCTTGTTTTCCCACGCGTGCATCCTCTTCACGATACATCGATGACCCCTCGAGCCCTAGCCTATTTCTACATCTCCAACTGACCTGTTCTCAGTGGAGTCCGATTTTCGAAGGGGGGACTTGGAAGACATGGTCCAGGAATGTTTCGCCTCTGAGAAATACAGAGATTCCGATGAAGAAGAAGGATTGATATCGGACGCCACAACTGTATAGTATACAGCATGGTGATTAATAAATTCTTTCCTCTTCTGACAGTGTATTCTATGGACAGTTTCAGAATCAGTTTAATACCAACGCCGCGCGCTAGTATCTTTCCTCCTATACCTTGGTTCGGAGATTTCTTCTGAACCTGTGGAACGGAATCACCACAATCGATTTGATGGGCCAATGCGTGGACCATTAATGATCATCGTTGAAATCAGAGTACTGCCTTTCAGCTGGATGTGTGATGCTGATCGGCCTGGGGTATTTGAGCGCCATCTTTCAGATTTCTCACGATGGCGGTCGGACATAAAATGTACAGGCTCTTACCTTCAGAATCAGTGAAACTACCCCAGACACAACATGAAGCCCGTCCCTGCAGATTATCCCATAGAAAGGCTGTAGGTGATAATATTGAATTTGAGTGGTATTTATATACTGAATTATCCCATCTCAGGTCTGGATCCGTGGCTCGTCAAATCTTCGCGTTTAGTCTATTCAGTTTCTAACACAGCAATTTAGATCGTTGCCTATCTCCTGCACTGGGGACTCTTCGGGACTCTTTCTGTGCAACTGTGTGCGTCGCTCCGAATCATTCCTCATTTATCTGTGTCTAATACATCTCGGTAGATCTGTACTATCTGGCATTTCCGAATGACAGGAAATTCACAAAATGTCTTGTCTATGGCATCTACATTGTCGAGTTCGTTCAGACAATGCTCGTCACTCATGATGTTTTTGCAATATTCGGTTACGGCTACGGGGATTTGGAAGCCCTCACTGACATGCACTTTGATTGGCTAACTGTCCCCATCGTCAGCGCTGTTAGTATGTACAGCACCTTCTGCTCGATTTCCCGTTGCTTATCACGACTGCAGTTGCTTGTGTTGGGCAGGTCTTCTATGCGTACCGAATCTACATATTGTCACTGAAGTCACGAATCGTTCCCGCATTCATCATCTGTGTTCGTTGTCGTGCTCTTTCTCCATGCCAGACTGGTAGTCTAGATTATCTGCTTACAGGTGTCCTTGACCACGTCTGTGGCCGCTATAATCACGGGTATCTACTCTTTCCAAGCAGGCAACCTCATCAAACTTAATAACCTCAAGACGTCCATCGCCGCCGGGGTAAGTAACTAAATAGATATCTTGTGTTCATGGTGCTGATTCACACCAGATTTGGTGCGGAGGCTCTGCTTTGTGTGATATTGTCATTGCTATCTGCATGACTTACTATGTGAGCTGTTTCTCTCTTTCAGGTATCTTTATTGATGTGGATACTATGTCGTAGCTCATGCGCAGCAACACTAGTCTCCGTCGCACCCAAATGCTGGTGACAAAGCTAATTCGTCTCACTATTGAAACGGGATCTGCGACAGGTATGCACTCTACATTACTGGCTGTGGTCACAATATTCACTTCACGTCCAGCTCTTGTCGCCTTGCTCACCTGTATCCTTTTTTTGGCGTTCCCTCACCAGACTTTCTACATTGCACCCGCTGTGCTCATGCCCAAACTGTATGTTAATACCATCTACATGGTTCTGAATTCGCGAATCCGAATTATGGGCGGACGGGATATCTATGGGTCGTCTACCGATATGAGCATCACAAGCACTATGATAAGGGATATTACCTTCCAACCAACAGAAGCACAGGGCAGCAATGTAAGCCTCTCTGTATAGCTGTTAGACGGTTCCTTCTTTCAAGTTGAGCCTACACCGTGTACGGGAAATCCACTCTCATTTATTTATTGTCCTGTCGTCAAGAACACCAACACGAATTTAGATGTTACGGCTTTATATGTTCAAATGTGTTCCGCTCGGCTTACATATGTAGTTATCCCAAATATTAATTTTTGTCCGTTGAGCATACATTTATATTGGTTGAGAAAGATCAATGTTTCTCATTGGGCAGCCGGGCCTAGCATAACTGTCTACATGCTTACTTTCATTCTCCATCTGACATACTTGGCTGAACTGAAATGTCTTACCCTCTGGAGAAGTACGAGGATGAAGGTAAAGCCTATCGGAGGTTATTAGTCAAAATGAAATTTACGACCTTGTTTTAATGACATAAAACCCATTGGTGCACGGAATAATTACATACGAAGAACATTCTGACTAAAAATCCATAGTTAAAAAAGGCAGGATGATAGGAATCATACAGTTCAGGTGTTCCATCAGGACAACAAAGATAAGAACGCGAGCGCAGAGAAATGTCTCTGACTTCTAATCCAGTGAAAAGTAATGCAAATTGCATTGGAGGTATACAATACTATACAGACAGAATGGTACAAATGTCCATTGTCACCACCCATAAGAAGATTCGTCGGATTTAGTATCCGTAGTTGGCGTTCCAGGCAGAAGTGTCGTAGTACTTCTTGTCGTCCTTCCTGTCATCTTTCTTGTCGTCCTTCTTGTCATCCTTCTTATCATCCTTCCTGTCGTCTTTCTTGTTGTCGTCCTTCCCATCGTCCTTCTTATCGTCCTTCTTGTCATCCTTGTGGTCTTTGTCATCCTTGCCATCATCACAGTCTTCCTTCCAGGTGTCGATGTCGATAATCTCGACAAACAGCTTGCAGACGAACTTGTCATCCTTCTCATCATGCGAGTATGCTAGAAAGTAGGCGTTAGATGATTCGGGAGCAAGAGTAAACATCAGACATACCCTGGCAAGAGTTACATTTGTCGTCCTTCTCGCAGAAGCTCTTGCACTCTGAGGAGGAGACATCAGTGACATGGACAAAAAATGAAGAGATGCACTTACCGATCTCAAAGGTGACCTTGTTGACTTCTTTGTGATCGTAGGGGGTGTACTTGCCCTTGTTCCACCCCTTGAAGTCATTCTTGTGCTCAAACACCGGCGTCCAAGTGCAGTCGCCACGACTGCCATCCTTGCCCTTGTTCCCGTAGTTGTAATCCTTGCTTCCACCATCTTTGCCCTTGTGGTTGACATTGCCGTACCAGTCGTCCCTAGCTTGGACGGAAGCGGAGAGGGCGGGGACCGCGAGGGCCACGAGAGGGAGGAGAGTAGCAACTGAGAAACGCATCGTGATGAATGGGCTGATAGTAGGCAAGTAGATAGATGAGGATGGTGTGTCTGTCTGGAGAATCCTGGCGATTTGGGAGCCCTTTTATATCTATTCAAAGGCAGAAAGTCCCTCTCTTTACTGAGCAAGGTGAACTTGAAGAACATCATGTCAAAACAGCGCTCGTGTAGGCGGAGTTTGGTGGCTGTGGGTGATTCAAAGACCTGCCAAGCCATAAAAGATTCCGCTTGGAGTGGTAGACACCAAGCTTAACGAATGTCAGTGGCCAGCGTCAGTCTCGGAAGATGGTTGGGAGTTGATTCTCATAGAGAAAGATGATAGCATGTGTTCCTTGCTAGCCGTGACTCTGCAGGCCTCCCCTTCGACGGTCACGGCGATACCAGGAATCCGAAACACCGTGACGCCGAATGAGGTTGCCGGTCGCTCGATATTCCATAGCGCTTATGGGGCAGAGTTAGAGTCCTCCAACGATGGCTTCAAGGACCTGAACCGTTCAATGAGCTCAGCTGTCAATGCACTGCCTTGAATTGCCGAATATTTCTTAGGTGACTCGCCACAAGTCCTAGAAATCCATCGTCAGAGCAAGCCTTGAGCAATTGAGCCTTCGATGCGACTTGAGAAACAAAAATCGAACGAGAGGTGATCCACCCGTTGAAGGAGGTTTGGACTTGCCAAGTCGCAAAAGAACCCGCTTTCGAGTGGCGGTAGGAACATCGGTCTCAGAGAAGTTGGAGAGCGGCCGTCCCAGAAGCGAGAGGGTTGGTACTCATAGGGAAAGACATTTCGGCTCAGCCAAGGACATCGAGTGGAGAATGAAAGTAGTGAGGAAGGCAAATACACTGAGCCCGTGTTCAACAAGAAACATCGACCTTTCTCAATGAAAATAAGTGATCCTCGGCTTGCCTCAAAGACAGCGGACATCAGAAAAGCAAAACATACCAAGTGAAGTCATGAGTCGCTCGGTAAACCATGACGCCTGTACAGATCAAAGTCCTCCAACTCAGAGAAAAGTGCCTTTGCGAGGTCTTGAATCGCTGCGTTAAGGCCATATTGGCTTCATATGAGTTTCTGAGCATATCCAAGGCTGCTCGCAATATAGAAGGAGTAAATTTGTTGTCCAGATCGTTGAATAGAGAGCCTCCTTTACTAGAACGGACTTGCTATGAGAGACCAAAGATGCTACGGCGTTTGCCGACATTGCAACGGCTATACTCGGCTCACGTTACGATCCCCCTTCATCAACAACTTCAAAGTCCTTATTCCTAGTCGTAACATCCACTATGAATCTGACCTCAAAACAATCACAGACTGTTAAATCCATTGTTCTTGGCATACCCGAAATATCTCTGTCCCACTGATGGCAGGTTTCTCTAAAGATTTTCCCGCTTCGTCTGAAACCGACGTTCCCGCCTGCACTGTATTTGGTTAACACTGGCTCTTTTGAGGCTTGGCAGGTCTTGAAGTATTATCTTGTGCTCGATACTGTTTCGACATGACGTTCTCCAAGTTCACCTTGTCCAGTAAAGAGAGGGACTTTCTGCCTTTGAATAGATATAAAAGAGCTTCCAAATCGCCAGGATTCTCCAGACAGACACACCATCCTCATCTATCTACTTGCCTACTATCAGCCCATTCATCACGATGCGTTTCTCAGTTGCTACTCTCCTCCCTCTCGTGGCCCTCGCGGTCCCTGCCCTCTCCGCTTCTGTCCAAGCTAGGGACAACTCATACGGCAATGTCAACCACAAGGGTAAAGACGGTGGAAGCAAGGATTACAACTATGGCAACAAGGGCCAGCCTTGTCTGCTAGAATTCTACATGAAAGGTGTCAGTTGACACATAGTGAAAACACAATATGAGTGTCAGTTGAAAATATTCAATTTTCCAGGATTATATGGTATATTAGTTAGCAGCCCAACTCATGACATCATCAGAAAATCCGGCTGACCTGAGAATTGAACCCAAGATCTTAAAAAGATTGCCATCAATATCACATGACTTTGTCAAGCAGACATGCTAACCACTATACCATACAGACATTATATATTTATATATCCATGTCTCCATATGACCTTCCTCCCTTATATTTATAATATCCCAATTGGGCCCTCCCTTTGGTGCGCCTTTTTTTTCCTTATTGGGCTGGTCAAATCAGCCCATCAAATGCGCTCAAAAGCGGCTGTGCTCTGCCATTGATGGCATCAATATCAGGCCATTTTCGGTCAAAATAGGCATTTTGGCTCATTTGGGGCTTCCTTAGGCTACTGGGTGGGTCAGGGGATGGTACTAGTATATGCCTAAACATAAATAGCATAAAAGCGAACCCTCTGGTGAGGTATGGGGACCCTGGGGAGTGGGTAAAAAGGGTAAAATAGTGAAAAATAGCGGAAAGTTGCATAAAATTCGCGTTTGGGGGGTGCTACATGCATCGGATCGCTTCGAAAACTTGACCAATGAATTCCCTGGCCTTGAATACCCTTAAACGACTCCTCTACAGTACATGTGGCGCATTTTATGGCTAGGGATAATCGAGAAAATTGGCTTTTTATGGTGCTGTGTGCATTGGATCGCTTCGGAGATGTTACCAGTCGATTTCTACACTATGAAGACCCTCTAATACATCTTCATATGCTATATATGACCACCGGAACATGATGAAAAATGGGGATTAGGGGGGTATATATGGTTTATTTTGATTTCTAGCCATTGCATCGGTCTGGGGACATCACCAATTGATTCCTCGACCTTGAAAACCCCCAAACGACTCTTGGTTTCATTTATGGGGTCTTAGGATCGATAGTAATAAAGATATGACAGTTTAGGAGGAGCATATATGAAAACTCGCATTTCTGGACCTCGGAAAACTTTGGAGTTTTGACCAGTGTATTCCCTGACATTAAGAACACCCCAGGATCATATTAAAACACTTTATAATTCATGGTAAAAAGTGTGATAGTGAAAATCTCCGAAATACCTTATATCTCATGTTTATGAATGTTTGGGGAGACACTTTTTGTACCCAATTTACGATATACATTGTATTATAGTGGTTACAAAAGATCAGGATGATCAGAAATGTATTGGAAGAGATATAAGCAGATCTTTCTGAAAAGGAGGAGGGGCACCCCCCTGATTTCGATGTTCTGGTCATCCTATAGTCTGGGGACTATCAGATTCGGATTCCTTGACCCAAAAACCATTATAAGCACCAATCATCCATGGGGTTCATATGCCAAAACTCCTAAGTAATGAGTGTGCTCTCATTTATGCACAAAGGTATCCTGTTTGCATAGTTAGTACACAAGTAAAAATGCCTATATGGATGATAGATGAGTCTACTGTTTTTTGGGTCAAGGAATCCGAATCTGATAGTCCCCAGACTATAGGATGACCAGAACATCGAAATCAGGGGGGTGCCCCTCCTCCTTTTCAGAAAGATCTGCTTATATCTCTTCCAATACATTTCTGATCATCCTGATCTTTTGTAACCACTATAATACAATGTATATCGTAAATTGGGTACAAAAAGTGTCTCCCCAAACATTCATAAACATGAGATATAAGGTATTTCGGAGATTTTCACTATCACACTTTTTACCATGAATTATAAAGTGTTTTAATATGATCCTGGGGTGTTCTTAATGTCAGGGAATACACTGGTCAAAACTCCAAAGTTTTCCGAGGTCCAGAAATGCGAGTTTTCATATATGCTCCTCCTAAACTGTCATATCTTTATTACTATCGATCCTAAGACCCCATAAATGAAACCAAGAGTCGTTTGGGGGTTTTCAAGGTCGAGGAATCAATTGGTGATGTCCCCAGACCGATGCAATGGCTAGAAATCAAAATAAACCATATATACCCCCCTAATCCCCATTTTTCATCATGTTCCGGTGGTCATATATAGCATATGAAGATGTATTAGAGGGTCTTCATAGTGTAGAAATCGACTGGTAACATCTCCGAAGCGATCCAATGCACACAGCACCATAAAAAGCCAATTTTCTCGATTATCCCTAGCCATAAAATGCGCCACATGTACTGTAGAGGAGTCGTTTAAGGGTATTCAAGGCCAGGGAATTCATTGGTCAAGTTTTCGAAGCGATCCGATGCATGTAGCACCCCCCAAACGCGAATTTTATGCAACTTTCCGCTATTTTTCACTATTTTACCCTTTTTACCCACTCCCCAGGGTCCCCATACCTCACCAGAGGGTTCGCTTTTATGCTATTTATGTTTAGGCATATACTAGTACCATCCCCTGACCCACCCAGTAGCCTAAGGAAGCCCCAAATGAGCCAAAATGCCTATTTTGACCGAAAATGGCCTGATATTGATGCCATCAATGGCAGAGCACAGCCGCTTTTGAGCGCATTTGATGGGCTGATTTGACCAGCCCAATAAGGAAAAAAAAGGCGCACCAAAGGGAGGGCCCAATTGGGATATTATAAATATAAGGGAGGAAGGTCATATGGAGACATGGATATATAAATATATAATGTCTGTATGGTATAGTGGTTAGCATGTCTGCTTGACAAAGTCATGTGATATTGATGGCAATCTTTTTAAGATCTTGGGTTCAATTCTCAGGTCAGCCGGATTTTCTGATGATGTCATGAGTTGGGCTGCTAACTAATATACCATATAATCCTGGAAAATTGAATATTTTCAACTGACACTCATATTGTGTTTTCACTATGTGTCAACTGACACTATTTGATGCCTTAAAAGTAGCAGCTATAGGTGCAAGGGCAAAGATGGCGGTTGTGGAGACTGCACTTGGATGCCGGTGTTTGAGCACAAGAATGACTTCAAGGGATGGAACAAGAGCAAGTACATCCCCTACGAACACAAGGAAGTCAACAAGGTCACCTTTGAGATCGGTAAGTGCATCTCTTCATTTTTTGTCCATGTCACTGATGTCTCCTCAGAGTGCAAGAGCTTCTGCGAGAAGGATGACAAATGTAACTCTTGCCAGGGTATGTCTGATGTTTACTCCTTCTCCCAAATCATCTAATGCCTTCTTTCTAGCATACTCGCATGATAAGAAGGATGACAAGTTCGTCTGCGAGCTGTTTGTCGAGATTATCGACATCGACACCTGGAAGGAAGACTGTGATGATGGCAAGGATGATAAAGACCACAAGGATGACAACAAGGACGACAACAAGAAAGACGACAGGAAGGACGATAAGAAGGACGATAAGAAGGATGACAAGAAGGACGACAGGAAGGATGACAAGAAGGGCGACAGGAAGGATGACAAGAAGTACTATGACACTTCCACTTGGAACGCTCACTACGAATACTAAATCCGACGAATCTTCTTATGGGTGGTGACAATGGACGTTTGTAACAATATGCATGTATAGTATTGTATACCTCCAATACTATTTGCATTTGGTACCGTTCAGTGTGGATTTAAAGTTGGCGGGACATCTCAGTGCGCTCAAGAACAATCAGTGTTCCCCGTCCCTGTCAAATCTGGATTTCTTTCTAAGCCACTCTGCTTGTAGGTTTTCCGAAAGGGACCTATTTTTCTCAAATGAATGAGCGAGCCACAAGTATCAAAAAAAACTGCACAGTGAAGTCAATACATTCCAGATGCGAGGAGTCGAACCAATGCAGATAAGTAATATCATCTATTTCACCATATCTGAACAGTAAGTCTTCTAACAATACACATCATGTCTATGAATACAATCTCTAGTGTCTACTCCTGCTGTTCGACTATGCACTCTAACCCTTCATGACTCAACAAGCCCCTCCAAGAATCCTCTAATCCGTCGGTATCATACAGCTCCATGTACGTCTTTATAACGTCTCTACAGCTCCTCCAACAAAGCAACCCTAGTGCTACAGCAAACGCGTTCACTCTCCCTACAACCAGGATCTTCCCTGACATCGTCGCAAAGAGATCCGAGCGTGACAGGGTGGGTATGCCTCGATCATTTCCCCCTTCGTCCTCGACGCGAATAACAACCCCGTCCCAGTCTTCTACGTCCACCAAAGAGACATACACGTCCGTTCCCTCTCCCAACGCTTGTATGCGCTCACGTTGATGCTTCGGCTCTCCCACAGCCCTGGGGGAGCATGCAGGGTGTGTTTTTGCACTCCCTTTACTGCTACTCTCGCTCTCCTCCATGATAACCTTCCTCTTCGCTACCCTTCGTCACGGTAAGTTGCTCACATGTGGCTCGAGGTGTCCCTTGGGCTCGGTGGTGACACTGAAGTCGAGCTTTTGGTGGTGGCACAACTCGGGGCTGACAAGCGTCACTGAAGATGCAGGTGAGGGGATCATCATGGCAACAGTGTATAGTTATAGTAATTGTCCACTGCTCGGTGTCGTTGACACAAACACGTTGAGGCCTATGCTGTGTGTGTGTGTGTGGGATGATTGGTGGCAACATGTGATGATAAATGATGCAAGGGTGTTGAGTCGATGATACTAACAAGATAAAAGTCAGCACGCAGACGAAAGATAGAAACAATAGGCGCACTGGTCTAGTCAAATCTTCATCCGGAGGCAGCAAATTCGTCAATGTTTCATTGAGGAGCCATCGACAGCTAGATTCTTCAATGATACCGGGGGTGTTTTGTTTAGAAAGTATTCCCAATTAACCATTGCAAGAGCGCGAATAGGACGGTCAATACGCACGGTAAACAGATTCCTCCTGCAGCACCGCTGACGTGATGTCCAGGTTAAACGTCCAGTATCAATCCTCATTCAGATATCGTACTTTCATAGTGTTCTTGTCGCCGGGAAGGGGGTCATGTGCCACAGGTGGTGGGGAGAGTTGTTAAGTAATAGTGCAAAAATGAATGATAATCGCCCTTGATATACTTAGTCAGGGATTTAATCATCCGTTTCCGCTGCCGACTCAGTGAAACCGGGGCACGGGCCATGGCCTTCGTGATTCCCAGTGGATTGGAGTTGACAGGAACGTGCAAAATCAAAAACCTAAAGCCCTGCATATTCTCAACATTTGACTTTGAAGTTTAAAAATTTAAAGCTTAAACTTCAATTCAATTCGGCAAATTTTCAAAATCCTGGAATCCCTTCGTAGTTCGGATACGGGGAATCGAACCCCAAGGTGCTGCGGGCATGTGAATTCTACTATGAAAGGCGACAATATTAGCCGTTACACCATATCCAAAGTAAGGTACTAGCCAATGCGACGCATAGTAATAGAGGACTTTGTTTGGCATTCAAGTTCATTTCTATCAACTTTCCTTTGCAGACTTCCTCCTGAACGGTAAGTATGTCTTTAGTATCTATGTATTTCGACCCAACTAATCAGTAGGAATTGTGATGCACAGACTTCGACAAAAAAGGGCTCCGAGTCCTGTCCCAGATGTGGTTTTGACAGTAATACGACGCTGCAGCTTACCGACCAACCATCTCCATTCCGTGACCTGATCTCTATCAATGGTGTCGCATCCGCCACGGATGCCAGTCTCATCAACGATTACCTCCAAAAGGTGCATGGAGAAATCCAGCGCCTCGAAACCATACTAAAGGGGGTGCAGGAGGAGAAAATTCGTCTTCAAAGCATTGCAGATAGCCATGTGGCGCTTATATCGTCCTTTCACAAATTCCCCCCAGAGGTTCTCGCAACAATTTTCCAGCACACGATCGCCATCCCACCACCGCGTCATCGGAGTCATTGGCTCCCTGGCGACATGACGCACATCTATGCTGCGCTTTGCACGCTTGGTAGCGTTTGCCGCCAATGGAGGGCAACAGTGTTGTCGACACCCTCATTATGGGCTCAATTCAACGTTGAGTTACGGTGGAAACGAGAGAGTGAAAGCTGACTGCCGCTGTTGAAAGCCATGCTGGACAGATCTTGCAAGGCTGATTTGAGCATCGGCCGCTGTGGTTTGATAGACATCGATTTCGGCAGACAAAGCATATGTGCTTTGCTCGAATGTTTGGTTCCCACAAGTCACAGGTGGAAGAATGTGTCGACGAGGACAGTGAGGATATGTATGAGCAGATTCAGGGTCATCTTCCATTGTTGGAGCGGCTGGAGCTTTCTTCTCCGTACGGAGTTTCTTGGGAGGATTTCCATGCCTTCGAGGATGCACCTCGTTTGCGGGAGTTGGCTCTGGGAGAAGGCCTATCTCCTGTGCATGAATTCCTCCTCCCTTGGTCCCAGATAACCAGTCTCTATATAAACCATCATATCGAGCCCTACGATCTCTATGTTGTCTTCTCCATCACTCCCAACCTACAGTTCCTGCATTTGTCCAGGCAAAATGAGGACGGCAGCAGTAGTGCTTGGGACCCAGAAGTGTCCAACGTCTTTATTGTATGTTCAACTCTACAACATTTTGATGTTGCGGACTCAGCCCTGTTCCGAGCCACCACACTACCCTCTTTGGAAGAAATCTCCATTGACCTTCTCCCTACTGACGTGGAAGACGATGACAGATTTGGGTCAGATCTCTTCCATGATTTCCTACATCGTTCGCAATGTCCGATGCGGAAGCTGACGGTTCAACTCAGCAAGAACTTCAACGCTTTTGAAAGGATTTTTGACCAGGCATTCAGGCTCACATGCTTGGAAACTACACTGCAAACGATGGACTCAACATGGATCTTGTTTGATCTGCTTGCCTCGACTGAACTCCTTCCTCAGCTTCAGTCTTTGAAGGTGGTATGCATAGCTTGGGAGGCCTACAGTGAATATGACGATGCAGATCTAGGAAAGGGTATTGCTAAGCTGTTCATATCCCGATACTTTACATTCACAGCTGACATACTGTCGGTTCATGTCGAAGTGGTACTAGGTGGCAAGATGGTAGCCAACCCGCTGCGGCCCTATGAGCACACACCAGATGGTCCATTCTTATCAGAGCTGTTCTGGAAATCCTTTGAAAACCATCTGAGAGATGCACCAGAGTTGCGCAGCCGCATTGTGACTGAAAAGAAAGAACATCATAAGTCTCTTGGCTTGTGCGATTGTACTCCAGCGATCCTTCTGATCCCATATGTTGTTAGGCCTTGACTAACATGTGATCAACTGAAGATGTTGCGTATGCTGCACTGCCTTCATATTAGGGCGATCGTGCGTTATATGGCGAGTCCTTAGCGATGCTATGTGCTGAGTAGAAAAGGTATGGATAAACTGTAGTTCGAATCTAGGGAATACATAGAGAGAACTATGCTACTTATATACTAAAGGCCGAACACTATATATAGATGTGGATACGTGTCGAGCGTTCGGTTACTATGCATGAAACAATGAAAACAACGAGCTAGGCGAGTGGTCGTCGCGAGCCGTAGCACAATACCTGAAGTCGTCCGTTATAGTCGTGGAGACCGGGCCGTGCGAGCCAGTTGATCCGAGATAAGATGCGATAAGATCGAGATAAGATCGAGATAAGATAAGAAAATGGAAAAATCGTAACATTACCCTCTCGTTAAGACAGTCGTCCCGACTGTCTAGGGCTCGTCCTGTGGGGTCTCCTCCTGTGCCGCTAGTTGGCTGGCCCAGTACTCATCGAGGAACCTCTTCCAAATGCTCTTATCTGGGTTGATGATCCAGATTTGAGTTCCATCTCATCTCTGGGCGAGATACGATATGTCGCCATTGGATTCGTAGATGTGGTTGAGGATCATGGTGATGTCTCGGTCAGAAGGCGTTGCGATTTTGACTACGCTGACCCTCTCATTAGATCCCATCTCCTCTTCGTATTCGGCAATCGCTTCTTGTGCGTTGCCCATCTCAGATGCCGTGACCCAAGAGTTGTGTTCTCGAGTATGTCCGACCCACTTGATGAAGTAGTTGACTACGGTAGTGGAGGGTTGTCCGCGTTTACCGCGTATTTTCCGGGTCTTGGAATCGAGGATTTCTTCGATTTCCCATTCCTCCTCGCCATCGATGAGGTCGGGCAGTGGTGGAGGTGGTTGTTCCTGATTAGGGAACGATGGTAGTATGAATGGGGAAAGGAGCTTCTCGTTGAAGCGCGGGTGTATCTTCCAATGGGGTGGCAACTTGAGCTTGTAGGCGGAAGCCCCAGTCTTTTCGAGGACTAGGAAGGGGCCGACGCATTTGTCGTCGAGCTTTTTCTTTGGGCGCGGAAGGTGAAGGTTGGTGGCGTCCAGCCATACCTTGTCTCCGACGTGGTATTCTTTGGCCGGGCGTTTGTGCTTGTCGTACTGTGTTTTCATGTGTCTGGCGGCTTCTTCTAACGCTTTTTCGGTTTCTTTGTGGATTTGTTGCATGGCTTTAGAGAAGTCAGAGGTGGCGGGGGTCTTCGAGTTGGGCGTTCGGGGGGAGTCGGGGATGATACGAGGGTTTCGCCCATAAAGGATCATGAACGGGCTTCTTCCCGTGGCGGAGTGAGCGCGATTGTTGTGAGCGAATTCGGCCAATGGTAACCAGTCGGCCCAGTCGTCTTGGTGGTAGTTGATGAAGATCCTGAGGTACTTCTCAACTTCCTGATTGACGCGCTCGGTCTGCCCATCTGTCTGCAGGTGGAATGCTGTGGATGCGTTCTGCGTGATGTCGAGCATCCGATAGAGCTCCTTCATGAAAGCGGAGACAAACTGCGGGCCTCGATCAGAGATCACTACTTGAGGCATGCCGTGTCGTGCATATACGTGGTCTCGGAGAATTCGGGCCCATCCTTCTGCAGAGAGTTCGACGTTACAGGGAACGAGAATGATGGCTTTGGAGAAGCGGTCGACGACGACTAGTAGGGCATCGTGACCATTGGAGTCGGGCAATCCGGTGACCATGTCGACCGAGATGTGCGTCCAAGGTTCTGTCGGGATTGTGTTTGGGTGAAGCGGTGTGGATTTGGCCTGTGTGTTTGACTTGGTTCACTGGCACGTTTCACAACCTGCGATGTAGGTTTCAATGTCCTTCTTCATTTTGGGCCACCAATACTCGCGTAAGACGAGTTCCTTTGTCTTGGCTACTCCTGGATGTCCGGCGGTAATGTGGTCGTGACTCTGGGCGATGATCTCGCCTCGGAGTGCCGGGTGTCGAGGTACGTAGACTCGCTGGTCGTAGTAGAGGATTCCGTCTTTCTCTGAGATGCCTTGTTCGTGGTCCAAGGACGCGGCGATGCCTTTATCCCAGAGTTCCTTCTGACGAGTCGCGGTTCTTACGCGCTCGTGGGTTTCGCTGGTGGTGGGCATGATCATTGCCCGGAAATGTTCGGGGGAGAGAACCGTGATGTCTCCGTTGTCGTCTTCTCCTTGGTCGTGATCGCTTTGTCGGCTAAGGAGGTCGGCCTTGACGTTGGCGGTACCGGGTTTGTGCCTGAGAATGAAGTGATATTCGGCTAGCTCTGTTACCCAGCGCGCCTGTCGTCGGTTCAGCTTTTGCGGTTTATGGAAGTATTGGAGGTTCTGATGATCTGTCCAAATTTCGACGTCTTCGAGTGCGCCCATAAGGTAGTGGCGCCATTCCGAGAGTGCAAGCATGATTGCGAGCAGCTCCTTGTCGTAGATCTCGTAGTTTCATTTGGTGGCAGTGAGCGCCTTGCTCATGAACGCTACTGGTCTCCATTTGCCGTCCTGTTCTTGACTGAGTATGGCACCGATGGCTCCGTTGCTGGCGTCTGCTTTGACTCGGAAGCATCCCGTGGCATTTGGGATGGCGAGGATGACGTCCTCAGCCATCTGCTTCTTCAACTGTTGGAATGCCTGATTTTGCGCAGCACCCCAGGTCCATTCTGCATTCCCTGTTAGCTGGGTTAACGCTCGCACCACCTTCGAGTAGTTCTTGATGAACTTTCGGTAAAAGTTGGTGAACCCTAGGAAGGACTGTAGCTCCTTCTTCTTGGTCGGCGTAGGCCATTCTGCGATACCTGCGAGTTTGACAGGGTCCATGCGGACCTGTCCTTCGCTGATAATGACGCCGAGATACTCGGTCTCGAGTACTTCGAATTCACATTTCTCAGCTTTGAGGAACAGCTTGTTCTCTCGCAGCTTCTGGAGTACCCGTCGTACTATGCGTCGGTGCTCGTCGAGGTCTTTGGTGAAGATAAGGATATCATTGAGATAGATGGTGACTTTTCCTTCGGAGATGAGATCTTTGAAGATGTCGTTCATCATCCACTGGAAGGTAGCGGGTGAGTTGGTGAGCCCAAAGAACATGACGGTGGGCTCAAAGAGTCCTCGGTTCATGCGGAAGGCAGCTTTATGCTTGTCGCCTTCTTTGATCCTGACGTTGTTATATCCCCAACGAACGTCGAGCTTGGTGAAGTACTTGGCCCCCTGGAGCTTGTCGATGAGTTCGGAGATAAGGGGCAGGGGATATCGGTTCTTGATGGTCATTTCGTTCAGTTTGCGATAATCCTGAATGGGGCGGAGAGAGCCGTCCTTTTTCTTGACGAAGAAGAAGGGGGAGGCGAAGGGAGACTTGGATTCTGTGATTCTTCCTGACTCCAAGTTTTCGTCGAGGAACTTGTCGAGCTGTTCTTGCTCGTTTCGGTTCAAGGGATATACCTTGCAGTCGAGCGTTGACTTGGCGTTTGGGACTAGCTTGATGGCATGATCCCATGGTTTTCGTTCGGGGAGTTCGTCAAAGTTCTCTTTC
Source organism: Armillaria ostoyae (assembly GCA_902506015.1). NCBI lineage: Eukaryota > Fungi > Basidiomycota > Agaricomycetes > Agaricales > Physalacriaceae > Armillaria > Armillaria ostoyae. The sequence goes on from LR732082.1 coordinate 4,252,671, forward strand.
GAGAACAGGTCGCGGAAGGATCGGTAGTCGGAGGGTACCATCTCTTTGAAGGTTTTGATGGGTTTCTCTGCATGAGCAGCGGCGGCTAGATCATTAGCGTGATGTACGGCGCGGATGACGAGTTCTTCTTCCATGTTGACGGCGAGGATGGTATCTTCGTCTTCAAGTTCTTCATCCCAACGATCATCGGGATCGGCGTCGGGAAGCGGGAAGGGGTTCTTGACGCATGGACAATGTCCAAAGATTATGGTACCGGTTTCCCAGTTGATTACCGGGTTGTGGCGTTTCAGCCAGTCATGGCCTAGGTATAAGTCTTTTGCCCCTAGGTCGGTGACGGCGAGGTTGATTCATTCTTCGTGATTGCCAATGGTGAGGCGTACTTCTACGTATTCGGTGATGTCACCTCCCTTGTTCTGGGAACCGTCAGCGTTGTATACGATGATAGGGATGGCGGTTTTGACGGTGTCTAAACGATGCTTCTGGACGAAGGCGTGATTAATGGCGCTACTGGTACACCCGCTGTCGACGAGGCCTCTGGTCACGAGGGTTTGTCGGTCCGTGACAGTGGTGAGCTGGACGTTTAGCATGAAGTCCCGGCTGTCGCTCTGCCTCCTTCGAAGGTAGCGAGGTGGTTCGCAGAGCTCGTAAAGTCGCTCCCAGGCTAGTTCGTCTCCCTTCCGAAGCTCGGATAGGAGTTCTGGGGTGAGTTCGGGGATGCAGTCTACGTGCGTCCAGACGAATAGTGCGGCGCGGGCTGTGTTATCGTTTTGTGCTTCGCATATGGCTCGAAGCGTCCAGTCGACCTCAAAGGGTTTGAGCCATCGATGGGGGTCTGACTTTGTCGGGGAAGACTGAGCAGGTTCGTCGCTCGTCGCTTCCTTCTTGGCTACTGCCGGGGTTTGTTCTTTGGCGAGCCATAGTTGGAACGCCGTGTCGTCATCTTTGTCGGGCACCTCAATGCATGTTACCGAATGTCCCCTATTCACTGCCTGGGCACTAGCAGCTTCCAATCCTACGGCAATCTCCTTCGTAGCCGTGGCATTGGCAACACCAGCGGCGTTCAACGGGCGCTCTTCTGCCGGCCTAGGGGCATTGAACAGGGTACCCCCCTTGGTACGCTGGGAGGATGGTTCGCGAGTAGGCGTGTCAAGACCGGAGGTCCCGACGGGTCGTACTTGAGTCGTCGCTCGGGGCAAAACAGTCGTACCGGTTACCCCTACCCTCTGCGGTTCTCGCTCCGCCCCGTCCTTTTCTTCGCCGGTCTTGGTTGAGGAAGGTGGGGAGCTGTGGAAGGTAGAGTCGCCCTTCGGGTTCCTCAGGACTCGTTCTTGTCCTGGGAGTCTTGTGGTAGTCTCACCACCTAGTTGAGACTCAACGTCAACTTTCGGGGTGGTTGACCCGAAGGTCTGAGCCGCCTGCTCATCTTTCGATGAGGCTTCGTGGGGAGAGCCCTTGCTCGAGCCCGTCGTCCCATCCGTCATGTGGGGCAAGCTCGCATTGTCGATGGGTGTCACTATGGTGGGTGACTTTCCACCAAGCGCGTTCGTCGGTTGGGTTTCCCCGCGTAGACTACTAGCGTGGCGCTTAGCGTCGGTCTGTCCAAGCTTTCGCAAGGGATGCGTCGAGAGGCTCTCTGCCTCGTGCCCAGCGGGATTGACCGCCTTTGCTTGAGCCCTGGCAGGCGATGTGTCGGAACATCCTTTGAGAGGGATGTCGAGGTCGTCGTTGTCATTGTCGTTGCACTCTTCGACGCTGAGTGCGGCGTATCGGTTTTGTGATTCTGAAACTGGGGCGCTAGTCGTGCTAGAGATGTTAAAAGCAAGTAAATTTGGAGCGGATATAACTGGATGCGTATCGAAAAAGTCTGTGTCCGAATGCGTTGTAATACTGATAGGATTGAATGGAGTACCTACGAAAGAAGAATGAGACCATCCAGCGGAGCATGAGTGCGCACCAATATGTAAGTCCTTGGCGATCTTAGGGGAATCGGACCCTAAGTCGCCGCTTCTTTTACCTCTTCGACCTTGGAGCCCGTCACCGGCTCAGTAACTTGTACTGACCGGATATCCTGGAACTCCTTCTTCCTCGGGCAATCCTTACTCATGTGCCCCTTCTCCTTGCACCTGAAGCACCGTCCCTCGTCGCAGAGCTTCTGAGCGTCGATGCTCATCGGCAGTCCTTGCCTGGGATGGGTGGTCCATTGTCCCGCTCCATCCCGTCCTTTGGCGGGGGCACTACTGTTGCCGGTCTGTTTGGCCGGCGTCGAACTTGTCGCGCCACCTGTCTTTGGGAGACTGGTGGCGGTAGTGCCTTTGGTCTGCGTGTTGCTTCGTCCTCCGATCACCTGGTCGAAGACCCATTTCTTCTGCCGCTCCTCGTACATGATGCAGACGCGGCGTTTCCAGTCGTTGTATGTGACTGGAACGTGCTGCCCCGAGTTGGCGATGGCGTTGGTGTAGGAGTCGGGGACTCCTAGTCGTACTGCTTTTACCATCAGGCCTCGGGCGTCGGTATCTCCACAGCGGTTTGCTTTCTTTGCTTCTACTTCCAGTTCCTGGAAGTACGAGATAGCAGGTCCTTTCCCCATGCGGAGATCGAACATGCACTTCTCGTGAAGCTCCTCACTCACGGGGTCGTGGAAGTTCTGCGCGAGCAGAGTGGTGAACTCGCCCCATGAGGGGAATCGGAAGCGGGGGTTGATGGGGTCTTCTTCGTTGTTGCACCAGAAGTCTTGTCGAGCGTGGACCCACCAGTCTTTGGCGGGCCCTTCTAGGTGCGAGACGGCGAAGACGACTCAGGCGGAGGGAATCTGGAAATAGGAGGCGAAGACCTCGAAGTAGGTGAAGCAGTCCCCTACGAACCGCTCCACGTCGTCGTACTTTCCTTCAAAGGGAAGCAGGGGTTTGACCATTAGAGGCTTTACGCCCAGCCAGGGGGCTTCATCGGGAGCTTCGCCGACGGGGGCGGGGTATGGGTCTGGGGCCTGCCACTTGGGTGGTGGGCAAGGTACTGACCAACGGTCGCTCCGAGTATGGAGGGGGCGTCGGTAGTTCGGGGTTGTGGGGGCGGCTGGTCGTCCTCTATGGGGGTTCTTTCCTTTGTCGGTGGCGGGGGGCTGGTTGAAGTCCCAGGTGGTGTCATAGGTCGCCATCTTGGCCTGGGCAGCCTCCATCTGAGCCTTGAGTATGTCATACTCGCGGTGATTAGCCTCGGATTGTCGTCGGGCGGCGTCAAGCCGTTCCTCGTTGCTGGGCTGGGTAGTTTCGGGAAGGGGGGTTCCTGATCCTCCTGGTATCAGGTCGTCTGATCCTTGACCCCCGAATCAGTACTGTCCGTACTGCGGGGGTCGGTATTGTTGGATCCTCTGATGATGAGGTGGGGGCGGGGGGTAGTTCTGGTAGTTGCCAGCGTAAGTCAGCAAGTCGGGGAGGGGGAAGGGTTGATGATAGAAGTGGGGGGCGGAGGTGTAGCCTCTATAGTCTCCCGTGTCGAGGATGGTGTCCATTTCTTCTTCTTCATCAGCCCAGCTGAACGTTTCTTGATCTTGGTTGAAGTTGTCGAAGTTAGTTTGTCCCGTCCAGATCGGGACGGTCCCCCCTCTGCCAGTGCAAGGGCGAGGAGGATGTCGGTGAGAGCGCGCTGCTCCTCATCGGTTCGGGGTCGTAGATGTCGTAGCCGATCGCCGGCTGACGTGTAGTAATCGGTTCTGAACCGATTGTGATGGATCCGGGCGGCGATAGTTGCGTCTCTTCCAAGGCGTGGAATTGGTGGTCCTCTGGAGATGGCGAGGTATCTCCCCATCCTGATTCGATTCTCGGGTCCCTCGAATCGGCTTCGCTGTTCGACGTCGATATGTCGGAGTTCCCATGCCTGGGACCGATAGGGCCCGAGGAAGGCTCTATCGATGGCCTCGAGTTCTGGCCACTCGAAGTCAAGCCCGTGGGCGTTGAGGGGGTCATCATTGTCGCGCTCTGCGACTGGTTCGTTTCCTCCGTAGTCGGAGGGGTTGGAGTCAGAGTCCGAGTCATTGTCGGAGTCGGGGAGGGGACAGAGGTGCGCGGGGGTTCCGATTCGAATGTTACCGGTAGGGAGGGGGCGGTGAACGGGTTGATTGTGGAGGGGGGTCTGTGGGCGCAGGGCCTCATTGTCGGATTCGGGGAGGAGGGCCCGAACTGGGGCCTCGGGGCTGTCGGGAATCGTGATGAGGGGAAGATCGGGCGTTGGAGAGCGGAAGACAGTCCGAAGGAACCTGCCATATTCCTCGGCCTCCGCGGGGTCGTAGGCGGGAGGGGGGGTTCTTGGAACATTGGACAGGCTGGGGGTTGCGTTGCGAGGGGGAAGTTGTTCATCTGAGGAGGAGTGGACATAGGTCGTCCTCCTCTGGGGGGTGGGGGCATGGATCCTGCCCATTGGTTCCACGAATGGTCCGGGTTGGACGTAGGGAATGACATAATGGGCGGGGAGGTTCGGTTGGGGGTTCTGAAGTGGTTGGATTCGAAGGAGTCGGCGGAGTCGGTCTACGTTGGCTAGCACTAGTAGCGCAACGAGTAGGGAGAGGAGGCAAGCTCCTCCGATAGCAGAGATGATGGTGATGGTCAGTTCGTCAGGGGTCATAGGTCTTTCGTCTCACGGCTGGCGGTAGAGAGAAAGAGGGGAAGATTCGAACTAATTGTTAGGCCTTGACTAACACGTGATCAACTGAAGACGTTGCGTATGCTGCACTGCCTTCGTATTAGGGCGATCGTGCGTTATACGGCGAGTCCTTAGCGATGCTATGTGCTGAGTAGAAAAGGTATGGATAAACTGTAGTTCGAATCTAGGGAATACATAGAGAGAACTATGCTACTTATATACTAAAGGCCGAACACTATATATAGATGTGGATACGTGTCGAGCGTTCGGTTACTATGCATGAAACAATGAAAACAACGAGCTAGGCGAGCGGTCGTCGCGAGCCGTAGCACAATACCTGAAGTCGTCCGTTATAGTCGTGGAGACCAGGCCGTGCGGGCCAGTTGATCCGAGATAAGATGCAATAAGATCGAGATAAGATCGAGATAAGATAAGAAAATGGAAAAATCATAACATACGTCTTTAGGTGCCATAATGTGTGTGAACCCAGTCACTGCCTGATATATGACGCTACAGACTTATCCTACATTACTCTCGAGTACTTACTCTTTGTATCCGCAAAGAAATCGATTTTGTGGGTATACGTAAGGTGATATTCAGTGAGGTGACGATAAAGTCCCGCTCTCGTGCCGAGGAAGAATGCATCAGCAATACTTATTCAGTTTTCAGAGGATCCTAAAGGGATCAGGGCTGGGATTGCGCTATCTGACAGATACAAATCAGACGCTACAAGCTCAAACCAGTCACACCTTGCGGTGTAGTTCTATTGCCCACGTCGGAAGCGGAAAGTTGGGTTATCATCACCGGATATATCCCCACGAAGAAACGATGTACATATAAATAACTGGTCGACTCGGACAAGAAGGACTACTCATTTCATCACACCTAGTGCTCCGCAGTCTTGCCTTGAGACAACTGTGTACCAAATAGTGTCGCTTGTGGTGGTACGTACTCCACTCATCTATATCATCTAAGATCAGAGTATTTATGCTTACTGAAGGTCTCCTCGCTTCAATGTTCACCTTCTCGAGTGGATGTCAACGATATGAATGTATTCACTAGTACAATAGCTATAACTCCTACAAATCAACTAATTCTGCCTTCTTTACGAGATCCTGTCCATCTGCGATAATCCAATATACAAGGATCCCAGCCCCTTCTCGCGCCTTGGCGATGATCTCCAAATCTTCAATACACCGACTTGACGACTCGATGCCTACGTCAGGCTTAATAATGAGAGTATAGTAACGTAATGTCAAGACCAAAGGCCACGAAGGATCAGGATCTCCATTCGCAACAATATACTTGGCCAACAACTTGTTCCATTCCGAGGACCCTTGCTTGTAATACTCCACATATCGACTGTTGAGGCTCTCGACCGCTCTCCGATCACTGAAAGACATGGGTAAGGGGCCACCATCTAGAATTCCGCTGAGGAAACCCCTAGGGATTTGAAGGTGAACGAACTGACGCACCATTTCTGAGTTGTCTGATCTCGGTGCAGAGGGAACGATGGCCACCAGATGACCAGTCTTCCTTTTGGCATATCCGCGAGCAATACAATGTGAACTGACAGCCGGAACAAACCATGAACTTCCCAGCTGACGTTCTAGGACACTATACTAGAGGTGAATTAACTCAGATCATCGACAGAAGGTCAACGCACCTGCCCATGACCACAAAATGGATCAGTTATCGACCTGGGGATATCAGATGGGAAGAAAGCAACGACTACAAACTTGGCCCACGTTTTGCAAACCCGCTTCAAGCCTGGGTCGGTGGGACCAAGAAATAAATCGACGCGGTCTCGCTGGATTTTGGAGATGACCTTTTGGGACCGCTTTAGAATCGAGGCGTAGGCGAAATGGGATACGATCAGCTCTAGAATGTGTGTGGTGTGATCCTCTACGTGGTTCATGGCTTCCTTGATCTCCTCGTTGACGAGCTCGGGATGAGTATGCAGGTTGCGGAACACCTTAAGCAGATAGAGGAGTAGGTCATATCCCAAGAGCTGATAAATGTACGAATGGCCATCCTGCATGACTGTCCAGAGGTACAATAGACACTTGGAAACGCAATCTGTGGCTAGGTTCAATGTCACATCGGTGAATCGTGCAGGCCGAGTGACGAATCGCAGAACACGAGATATCCATCGGGCACTGTTGTTTTTCAGTAGATCGGTGTGGACGGAGGGAGAATGGAGGGAGAACTGGAGAACCGGGGCTGTGACGGTCAAGAACGATTGGTAGATAAGCATCATGTCAGACTCCTCCGGGATGTGAGCGAACTCGTCCACAATGAATTGGACGATGAGGTTAGAGGTGACTATGCTGTTTTCCTCCAGCCGGCGGATGAGGATGCCCCTCCATTCTGGTGAAAGAATTACGACGTATACAGCGGCGAATATTGACCGGGAATCCTCGAGATTGTATTTCGTACAACCAGGTGGAGGGTGAAACCAAATAAAGGGAAGATAATCTCTGAGGAGTTTCGGTTCCATGATTTTGAGGGTGTTCGGTTTTATGATCCAGGACAAGATATGCACCACAGCGTGGTGGAAATCGACGCACTTGAATTCAGGTGCTCGAGATGGTAAGATGATGTGCTCGAAGAAGAGGCATAGCCAGAATGATATAGCAGGCATAAGGGCGAACAGAGAAGGAGAGATGTCTTCCAAGGACATGGACAGGTTGTGAGGGCCGGTGACTAGTGCGAGGAGCGAGGTGCAGCTGCGATTGACTACATTTTTGGGGTCAAGCGAAGGGATCAGTGGAAGCCTCCCTCGTTTCATGGCCTGGATAGAGGGTGTGTCGAACCTGAGATTTTCTTTCATTACACGAAAGAAAGCTCGACGGGCCCTTTGATCATTGTGAGATTGCAGGGATAGGACCATCAGCGCTTCAATCGATCCGTCCTTGGCTGATCTCTAATTAGCAAATGCCAAATGTATCAGTATGGAAAGTCCTGGCATCGAGATGCAAAGCTGTACTCACGATGAGGTTCTCCATTCGAGTTAGGAGGAAGTTAAACGGGGACAGACCTTGTCGTACAGCAAGCCAAAATTTGACTAATGCGATGTGACTGGTGACTGATAAAGGAAGAAGCAACACAAATGGGGATTAGATGCTGAGTAGTTCAAAATCAGTATAGGTAACTTGAAAAACGAGTATCGTCCACGTCTTTTCCACGGAAGCATCGTCTAACAGTGAATACATAGGTGACAGCGATATGTGAAATGATTGGCATAAGAATCATTTCCGCTGCTTAGTAGCTGAGCCAGAGGAAGCTGTATTGCGGACGAGGAATTTGGAACTTTCAGAGAGCAACAATTCTGTTTGATGTTTATTCTTTCATTGTGACTTAGCAAACACCCACCGTTGTGATATGTCAATACCGTCCTCGCTAGTCATTGGCATTCTCCGGTTTTGCATGCATACATGTGTCGCTAGGTATAGTGAGAAACAACGGCGTGATGCTGTCTTGGGAAGGATATGGTCATCGTTGGAGAAGGCGAACTTGTACTGTTCAAACGATGTGGCTGCGGCAAATGCCGGTACCCTTCAGCAACAACTCCAACTCGTCACTGTGCTGTAGTCTAGTTTCATTGGATCAACATGCCTTACAGAATTGGTGGATATTACATGTCGTTCTCCACAATCTACAAAGTCATGGAGGCCCTCGAAATACCAAATCCGTTGAACTATGATGATGCTCTGCTCGAGTTTGGGATCAGCTTCTGGCTTTGTGATCAAAACAAGTTCGACGTCTTGGCTGCGTACATCTACTGGGACGACTAGCCTGGTATGATGCTAGTGTCCAGCTTCAAAGTGCGTACTGGAGCCATGTATACGATTGGTTTACAGATGGTTGGTTCTAGTATATCCCGTACAGCATGCCCGATTCCGGGGACTTCGAAGAAAGCGACAGGGACCTGGCTATTGTCAGAGACTGGTTAATGAATGGCACAGACGTCAAGGCTGGCGAACTGAAATGGATCACTGTACTGGTTAACCGAAAGATCACCGCAACTTGAGTTCCTACATTATCGAATCTCTTCCTTGCCATCACTCCCTTGCATAACTTCCGAATGTTGTTGCCTCACCATCTGGTTTTTGCGGCTCTTCCTTTGCATTGCAGTTTTGGGTTGAATAGGCGATATTTGCAATATCCGTGATACGTCCTGTCTGTGGACTACTCTTTTCATGAGCCTTATTGGGTAGTAGGAGGTGCTGGGATGGCCACAATTCAGCGATGGTTGTACACCCATGAACGAGGACTAGTAGTGCGTTAATATTGGCCCTTGACTATCCACAAACTCAACAGTTTTCAGAGATAGGCCATGACTGTTTCGCCCATTGCCATACTTTGCCCTTTGACTACCAACGACGAGGTCGAGGGAAGGGGTAGAGACGTGCAGAGGTGCGAGATGAGATGGACGGCGGCAGTTCGGGGCGCGACGGCCGAATTTCGAGAATGGGCGCCAAACAATGTCTGAACCACCGCCAGATCCCAACAATATTTATTTTCCAGGCACCCATTATCAGTTACACCCTGTCAAACCCCCTTGCTTTCCCAATGGCGACCAGCAGTGTCTCTATGATAATAACTCTCGATAGCGCCGAAAGATAGAAGGCGTACTTGCTCTTCAGTGCTGATCGCATATGACTCCCCTCATCCCCATCCCTATCCATCACCCTATCCGACAGACTATGTGGCGGCATTCGAAAACACGTAACTCATGTTTGGGTAACTCGCCCTTCCTCTCCTACCCCCAAGAAAATAGACATCGCCAAATTCTATGATCTCTTATACTTCTATGATAAATATGAGCACCGCTCGGTCTGTCGCGAGTGAAGTGAAAGCATACGAGATGCTCCAGTTATCCATGAACAGGATGGAAGGAAAGCTTATGTCCTGTTATCGGAGACCGTCACCGGGAAAGATCTGCGGTACCTCTGTGAAGATGTAGAGGGAGAGACAATTGTCGCCGATTATCTCTGCGAGCGGCATTGTGGGACTATATTCGCCAGCTCCTCCAGTTGATAATGGATTTCATGGACCTCGGTGTCTATCAAGACAATTTGGCCCCAAGGAACATTTATCAGACCCCCGGCTCGTCCAGGACCTTTTTGTGGCCCGACTCGGCTCGAAATCGATTTGGACGTCTCTGACAACCATGGAAGTGTCATCAATGATTCATCATGCGGTCATGGAAGATCCTAAAGATCCCAATGCTATTTATTTCTCAGGCGCTTGCTAAGAACTCTATCCTGCCAAACCCCCATGGACAACAAGTGGTACGAACACGATAAACACTCTCGGCAGTGTCAAAAGGAAAATGAAATAATATCCGCTCTGAATATGCATCCCAGGACGGTCACTGCCACGGTTGTCCATCAAATTATCCCACAAACTGTGCGAACAAGTTACCCTCGCCTGGACTGCTACCGCCTCGTTTTCTAAAGCAAAGAAATCATCTACAAGTACCGTCATCGTCAAATTTTATCTATGCTTCAGTGACCTGATGCCACAACCATCGCCGACACATTCGCCTCGCTACTTGGTCTACCGCCAGTGAAGCGAGAGCATACGAGAAGCTCGAGTTTCAACTTTCTCCCAAGGACCAGCACTCCTTGATGTCTAGGTCTCTGAGTCTATGCCAGGCGTCTTCATGAACAAGTGGTCAGGACCGAGTATGTTCTCCTGGTGGAACATGCTAGAAAGGATCTGCGGTATACCTGTAGTCAGGGAGATACAGAGCAAGAGGTCGTGGCTTATTCATTACCTGTGCGACAAGCACAGTGATGTTATATTCACCACCATCTTCCAGTTGGTTATAGATTTTCTCACCCGTGGTGTTATGGGTATTGGCGCAAGTATCTGAACTAGTGATAGAATTGCTGGGTATGCCATTGATGAACTTAATCCGGAAATGCCGAGACCCATGGTTCCGTGGGTTCTTTGAAGACAATTTTCTTGATAGGAGCAAGGTCGTCTGGCAAGAGTCTACGTATGGACCAGGTGTGGGAAAGAGGACGACATACTCCCCGCCGTATGAAGCAGTCCTGGATGTACAAATTCCCTCGGGCTACGGAAAGAGTGAGCGTCGAATGTGCTAGTATTGCCCAATCGTGCTTACTATCTCCCCGTGAAAGGAAGGTCAAATGCTACTGGGTAGTACGGGCCGACTCGAAATGGATGTGTCAGCACAAAAAGATACGGGAACGAAGGGACATACTGTGCCAAGACCGAGTCGACACGCGCATCCAAGCAATAAGGAGCGCATAGGGACTGCTACGATGATGCCAGGAAGAGATTTGGGTGGTATGTCTGAGGTCGAAAGAAGGCCGTCCGAAACGAAAAAGAGTAACATAGAGAGGGTTATGGGATGCTTCGAACAATACACGCCATGCTGGTGCCATGGGCGAACTATGGCACTATAGCCTGTTGACTGGGGGAAAGCGAGTCTCATGACGCGCAACTCGCGTTCTTGGTCGTATGAAAGAAGTTCGCATGGGAGAGGCGACACACGGATCGCGTCTTCAGGATTGTCGAGACCCAATGACTAATACCGAAATGTGTCAGAAAACTAGATGCCGTCAACCTCGGGATATTAAAGAGAATCACTAATACGGACCAGAAGTTCCACAACGACTTTTTCGCTATAAAAGACAACATAAAGACGAGAGATTCTCTCTTCTTCACTCGACCACCATGACAGAACCGCTTCGCCTGGGATTTATCGGCCTATCTACCAGAGGATGGGCATCGACGCATCTCGTGCCTTCCCTTCTCGCTCCGCCACTCTCGTCGCAATACAAGCTGCTTGCTGTATCCACGACGAACCCCACATCCGCCGAGGCAAGTGCAGCGAAGTATTCTACCGCCAACACGACAGTCAAGGCATATCCCACACCCGAATCCATTGCATCCGACCCTGACCTCGATATAATCGCCGTGTCAGTGAAGACACCCAATCATGTAGAGAACGCGACAAAGGTCATCGAGGCTGGGAAGGACCTCTTCATCGAGTGGCCGGCTGGGAGGGGATTGAAGGAGACGAAGCTCCTCGCTAATTTGGCGAAAGCGAAGGGTATCCGGACGATTGTTGGCCTTCAAGAGAGACAGAGTGCGTTGTTTCGTAAGGTGAAGAAATTAATCGAGGAAGGGGAAATTGGAGATGTTTTGTCCACGAGTATGGTGCGTAGACCTTTGCTACCTCGTATAGCTCCCTTCTCAGCGATGGTAGACATCACGAATACCCGGTCCGCATGCGCTCTGGGGACCAACGGTATTTAAAGGACTCGAGTACATGTTGAAAAAGGATAACGGCGCAACACTTCTTGATATCGCCGGAGGCCATTTTTTTGAAGCATTCACATATATTCTTGGACCAGTTGATACCATATCCGCAACCGCAGTCGTTCAGCACGCTTCCTCCCAAATAGTCAACCCCGACGGCACGCCCACCGGTGATGTGATCCCCGTTGACAGTCCGTCGCAGGTAGCCGTATCTGGGACGCTGAAGAGCGGTGCGGTGATAAGCTTGCACTGGCGTGCAGGCTTAGAGACGCCGTCCAATGTGAAGGCGGCGACTCCACTTTTATGGGTTATTGATGGGACGAAGGGGAGTATAAGAATCGAGAGCGACCATCCCTCAGCGGTTTTTGTGGGGTTGTACGAGCCTACGAAGCTTTGGGTCAACGGCGAAGAGGTGACGATTGAAAATGATGGCAAGACGAACGCGGGTAGAGCCTGGGAGGAATACTTGAAAGGCGAAGGCGTTGGAGATTATCCTGATTTGCAGCATGCCGTTCAGATCAAGAGTATCATCGGCGCCATTTGGAGGAGTGCTGAGGAGGGTGTAAAGGTTAGCCTGTAAACGTCGGATAGGCGTCCGACGCACCAATGTTGATCAATGTACGATATATACAAACGAAGTCAAGTTCCGTGCATTTCCTTGCCTAATTTGCGCTGGAGACAGTATCACCTGCATTGCCAGCGTCGGAAATCATAAATGCACTTTTGCTGTGGCTGCCGTGACGGTGACCGCTCTAGGGCTGACTAAGAGCATCTCGCCTAGCTGACGAGGGAATCTCGACATGATCTAGGAACAGCCCACAGTCCGTTAACACGCGGTGGTACACAATCTTAGCATCCCACCGGAAAGTTGGCGAGGATCCGCAGCTTAGCTGCAGAGGTGACATGTTAGGTATAGGATAGTGGCAAAAGGTAAAGACATACCCCAGTACTGTCAGCCATTGCGTCGAACTGGGTACCCACCGCCTGAATAAGCTACTGGGCTCAGAAGTGGACTATATGCGCGATAATCCAACATCCTTGGGGCGAACACAAAGACTTCCATTGCTCTTTAAACCAAGAACTGGCCTTCGCCAGCGACCAAAAACCTAAAGCGACCTGACACCTGACACGTTAAAGGGTGGTCTGTTGAGAGAAGGAGACGAACTGACAGGTGTCCGATTCACCTGTTGGACATTGATCTGAACACCTTCAGAATTCGTTCCGTATATTGACGCATTAGCTGGAAAACCTCTGTTCTATGTGAAGCCATGAGCGAATAGTCAGACCATAAGAGGAAGAAAGTACATGGCGTCGGTATATTTCTGGATGGCTGCTACTATATGAAGGGACGTGAACTAGATTTGATAAGAAATGGCAAAATCGCAGCAAGGAGACACACGGACTCACGGATGCAGATATCATGGTGGTCGCAGACGGCGTTCTGGTGCACTTGCGGACGCTACGTAGTGCACCCTAGCGTGAGTGCATCAGTCTCCATTCCCCTCTACGAATTCCTCTTTTACGATACGGCGTCGTCGTTGCCCTAATCGACAGAATTGTATCGATATTGCCGATTCCTTCGTAATCTCGGCCGAGTAGCTGCATGCCGCCATTCCACCATAGCGTCGTGCGCCGATGAGGCCTTGCTGAGAAGACCACGACTGACATCGCTAAAGATGAACACATGAGGTTTCACTTATATAGACTCTGATAGATAACCTACCGTTGTTGCCGTCCCGCCGTGTGTATCCGGTTCGTCGCTTTCTTCAGCAAGTTGCAGATATACGAATCTAGGCAGAATCATACGGCTGTGGTGCTAAGATCCTCAGTATCATTGGCTAGCGTGGGCTTGATGGCGGCCCAGCTGGTGCCTGTAGTGTTTGCCCTATATCGTGACCGGATACGGACTCCGCATGGGTGGTTCGAACGTAAGGTCGGAATCCAGACATTGACGCTAAAATCAAGCGCGAACGAAGGCGAGGGAGAGGAGATAACAAATAGACATATTGGGTGGGTGGGTGGTGGTTGAAGAGAAATGCATCGGCCCGATCACCCGGCTTCAGGATGCTTGACATCCTACCGCCACCATCATGGACGCGACTCTTCCCCTTATCTGGGAAGATTATCCTCCATTAATTCTCTTCTTTCTACAATGGGCCACTACCGCTCCACTTCTATTGCCCAAAGTTGCATCTCAGGTCCTCAAGCGGATGGAGGAGCACAAATGACTGTTTGAATTTCTATTAGGTATCAGGTGTGTTCTTTAGTAGTGCGTTCACGTCGTGAAAGCTGACAGTTTTCCTATATAGAGATTTATTCGGTACTTTTACTAGCAAGACGGTTGCTACACGCTCGATATCGCGTACCGCCCTCTCTAAGGACCAACGGGTTCCTCTTCGCTTGACTCGAGGACACTGCAGACTGGCCACGATTATGCGGCCATCAGACAGCGAAAGAAACTGCGATTGGAAGGCCGTTCTCTGTCCTGACAAGGTAGCCTTCATCGACGGCGGTCCGTGCGCTGACTGTACTTTTTTGGGCTTCTGTGCGTTTTTTTTCCACGATGAAAATGCTCCGAGCTCTGACTCGTATCCTTAGGAAGGACTGTATGATGGATTGTACCCAATGGGAACCCTCATGTGCTCTTCGTTGGTCGACCAGCTTTCACTCACATATCTTCAACCCTCGGATCCCCGCTGAAATTGATGTCCATCAATCACCGCCTTCGGTCTCGATATCGATTCTTTCCTCAATGCCACAGCTGCCAAGGCTCTCCCTGTCCACGAGACGAGCGCCCTATGACGCGACATCGTAGACGTCATTTATGCTGCTGAGCATCGCTACAAGATAGTTCTTCCTTTCTCCTCGAGCAATGCCTTCGACGGATTGCATGAGAGGGATACGAGTTGTCGCTGACTTGTGTGATCCATCTCGTCAGTTCCTCCATTGAAGACAACCGTATGAATGGACCCAGGTGCACATCATAGCCCATTGATCGAACTGATGTCCGGTTTGTATGATTGCCTTGTTTTTATGAGGCAAGCACTGACGAAAGCTTTTGCAGATGCGTACTTATCTTGTTTCCCCTTCGGTCACTAAAGATCGCCTCCTGATTCGACACCCTCTCTAGGATAGAACTTGATGGCCAGTGTGAGTGTTACAGATATGTCTTTATCGCCGCCCGATTGCTCTGGGCTCCCATCCGGTCATTGACAGTAATCATAAAGATGTATGTGCTTGTAATCTCCTTCCAATGAAATACGCACTGGCAACAGTCACCTTGCACCATCGCAGGTCTCGTTCTCACAGGCATTAATGTCTATACATATATCGTGCTGGAGCTATTGTAGCGTGCTCGAACCTTTATCTTGGAAGGTCTTATTTATAAGTAACACTGAAGTGCTTTACAATGTTTCTGAAGTAGTCATGGCTGAGCCAGGGAGTTTCATCAACCTCTGCTCGACGCTCTCGACTCTGAGGGTTCGCCTTCTCCTGACGATACCTTCTCCATCCTCTCCCTCGTAATCTGCCATCACAACACCTAATCTCTCTGCATGCGGGTGCTCATGGAACATGTCAACAGCCGATGATTCCAACAACAACTCAGGCCGCACGGGGTCTACAAATCGTTCTGCGATACTCGCCAGCGCGTTAGTAAGGCGTAGCTGAACGAGGTCAATAGCTGTAGTTCTGTATTCCTTTCCGTCGTTCTTTGTGACTATGATCTCCCGAGATGACAACATCACAGAGGACGCGGTTATTACAAGTGCGAGAAGGGAATAGGTGTAGAGGATGGCCAGTACGGTTGATAGAGGTGCCAATGGATACCTGCTGGCACTCCTCAGGAGAATATAATTGCCGCCGGTGCTCACGTCGCGTTCGAGGAGAGGCGACGCGAAGCCCATTGCGGCGTAAGACATATTCCGCGAGAGAACTGTATTGAATGCCGCCGTGGAAAGGGTGAAGGAAGTCCTGAGGGTGGTTTCCAGATAGTTAACCAGATTTGTCTGATAGGCGGAGTCAAGAGCTGCGAAGAGAGCAGAGGTAGTGTTGAAATTGGACAGGACGGGACGGTCTACAAACGCATACGTATTGTTTCCGTCGAGAGTACTGTAAGAAAGCGAAACATTGTACGCCGTCATATTGCATGTACTCATGTACCAATATGAGATTTCCGATGATCCTGACATGGGTCTTTGATACCACCCAGGTGTACCGAGAGCGGGAAAGGCGGTATCGTTGGCACCATCGTCTAACCAATAGAAGATGACGCGTGCTCCATATGGGTTCAAGACAGAATCGAGAGGGTATCCACCATATGGATCTGTTGACAAAGCGTTGCTTGTCAGATTGAACATATCGATCCGGCTACTAGTGTTTGAATTTTCAGCGATACTGCTGATGTTGTATGGAGGATTGAAAGAAGGACAGTAGAGTATTGGGATGGGATCGCCGTACTGCATAGGATTAATTAAACAGTCAACCACGGGCTGGCAGTGAGCGGCGAGTCCGAAAGAACTGAATGTGAGGTTGTCAACATTATCAGGCATAGTACTGGGTACAAGGACTGCCACATCGTCGACCATGACAGACCTTGATGTGGAACTACTGTTTTCGACAGCGGCAAGTCCCTCAGCAATCATTCCCACGTCACCCCATCGGTTGACAGGGCTTGAGGCGGACTGAGTAGCAAAGTGTGCACAGTTGCTGTAGCTTTTGCTGGTCATTGGCAAGCTCCTGCCAAGCGCAGACACTGTGGGACCTGGACACGCAGTAAGGTTGATCTTTGTACCCGTGGCAGGCATCAATTCTGCGGCGATTTCGGTCATGGAAATGTGGAGGAAGGTGCTTGCGGTAGTGTGCAGCCACAAGTCTGCGGCACTATAAGGTTATCAGTCTCTGATCGCTTTGTCTGCCCTAGTAAATAAACGCACAAGAGAAGGTGATTCAGAACAATGGCTAGAAGGAGGATAGTCAAAGTAACAATCAAGATAGAGGGCGCTTGCGGTCTTCGTTCACGCCCACGCTTGAGGTACCGCACTGTCTCGTATGCGCTAAAAAGGTTCGCCGATCCGCATAATTTGACAAGTAGGCCATACTGGGCTGCCGTTGGCATGGATCCTGTGCGCTCCTTTTCTTGCGCAAGGATCCACATTGAGGCCAGCCGATAACCCAGCAATCCAAGAAGAAATGGTAGAGTGAGAGTTACGAGTGGGGCCTACAGGTGGATTGTTATCGTCTGGCAGAAAGAGCGGGAACATAAGCTTACAAAAAGAGATGACATAGCCAAACCGTACATTGTCGTGCCAGACTCCAAAGAGCCATCGTCGAGCCTGTGGGGTGCTGTTGTTCCCTCTATTGCGACGATAGCATCCAGAAAATACGGGTCCTCACGGGGTATGTGAAATTCAACGCGGCGGGATTGAAGCCATATCAATAGTGCGAACGCGAGTCCGGCACTAGTGATGAAAATAAGGATTCCCGGGATGATGACAGCGATTGATACCCTTCTTCTACCGCCATAAGAGACGCGAGTGTGAGGTTTAGAGCTGTCATAATCATCTAGGAGGCTAACGCCTGATGTGTCGACGGAAGGTAAGGAAACGATGTGTAGGGGAGGGGGGTGGGATGCAGCCATCATATTGTTAGACGCTATGGAGACATGAAAGTCTGATATAGAGTCGGAACCTGTGCAATGCAGTGATTTCTGTAAGATGATTGTCAGGAAGTTCGTTGGTGATGTCCGTATTTAAAGATAGAAAAACAATCATGGGCATGGGATGTTGTCGTAAATGCCAAGCCGCGTTTCGAGGAATATATGATGCTGATTCGTGCCATGAATGATGAGATGTCACTTAAAAGAGCCACTTCAACTTGGGCATGTAAGCGGGTAGGTGATATGACTATTCACGACCACTAGACGTTCCTCTGGCGGTGAACGTCTGGCGCAGATGCTGGGACCTAGAATTTGGACCAACCTGTCTTGGGCTCAGGGGTGTGGACGATGGATCAGATGGCCTAGTTCCGCGTTCAGCTTTCCTCGGAACGGTATCCGATCTGAAATCAAGCTTGCGAGATACTGTCATCAACATGGTGATGTTCTGATTTAAAGACATTCAAGTTGTCCCGACTCACTATGAATGCAAAGTGTTTTGTCAGGGTCCCGGGAGCGATGGAGTATCGACCGCGCTAGGACCCACTTTGGCTTTAGTGTCAGGGTCTAAGTTGTGACAGAAGCGAAAGGATGTTCCTTGGTAGAGCTGTGAGTCGGACGTAATGAAGACTGGATGCACATACATTGCAGGACCTTGGAATTCATGAGAACGTTGAGCCTAGTGATATTACGTGCGGAAAAGTGTGGATATGTGTGGAGACTTGTAGTTCAACGCAATCTCCCTTTTCTTCCTGAGTGTCTACAAGTCGCCAAAAGGAAGGGATAGACATGTATCAAATCGGAGCGGTCGTTCAACTTCGGTCTCCATGCCAGAAGTGCCGTGGTTTTCCCGACACTTGACCCCTCGAGCAAGCACTGGAGGGGGGTCATGTCGCCTCTTGGATATCACTGGCATCTCGAAGACCTGGTCCCTGGCTTGGACAACATTGATAGACCACAGATGAATTGCATGACAATATCTTGAATGTGGAGATCTGAGGACGCGGATAGCAGCCAACGCAACGTGACCACTGAGAGGCCGCCTGAATGCGCTCTCACCACATCTGACGATGGTTCTCTCTGAGACACTGCGGGCTTCTGTGACCACTTCTGTGGAAACGCAAACGTGAAAACGTGAGAGGTGAGGTGATAAAGCGTATATGTCGCATTACAAAGCAGCGTGCGGTAGGGGCATTGGGAAAAAAGATTCGCAGGAACGCTGATTTCACGTAGGCCGCGTGAACGAACACAGTGATCGAACCAATGATACAAAGGAGGGCCTGAACAAGAACCAGAAAAACTGCCAATCTAAGGAAGATGGCGAGGACGACATGCATGATAATGACAACGGAAGAAGTCCAACAGTAATGAAAACTTGACACCTCCACCCCTGAAATCCTGCGTAGCGAAATTGGCAAGTGTGACTGCGTTCGCGGGAGGTGCGAAGGGGGGGGCACCCAGACGCTTGCTCGTGAGGGAGTAAAAATGTCGGAAGGATTGGAGGTCGACTGTGATCGTATCGGGCGGAGCACCAGTTGCGCGCTGATCAGCCCGAATAGTAACATCGCTGTCGTCCGAGTGTAGGCCGCTTGCAAGTTCTGGCAAGTTGGTACGATAAACGTTGGTAAAACTGCGGAGAAAAGACCGCTCTTTAAGGGTGTTCAGAAAGGGAAGTCACAGGAAAATAACAAGAACTCACGAAAAGTGAAAAGCATTTAAGTTATCCCTGCATTCTCCCACTATTTGAATATCCGTCTTTGGGCGCTTTCGCATACATGTGTCTGCCATAAAGTTGCACCGGACACTGTCTCTTCATAGACGGCATCGTGAGACGTTTCTTTACTTCCTAGAATCGTATTCAGGTGAGTCCTGATGCAATCTTAAACAACCTATATACGTACCTCTCTCTCGATGTTCTTTCGTCCCGAATATTCCCCTTGTCTCATTTAATGAACGAGGCCAACATCGAGAACCTGACCCGTCTACTACACAAACAGTGAGAAACCAGTCTGTACCGTCACCGTAGGAGACTAACCAACAAAATTTCTGGACTTGCATTCCACCCCACGAGTTTCCAGTATTTGGTTATTGGCAAGGGGCCAATAGTAACACGCTAATCATTGCTTCACAGACACGACAAGGCATCCATAATCATGATAATTCATTAAAGGCCAAATGTCGGACTGCAAGGATACCGAACGGCGGTGGTGGTCGTACGTGACTGAGAGGCATGTTCCGATTATTCGCACGGTCCGTCCATCTTTTCCAAGTCCACGGATCTCGAACGCGACTTGCTCGTTTCATTGCAGCAATTGGCTCATGCCAATTTCTACAGAATTTATCCCTCTTCTCACTTCAGTGCTCGATAATCCTTGAATTCCACATCTACAGATTCTTTGCTCGTTCCTTATGAGCTCGGCCGTCGACGCTCGTGTGACTGTCGTTACTCAGGATCAGGCAAAGGGAAGTGCCACGAATGTCGATTGAGCGGTAAACGGTGCTCGTGGACTCATAGCTACTGATGGCGTCACAGTCGGACGGAATTCTTTATTTACAGAAAGCGCTCCGCAGCTAGGGGATGTGCTAATGACAGCAGCGCCGTGTCCTCCTCGTATGTCTACCAGAAATTGGGAGAAGGACTCGGAGCGCTTGTCCTTGTGGCAACTATTAGTTGATACTAGACCAGGGCCTCGCCCTTCGCCTCCCTATTGACAGCCGAACCGCTACGAGTGCAGCCCCGACCGCGTATGCTTCACCAGACTCCTCACATTCAAGGCCGTCCACTCTGGTAGCGTCTACCGAACATTCTCGGGCCTTGCGACCCGATGGTTATTCAGTCGCGAGACTTGCTTCGCCTGGTCAAGTAGATTTTTCGGACAGCGCCTCGGACTCTACTACAGAACCGACCACGGACGAGCTGTCTTCGACCATCGGAACTTCAGCACGGTCAAGATCGCCCTCCGTCGAATTGGTCGGCGCCCAGTATATAATACCACAGAGCTTTTGCGCCTCAACACCGCGCGTTATTGAGGTGGCGAAAGATACTGATAATTGCAACTCTGAAAAGGCAGGGATTGACGTACAGGTTCGAGCTGCTAAGCGTTTGAGAGCTTGCTTTTTGGATGAAATATGGGAACGAGGAAGAAACAGAAGAATACAGATAGCACTGGATCTGTTATAGCGAAGGTGACAGAGTATGTACGGCAAGTCAGGGAGGAGTGTCTTAATAGCCTGAAAGCGAAATCAGACCTAATCGTCGAAATGGCCGCATCGCTATGACGGACCGAAATTCAGTCTCAAAGACATGGATGCCTTATTACACATTTGTAGGTAGTTCGCAAATACGAGGTGTCCCAGACATAGATGGATCAATTCTACGACAATCTGCATTTTATCATAGGGCGATAGTAGGATCATCAATACACGGGTTCGTCGCGTGATGACTTGCAGGAAAACGAGTTTCGGTGATCGGAAGAAGATTCAAAGATAGATAACCGGACAAAGTAAAACTTCAGTTCTTAGCGTGTAATATCATTCCAACTCAGGCCGCACGTTTTTGCCACGATGTTGTCCTTAGGTCGCGATCGTATAGCATCATGTCTAATGTGTGAAGGCATTTTTATTGTATCGCGTAGCCGAACCTCTATAGATAACATTGGCCCTCGTTGATGTCTATTTCGCAGTACTATATGGACGAGGGAGCGCACAGCAAACGGCTCGACGTATACACATGGGAAACCTCGCTAGAACAGGACAAAACATACCACACACATCTCGTTCGATGGTCGGCTCATGATCACTGGTTGTACACATGAAAGAGGCTTCATTTTCTCAGCGTCTGAAAACCTCCGTCCATATTACGAAAAGGATTGTCCTCGAATCCAACACCGAGTATGGCGAAACTTGTATGAGACATGCACGAGGACTACGACAACACCGATATACCCGTCATGGCCGGCAAAGTGGGCTAAAAGTTGAGTGAGAGCGTCATCCGTAATCCTCTGCTGATGAAGCTGAAGCTTCGAGCAATCGACCCGGGGTTGTTCCTGTGATGTATCGATGCTTTCTTCCTGCGCCACAAAAGATCAGCCTGCTTCAGAGCTCCTCGTTCTGCCCTTTGGATATGTTTAGAACGATGTAAACGAAACGTGTCAACCGAAGGACGCCAAGAGATGAATGAACCGAGGAATTCCAGAGTTTGCCTAGAGTCTTGAGGATAGGTCAACATCAGAATTGAGATGCTGTAAAGCGCAATCATACCGTGCCTCCACATTAATCGCCACAATCAAGGTACTCCGCACACAAAGGGTTAGGATCGAGCTGGAGGACCTTTAGTACAGAGGCGCCGCGTATTTAGTTGCCAGGTAATTATAGAGCGAAGGTTAAGCCACGGGGATCAATCGAATGCCTATAGTACTGGCTGCTCAACCAGGAGAAAATGCAGTCAAAGCACAGAAAAATCATCCAGCAACCGGATTTGCTTGGAGCCGTAAGAAATAATTCAGCCCTACGCGAAATACGACACGCGCGCGCAGAGTCGAACCGTTACTGTGATCAACGACAATCGGCAGCACATTTTTTGTAGCCTAATATATGTACTCTTCTGTTCCAAAAATTAGGGCAAAGGGTAGCAGGACAAATATGAAAAAGGCCTCATCTGGATGTGACGGCACTCCCAGCACTCCAAACGCGCCGGCTGATGGTCGCATGCTGCGGCGGCGAGCAATGCTGTAGTTGTGTAAGCAGCGGAGAAATAGTAAACAGCGCGCATCTCCTTCGCTGACCACCATCACCACTTACGACTACTATCATTCCATGCCTTCCCTCGTCGCCAAGCACGACGAGCACAGCATGAAATATGCAAGTGGGCGTCTCGTCCGTAGGTTTCTTCGTGGTGGTGGTTTGTGTGAAGGCGTTCCATAGCCAGTCGGTCCGTCGTCGTCAGTCTTCGTCCTTGTCTGCGAGGCTCGGCATCGTTCTGTATGTTGAGCACGATGCAAAATTCGGGTGATCATGATGGAGATGGAGCAGATGGAGATCCGAAGGTCACGAAAACGTGAGCCGAGTGACAGAAGTAGGGACTTGCCTTTGTTGTCCTTTACCCTTCTACTCTGCTCACGCATGTCGTTCCAGCTGTAACGACAAGGTTTCTCTATCTGCCCCATCTGTGATCATCTGGCCTGTACAAAGGACCTTCAGTCTTCGTCGTCGGCCAGTCGACTCGTATCGATCCCGTGGTGAATCATCTCTCTCACATCGAGTCACCGCACCACTTACCGCTACCTTCCAGTCACCATGGACGGTGAGGATGGAAGGATGCTGATGGATGACGACCAATGGCAAATCATTGATGGTGACGACTGGTGGAGGACCTCGTATACGTCGGTGTCCTGGGCCCCTTCGACGACGCCAACCAAGAAGGTCGCAGTCCTACCACCGCTGACTGTCGATGACCAGCCCGCCGTCCAAGGAGACATGGATCTGTCCCTCAGTTGTTCGCTGCCCGGTGTCCAGGCCGCTCTCGGTGCTCTTGACCGGTACGAGGCAGACGTTGGTTTTAACTTCTCGCAGAGCAGCGAGGCCATGTCAGTGTCTGATGCATCTCATTGTGATGGTATGAACATAGGGCGATGGAACGAGCTCATTGCAGATCTCTTCGGAGACATTCCAACATATGCCGCGTCATCTTCCGCCTCGTCCCGTGGTACCCCATCACCATGTCCATCAGCATCCACCTCATCGGCGTCGACCTCTTCCGCCGCATCTACTTCCGCACCGAATACCCCCGCGACCAAGCTCAACGCTTCGGCTAACTCGTTCGTTCCTACCTTCGTCTACCCCGTTCCTTCACAGAACCACAAGATCAAGATTACAAAGGACGAACAGGGTTTCTATATGGGGGTGGATGAGGAAGATGAACGGGATGAGATAGAGGAAGAGATTCGGAATATCATCGGATCTTACGAGGAGAAGGCTCACAGTGTCTTCGCTCCTTTCGCTCCAGACGAGCGCAAGTCGCCGGATTCTGACGACGACGCATTCGTCGTCAAGATGCCTAAACGTCGGGTACTGGAAGACGACGAGGGTTGGATTGGCTTTGGGGAGAAGGACAAGGTGCAGAGGAAGAAGGATCTCTTCGACGCTCTTACACGCCGGTGTCGCTCTGCGGTACCAGACAAGACGTCGACAACCGAAGGGTGGATTGAACCTAAGCGTCAATCTTCCGTAGCGCCGTCAACGACGTCGACGGGCTGGATAGAGCTCGGGAGCGCTAGTCCGCCTCGAGATCCCAAGCCGCCTGCGAAGGATTCTCCCAAGCAGGGGCAAGGCCAGGGCAAGAGGTCGAGGCCGGCGCCCAAGACACATAAACGCGGCGGATCATCAGTCTCCTCTTTCTCTTCAACGTCCTCGCGCTCGTCTTCCCTGCATGCTCCTCTATACCCCCTTCCTTCCCGGTCTGGCTACCCTCCTTACCCTATGTTCAACCCCCCAGCATATGTGTATCGACCGTACTTCTACGGACCGCATCCAGGGTACTTCCAACCCATGGTGAACTACCGCGCTATGGCTGGGACGCGCATGTGGTGATCGATCTGCATTTTTCATTCTTCTTATTTTCATCATGCATCTATACATATCGCCACAGACCTGCATTTTTATGACCTTTGATCCTTTGTTTTGTGCTACTTTTCTTGTTGCTTTCTTGTGATTACTAACGAATATGCGAAAACCCATCCTTGTTTGATGTATTTTGTACAAGTAATAGTACTGACTATGTGAATTGGAGAATTACTTATGATTGCCAGCTGTCGAAATATGGGCCATCGAATTACTTGGATATATATACAGGTGAGCGCGTGTTCATCTAAATCGAGTGCCTGTGCCAGCGTGGTCGAAGACGAAAGAAAAAAAAACGACAGATTCAAACGGCCCGCCAATGGGATTACGGACCGGAAAGGTGGCAAGCACAAGCAAATAATCGCGTCGCGTCTTCCTTCTTGACCTTTCGCTACCACATGCTCCCCCCATCTGATATCTGAAAGGTACGCATACAACCAGCCGTTTTCACCTGGATAACATTCTCTCTACTGTAGATGAATTACTCGCAAAGAATCGACAGTCTGGTCAACGTCTTCACTGATTCCGTCTTCCAAAATCGCATTCACGACGATGATCCCGAAATCGGTCTATCTCGAATACAACCCTGCATGCGCTCTGAGCAGAAAATCCAGTACCAGAGCCCTATTTGCAAGATTCCCCTCGAACTTTTGTCGGAAATCTTCGCTCAGTGCTGCACCTTTAGCGTCGCCATCAACCACACCCATCTCATTGAGCCCACCGCTCTCTATCTCTCGCAGACCTGCTCTGTGTGGCGCAACATCGTCATTTCAATGCCTAGGCTCTGGTCGATGATCACGATTCACGGCGCCAACGTCCACAAGCGCCCTCTTCCCGCGAAGCGTCTTCTCTGCACGTATCTCGCCCACTCCGCCCAAGCGCCGCTCAATCTCAGACTCGTATGCGCATCAAGCACCCCTATCCCGGACGACCACGTATTTCTCGATTTCCTGCGTACTCTTCTCCATCAGTGCAAAAACCGTCGCGTGTCGTTAACAACTGACCTCGAGAATTCCAGAGCTACATTCATTGCGGCCTTCAACCTTCTATTTACCCCGCACGCAGCAAACATCCACAACGTCACGCTTCTTCCAGGACTGGGGCTTTTCATCCTCTTTTATCCAGACCTGTCCCAGCTCACAGTGACAAGACCCACGTACTGGGATATGATTTCGCTCGCTATGGCGGGTTCGTCCAGGAACGTTAGCCGAATTGACTTTGTAGACTGTTCAGTTGCGGATATATGCTCTATCGGCTCTGTGTTTCCCAAGCTGACTCAGATGGCAATCCAAAATCCACTCCGCAGTGCCTCGCCCGATAATACGCGTATCCCGCTTCTCGTCTCTCTCACAATCACACTTCCCAAACCTCGTCTTCAGCCGCTCAATAACATTTTCGAAACATTCTCTCTTCCCAATCTGACTTCGCTGGCTATATGCGCTTCGGTTCTCCCTGTTGATACGTTTATCGCTTTCCTGGAAAAGTCTCCCGTTCTGCGGACATTGACCGTATCTTCGTGCGTCTCAAACTTCAGCCTGGTCATCGCAGCATCGAAGAATCTTGCGGTGTTAGACATTTACGTGTTTGAAGAGTGTTTGGATGAGATCTTCGATGTTATCGAAAGCAGTAGGCGGCCATCTGAGGCGATCGTACTGCGCATGGTTGAAAAGAAAGGTGAAGATGAAGTAGACGTGTCTTGCCCAGAAGATAAGGGTTTTTCCGGGGGCAGCCAGGACGACGACAGCTCCGCCCACGCCGGCCCACCTTCAAAAGCAGAAGACCATGACGACGAAGAGAGCGATTCCGAGGATGAACAGAACAGCGACGATGACTCAGAGGACGAATCAGACAGTGCGGAAGAATCGGACGAAGAGGAAACCAAGGCCGCCTACAAGATGGCCAATCCCGCAGTTATCCAAGGCGCTCGTCTCAGATATCATAATCGAATGCGAAGATTCCGCGCTGCGGGGCGCAGGATTGCTATCTGCTGAAAAAATTAGGTCACCGAAGGCATGTTAACGTCAATTTCTCCTCATGCGCGTCTTATGTATGATAGCAACCAAGATGAAAATAGATTTCAATTCTACGAAAAAGTTTTTATGCTATACTTACATCTTGCCGTCATTCGCGCAGGGCTCGAGCGGGAGTCAAACCAAATTTCCCACGCCATCCAGTGTTGACTGAGTTCCATTTTGGGAAACCCCGATTTCCTTTCGACCGTCCATCCTCAAACGTCAAGGTGTGTATCGCATTCCCCGTTCCTCTTCAATGATGCTTTAGTAAAAGGGTCGAGCCTCTCACCGCCTCCGTGGAAAGAACCTACGTTGCTTGCCCGAACCCCATACGCGTCTGAATTCCCAATACGCTTTTTCTTTGCAAGTCTGCAGAAGTGTGTTGTAAAGGCTAGACCGACATTTCAGACTCTTTTTTCGCTATTGGCTGGCATGGTCTAGAGACCCACGACATGCTAGTAAAGGCAGAGTCTCACATTCAGCCATTCCCCTTCAGCCGAGCTCGTGCAGATGCAGCTCTCCTCTGCTTCGAGTGGTCCCCTAGATGTGGTTTTCACTAGTTTCTGGGATGGTACATTTATTCTCGCAGGATAATCAGCGCTCAAGGCGAAGACCAATCCTTGTCTGCGTGTGGTTCCGTGCATAAATAATGCGGGTTCGGACGATGTATGGAGCTTTCCCGGAGATGAGGGTGCTGTGAGATCATCCGTAGTTTTGCACTGATGTTCATTTTTTCTTCTTTTGAATTCTTCCGTTCGAGATCTCACGCTGATTGGTTTTTGTGATAGGCTTATCTTACAGATAACGTACGAGGCAAGGTATCCACTACTAATTTACACACCCTTGATGTACTACCGCGGTACCGAAATTCCAGTACTTGTTTCGACGGTTATGTTCGGTTGCCGAAGATATCGGCGCCGCCACGCATGAGTTGAACTTTGAACGTTGAGCGCTCTGACTCTGGCGTTTACATGGTGATGTGATGCTCGAATGTTATGAAGACGTCAACTCTATCAATGATATGCGCTTGCATGAATGACTAGATACATGGCGCAGAGCTTGTTGTGCGTACCCGTTCCGTTTCTTATGTACTTAATGCAGCGTCTAATCGGCAACACGACATCACGGCCTGGAAGATTCTGACCATAGGAAAAGTCTATCGCAGCTCGACGATGGCGTTACAACCTCCATACAACTTTTCCGCCAGGCTCCAAGGCGCTCGAAAACCATCGTTACGCCGACCAACTCCCGAACGGGCCCCAACAAAAAAACCGCCCCATACCCCAAATAAGGAACTTTCCGTTGGTTGCCATACGACGAGCGCAGTCTTATCCTCTGCACCGGAATCAATCCGTCGCTACGCGATCTATTTCCGGCCAGGCAATGGAAATTCTTCGTCGTCGTTCTCTATTTGATAATATGCTGAGAGATAGTCGTGCAAGAATACGTCTTCATCAATTCTTCATTCACCACTTATACCACCCTCACGATTCCTTGCTAGGTTTCCCTATACCCGTCGAGATTCCCCTCCCCGGCTGTATCTTTCAGAGACTCGAAGCTCTAAGCTGACTGTCTCACCCCACACTCGTTAATTCATGGCGGCGGCGGTCCGCGGACAAAACCTGCTTCTCCTCCTGTGGCTCTTGCTATGCCAGTTCTCTTATGTTCACGCTCATGTTGCACCGGCCCCAGGACTACTCCCTCGGAAAGCCATCGTCTCGAATTCATCTGGGATCGTTCAAGTGGTCGATTCGTCTACTCAGGACATCATCGCTCAGGGAGAGGCGACTGATGGGGCGGGTGCCAGGTTCTCTCCCCCTGCGATGCTCTGGATAGGGTGCTGCCTCCTCATTGGCGTGCCCTTATCGTTTGCTGGGATCAGGGGATGGAGACTCACGACCGGCGCCGGTATAGGCCTCTCAGCAGGGGTTTTATGTAAGTCTGTGTAGTACATCGTATAGGCCTGTGACTGACGTTAATCCAAGCCTGGGCCGCTATCATCAACAGCATCAACAGTGACGGCGTATCCGACATCGTACTCACGTCAATCACTCTTGGTTTTATTTTCCTGGGCTTTTGTTTGGGTGCATTCGAGTTTGCGCGCCTAGGAGGGATCATCTTTATCGTACTCAACGGTGGTCTGGCGTTTGGAATCAGAATCGTGCTGTTGAAGGAAGGGTTGTTAGGCGGGAGCTCGCTCCATACCAACTGGGCGATCGTTATCGTGTTTCCCATACTTGCCGGGCTATCGATGATATGGAAGCAGAGGCCTCCTTTGGTACGTTATCCGCAATTAATCTGACTTTATTGGACTTTGACACGCCGTGATTTGTAGCTTTTTGGATGTGCATCTGTCGGGCTGTTCTTAATGGCCTTGGGCATCGACCTTATAATTAACAAGCAAGATGGCATGAGTCGTGGACTACGCTACTTGTTTGATCGTAACACCGCTCATCTGGCAGTATGTACGCCGCCTTTCAGATTCCTGTCCCCAGTTAACAGTCATTGACAGGACATTATGACTAACGGATACCACCCCAAATTATCGACGCGAATAATTGTGATAGCGTCTCTAGTAGCAACGTATGTCTGTTTCTCCGTCATCTCATACCATCTATGTCTGACAGTCTCCACAGTCCAATGCTTGCTACCGCCCAGCACTACGTATTTCGAAAACCATTCAATCGCCACAAGGGTCCACCGAGTGATGCGGAGCTCGCCATTGATTACCCAACTACCTTCGAACAAAAGAAAGTTTCAGACTTTTTCATTGACATGTGGCAACGGGGAAGCGCTGTCTTGGAAAAACACGACAATGGTAGTCGATTCAGCCTATAGATTCTCTTCATCCGCTCTTTTCATATCACTCTCGCTTTTCGACCTCAACTGTACCAACACGCATCATCATCTATCTCCCCCATCTCCTATCCATAGATTTTCTTTACAGATACCCCGCGCCCCTTCTTTTTCGCCTGAGGCCCTCCAGGTGAGGGCATTGGCGAGGTCATTTGGCGCCGTATGGTACATACCTTCGAACATCTTTCGCATTACTACCGCAGCATTGTGATGGTCGGCCATCGTTATCTAATCCGAACCCCAATCCATTGTGCCTGGCTTTCGCCCTGATTCTCTCAGTGCATGTAGTTAAGCGACGGTACATACAGTACTTAGTGTCGGCTCCGTCGTCTAATGCAAGCTTTTACCGGTTTAGATGTGGCCAGTATCCTTTAAATACTTAAGTTTGTGATACCCCGATGCATCGGCCCTAACGTGTAATTCGAAGTTCAAAATCATCGGAATCATCAATACGTGTGACGGCTTCGTTTCCAGATTGACAACGCCAAGGCACCTTCTCAGGTTAATTGGGTGACTTCCACAGCATGAATCCGGTGCAATACGCTTGGTGACGCCACATTAGAAGGACGTGCCTGTCAATTATGCACTGTACGACGAATCCAATAGCTAGAGCCTCGCAAAGATGTGTGAGAAGATCATCAAGGTTCGGATCTTCCTGGGAAAATGAAGCGTCTAATCAAAGAATCACGTCAGAACATAACCAAAAAACCATGATGGTACCATACGGACCACAGTAAGTACGACAACAGAAAACAAACAGGAAAGTGAAAGTAAGGGTTTCAAGGCCCGCTCGGGACCGGAAAGCAACAAGTAACCGGATTTGTTTGGTCCAAGCGCCAACAACCCAGCAGGAATACAAGAGGACCCTGAAGGTACTCCCATCATCACCCGTTTTTCAAGATTCATCTTATAAATACCAGCCCTCAATCATGCTAAAGGGTTCCGCTACTCGAGAGAGGCGGTCCTGGACAGACGAGGAGGACCGCCTCCTACGCGAGGCCGTTAAGAAAGGTGCGCTGCTGCCTCTGCGGCACTCCGGCCCTAAACAAATTGTATCACACCCAGAGGACCCCAACAGCGCGAGCCCGTCCAAGTGGTACGCGATCGCCAAACATGTCCCGGACCGAACAAACAAAGACTGCCGCAAACGCTGGTTCGCCAAAATGGCCTCGGACGTCGTCAAGGGCGGATGGTCTCCGGACGAGGACGCGAGACTCGTCAAAGCGATCGAGCAGTGCGGCACGAGGTAAATAGACTTATGTTTCTTCTTCATGACATTGAATTTTTCTCCCCCCTCCCTTGTCGCGTCCGTTAGGTGGTCAATGGTAGCTGCAATGGTGCAAAGCAGGAATAGCGACCGTTTGTCGAATTTTTTTTTGTTATGTGGCGTCGAGAGCCCTGACTGAAAGCTCGCTTATTCAGAGTGCGCTAAGCGCTGGACGGATACCTTGAATCCAGCGATCGACAGGACTACCTGGACACCCGAAGGGGTAAGTCAATTAAAAAAGTGACATCTTGACGTCGCTTACCATTCTCCATACTTTCAGGACGCACTCCTCCTAAAGGCCGTCAGTGAACACGGCAAAGTCTGGACAAAAATCGTCAAGACATATTTTCCAGGAAGAACAGGCCTCTCGGCCAAGAATAGGTATGGCTCTAACCTTTTTTTAATTTAGACGCTAATCAATATCTGCCGTAGATACAACAGCATAACGCGGGGTAACATTGATTCGCGACGTAGTCAAGGTCACTCCGTATCGGCGTCGGGTCCTGTATCGTACGTGCAGAACGTCCAGCCACCCTCGACGTCACCGTCGGGCCCGGTCGTCGTACACATGGCCCTTCCCCCGGTCCCGATACCACAGCTTCCTCCCGCCATGTACAACAACCCATCCCAAGGAATGCGCTTACCTTTCCCCATATCATAAGACGACGACTATGAGCACAACCTTTAGAAGGAAACCCTACCACGAATGTAACTTAATCATCAAACGAATTCAGCTATGTATGTTTGTATGTTGAAGAAATTGTAATATTGACATTTTCCCATCACAATCGGTGATGCAGAAGACTCGGTTCTTGATGATGGCTCCTTCTCCCGTGGTTCGGCGGTTAGCAACGATAATGACAGGTAGATGGCAAGACTCCAAGCGTGATCGTGAACTCTCCCATTATAGGCTATCGAAGGGATTGTGGCTGAACAAGCTATCGTAGCCCACGTTGTCCCGGCGCCCAACTTGTATTTTACTCCAGAATTCAACCCCGAACAACACAAACGGCAACAAGGGAATTCCCAAGGGCACCTAAACTGTACGAACAAATTATTTACATCGACAGCCGGATTATACAACTACTACGTTACAATATTATATCCAGAACATAAGATAGAAGCCTCACGCATCCGCAAAGTCTCTAATGATTTCGCGTAAACCTACCTCCTCCTCAATCTTGAACTATCAATAAGCATCAAGTATCCCACACAAAAAGGTAAAACCGACCTGTTGTCGAACCAAATCATCGTCCTTCCCTAATGACGTGCCAAAGACAGCATCGATCTCCTCCAGCGAGACATTCGCTGTCTCAGGGATACTATACGTCGCCCACAAATATGCAAGAAAGCACGCAGTCGAGAAAATCATAAATGTCCCGCTAGTGTGACCAAAAACGTCAGCATATATGCGTCACCAAACAAAAGTCGGCATTTACGCAGCAGAGTACTCGATAAGCATCGGCGTCACCAACCCGATAAGGACTACAGTTGTCAGCGAATTGAGCGCGGAGTGTCGGGTGGGTGCACTCACAGTTGTTGGTCCAATTAGAGGCCGTGGACAGAGCGACACCTTTACTCCGAATGGACAGAGGGAAGACTTCGCTTGGAAGCACCCATCCGATAGGACCGAAGGAGACACCGTAGGACGCGGTAAACGTATAAATGCACCTGGGTAGCGATAAGGTGGGAGCAAAGACATACAGCTGTGGGGGACATACGCTACCGCAAACCAAGCTGCAATGGAATGCGAGGGCCAATCCGCGCCATACAGAAGGATCTAAGGAAAGAGTTCATTGCTATGGATAAACTGAGGAACCCAAACTGACCAAAATGGCAATGACAAAATGCGAACATGTCATTACCGCGCCTCCGCCTAACTAGAGTTGAGCTCCTGGTTAATAGCACCTCCCACGCAACGCACCTCTCAACAAAGGTTTCCTCCCTAAACTGCATCAGCAACCAGGGAGAATGAGCGCATTCTAGATACGCACCGATTCGATCAATCTGTGAGATGGCTGGTATGACCGCGAAAAACTGAACGACGCCAATGCCTCCGGAAACCAAGAGTGTGACTTTTTCTCCCGATAATCCAATACTCTTGACGAGAATCGGACCATAGTACAGTAACGCGTTGATGCCACTCCATTCTAGGATGATGTTCACATCAGCTATCTCACAGACCAGATATTCAAACCTACGCTGAAATACCATCATGAGCACACCAACGGCGGTACGTGCTCGATACTTCTTTGTGAAGAGCGCTCCCCAGGATCGAAGCTCGTCGAGAATTCCATGAGGCTTCAAGTCTTCACCATTGGGAGATGTTCGTTGAAGAAGAGTGGCTTCAACGCGCATCTCTAAAAGCTCGATCTGGAACAAGTTGATTAACTGACCAAAGGAAGAGCGGTGCCTGTTACCTGAATCAAAGGATCTCTCTTGGCTTCTATGGGTGTTCGCCGTCTCAGCTTCGCCAAACTGGCTAAAGCTTCTTCGTACCTGCCCTGAAGAACCAACAAGCGAGGTGATGCAGGAAGAAATAGGCATCCGACACATAAAATGATCCCAGGAACGATCTGAACGCCTAATGGTATCCTCCAAGATGCTGAGCTGGGTACTGCGATACACCGTATACGTCAGTAAGCATATGGTGGAAGTGAAATAAAGGCTTGCTTGAACGCGTGAAAAACCCGATCCAGAAACCACATACGACTCCCAAAACGATGGCGAACTGTTCCAGGGCCATAAGAGATCCACGTAATTCGGGGGGGCTGATTTCAGCCATGTATAATGGTGAGAGCATACTGCAGTCACAGTGTGTTAGCAATCACTGAGTAGACGAAAGGTGAAACCTACCTTAATGCTCCTACGCCTAGTCCCCCAACGGCACGTCCGATGAATATATGATACAGCTTCCAAGCGCCGCATTGAAATGCAGAACCTATACAAAATACAACTATACGATATTAGTCAGAATGCAACCACCTAATGCAACGTAAACATACCACATGCAGTGAATATCGAAAGTCTCCGCGAGTACCGGTCGGCAAAGAATCCTGATAATACAGAACCAGTCAATGCACCGAGTTCCAGAATAGCGGCTTCAAAGAGTATAAGAATCACTCCGATGACATAACTTGAAGCTCAACTCATAAGGCCCTCCTGGAAGGGTGATATAGGCCAGCGCTCCGTAAAGTCCTTCATCACCAGTACATTGGCAATCTATTCATCAATAAGCACGGAAACAAACAATAATGACATCCACACATACCACGCCCTGGTCATACCCGAAACTCAGACCTCCAATACTCGCAAATATCACACACCAAAGTGTGTACTGGTTGCTGAACAGTCCAGAAAGACCCTTCGGACCATAAGAATAGTTATACGCATGTCCGTCTGGATGAACCGTCAAGCTGCCTCCATCTCGTAGTCGTGTCCAGGGTTCCGAGTTGGGATTAAGAGCCGCGTTTTCTGAATCGGACTCTGGGATATTGATGTAGTCTTGGTTGCTCGTCTGACCAGTGCATAGGTCAGTCTTCTGCAGGCATAATTGGAAGCTACTCACAGCGGTCATGCGATATTGGGAAGGGGCTATTGCTCCAGGTGGAGAGGTGCAGGTGGGTGACAGTGACGGTAGGAATGCAAGTGACGTTGGCGGCGGCGACCACGTGCACAGAAACGCGACGAGCTGATGGCCGAGGGCTGACCGTGACCGTCGGCTGGTCGTGGTGATGGTCAAGATTCAAGATGAGCTGACCCGTGTTTCCGGTCAGCTAGTGGTCACTGGTCAGCGAAGGGCCAAACAACTCCACGTGAGCACGCGCCTCCTGCAGCCACCACCAACGCGCGATGCCAATAGAGCGGACAGTTTATGGAATCGCCATAGAGAATGGCCATGTCCTCAATGCCACTTTCAAAGTCAAAATTGACGACGACAAGGACATGCTAGACCTCATGAAGCAAATCGCAAGCGAGTACCCTGTGCCACCGCTGCGCGCTGTTATCTGGCTGGTGCGGCTCTTTCTTGTCGCTGTACCCTGCTTAACCTCCCTTTACAGCCAAATGAGTTCCTTCCTTTAGGGCCTTCAGCGCCAGAAGATTTGAGGGCGCGACTGGTAGACCGCAAGCTCAGTGTCATCGCCAAACCTGCAGAGGTCGGCCAAACCGTCGAATCTATTGTTGATATCAGTCAGTCGGGCGTGCAAGTCAAAAAGACTCACATAGTCATCGAGATTCCGCCGCCGGCTGCGCGAGCCCGCCCCATATCTCCAGAGGAAGAGGCTGAGCTCGAAGACTTCGTAGGAGCGCTCGCCAAAAGTGTGTTAATCTTTCTTTGATAAGCACGTTCTAAATTTTGATTTCTCATATTCAGAGTACAAAAATGTCGTCGCCGGCACCAATAAGGGCAAAAGTCCCTCGGACAGTGCCCAATCTGAGGCTTATAACGCACATCAAGGTAAAAGTCTCGCCATTCTCGATGGGCGCTACAATGCAGCCGAAAACCAACGAACGATTGCGCCGCCTATCGAACTCTTTCATCCCGTCTTTGCTCAATTTCGAGCTAAGCTTGCGGACACAGAGATGGTCATCCCTGAAGACGTCGTTCGTGACACCGCGAGCCTCATGCGCTCCAGCTCTGCCATCCATGTCTCCGAACAGCCACGTACCCAGGAGAGCCAGGTGTTGCTATCCAAAATTCTCAAGCAATCATTCCTCCATGCCGCTGACTTGTGTCATCCATCGGCGGACATTGCTTTGTGTAGAAACGCGACTGTCAATGAAACGGCTGCGGTCGTCATCGTAGAGGAGATGAGTGAGCTTGGAGCGGGCGGATCAGAACCCTCCGTCCAAGGTTCCTTCTCCTACATAAAATTCTGGGTTGATGCGACTGTAGGCTTCTCACGTCACCATCTCTTGCCGCCCTCACTGGCTGTACTCTCTCTCTCATAGCATCGGCAAATTCGTGAGGGCTGCTGCTGTCCCTGTTTCATTGTCGGATTGGCAGGACCGTGGCTGATAATAGCAGGAGCTGTGTTCACCAGCCAGGTCATCGTCCAACGCCTTACAGACTACTTGTGGCTCGGAAACAGTCGTGTTAACGACGACGACCACATTCTTCGCATTGCCCATATCCTCTACTCCCTCCAAGATTCGATCAAAGAGCTTCAAAGTTACTACAAAAACCTGAAACCACAGCCTCTCGAGGCGAACAAGCCCCATCCTCGCTTTTTCCCTTCAATCACCTCCTATCAATCCAACGACAAGAACGTCAGCTTCACCTACACTTCGCCACTAGAATTAGACGATACATGTGTGACATTTCTAGCCACGCTGGATGCGGACTCGGGGCAGAAGAAGGTCGTAGTCAAGTTCGTCCAGCGTTACGGCGAAGCAGCACACAGACTTTTGGCGGAGCTTCAGCTGGCGCCGGTGCTACTCTACGCTGGCGGGTGCGGCGTCTCACTGCAGATGATTGTCATGGAGTACATCCAAGGCCAAACACTTGTGGAAGCCTACCCCAATGGACTCTTACCGATAGGCATCAAGGAGGCTATCAAGAAGGGTCTCAGCGCGCTTCACAATGAAGACCTTGTTTATGGAGATCTTCGCAGGCAAAATATCATGGTTACTGGCGAAGAGAACAGGGTCAGGTTGGGGAGGTCAGGTATCCTTTGCATTTGGCCTCTTGCATATGCGAGATCTCTGGTGCGTTGGAGTATGATCTCATACTGAAAGAACATGACACGAAGATGCTGGATGCCTTGGGGTAGGATACATTTTCCCTGTTGTAATACGATGAATGTACAATGAAGCACTGGCCACCACCGCTATCCCCACGACGACTGCATTATACCGTGACGGTGACGGTGCGAAGTCCTGAATCGCAAGCTTGGGTGGGGGGATGAATTCGAGTACGTGACTGGTCCTGGATCAGAAGTACGTGTCTTTGCTTATTATGGTTCCATCCTTTTTCATGCATTTGCCATAGCAATCGGGCGTACTTTGCTCTACTTGTGTTCTGCTTACTGCTCGCTCAGGTTCCTTTCAGCCCAGAGTCTTGGTTTCAACGCCTACTGGCTGATATACTTAGATTACCCGGCACCGCCAGACTCGGGGCATTACTTCTTCGTCGAACCGAGAGAAGCTCGATCGACTGGCTCGTAAATCTCCACGTAGGCTGGTAAAAATATGGTGCCTATATACTGTCGTCATTCCATGACGAGAGGCTGGGACTAAGTGTCAAGACATCCCCGAATAGTTTGACGGACTGATGCTGGCAGTCAGCTGCTGCTCGGGTGGCTAAAATGTTATCTGATAAGCTTGACGATTATCGTGGATTAGACTAACTGAAACTCAATGGAGCTCAACACTGGTGCTTCTTACTGAGTAGTACTTTGCCTTGAGGTCGGGTGGCTTCACAACTTCGTAGACTACGCAACGCAGCTGCGCCATAGACGGATCTCTATTCTAGTACTTTCACCGCAGTTAGGTTTGCCGAAAGAACACGACGCTCAATTGATGGAACTACAACTTCGACAATTGATGTTGCTTCATTCTTAGCCACGTCTTCAAGCCGGCCTGACACGCAATTGCCGAACGCGTAAAGAGCTTGACTAAACGCTGAATCGTTCGTACAAGTCGAGTCATGAAGGACAGT
Organism: Armillaria ostoyae; assembly: GCA_902506015.1. Lineage (NCBI taxonomy): Eukaryota > Fungi > Basidiomycota > Agaricomycetes > Agaricales > Physalacriaceae > Armillaria > Armillaria ostoyae. Next base: position 4,289,672 of record LR732082.1, read on the forward strand.
ATATAAGGCCAATCAAGTAGCAACTTATATCACTAACCACACTTTCATCCTCGATATCCAATGGCCGTAGTACACAACAAGACCCTACCTCCCACCACCCTTGTCGACTGGGACCGATCCGATAACTACCATAATTCCCACCTTCTACAGAAAGACCAAACTCTCGACTTTACGCTCCAGAACAGCGAGGCAAACGGCTTGCCCGCTATTGCTGTCAGTCCTGCCCAAGGAAAATTCTTGTGCTTATTGGCAAAGTCCATTGGCGCGAAGAGGATCCTAGAAGTGGGCACACTTGGAGGGTCGGTGGTCTAGATTTTGGTCCTTGTTGAAGTCGTCTCAAATAATACTCAATAGGTACTCCGCCATCCACCTTGCGAGGGCGCTCCCGGATGATGGGAAGCTCGTTACCTTAGAGCTGGACAAGCACCATGCCAAGGTAAGCAGGCTGGTTCTCGCACGCCATGGGTCTAACTTACGCGTTATGCTTCCCAGATCGCCACAGAGAATATCACAAAGGCAGGAGTGACCTCCAAAGTCAACGTCATCGTCGGTCCTGCCCTTGCCTCGCTCCAAAAAACGGCATCGGAGCCGAAATTCGACTTTGTCTTTATCGACGCCGACAAGGCCAATCTCTTGAATTATTTGACCGAGTCTAAGCGGCTCGTGCGAAAGGGAGGGGTTATCGTATGTTTATCCATTTCTCGCCTTTTCCTTGGCTTGACCCTTTATCCAGATTGTGGACAACGTTGTTCAAAATGGACGCGTCGGGAACCCCGCTGATACTAGCGACTTTGCCGCTGGCGTAAGGATGCTCCTTTCTGCGTTGAAAGACGACGACGAGGTAGAAGCGACTACTATCGGTACTGCTGGTGAGAAAGGATATGATGGTTTTTTATACGCTATCAGGAAGTAGCGCTTAGTATAGCTGAAACTTGTTCCACCAAATAACAGACCGCATACCTGAGGGTGATTTAACTTTCGGAATACATAAAATTTCGTGGCAACTGTGTGCTTGGGTCACGTAGATCAATTAAATTGACAATATTGTCTTGTTCGATACTTGCGATGCTGTATATATTTCCAGACGCTGTGACACCCGTGACTGTAAAGGGCTGCCGCATGAGCAAAACGGTCAAGGTCGAGGATTTCAGATCCCACTCCTAAACGATAGCAAACTGTTCCAAGACCATAAGAGATCCACAGTGCACACAGGGACTGCGTAGTCACAATGGAATAGTAATGACGAAGAGCACATTGATGCTCCTACGCGTAATCCCTCAACAGCACGTCCGATGAATATAGGCCCTCTTGGAAGAGTGACACAGGTCAGCGCTTCGTCAATCCTTCATCGCTGGTACATCGGCGATCTGATAATCAATAATAACCACGGAAACATCGATATAGCATGATTGTTGTTGTCATACCGGAAACCTAGACCGGAACAGTACAGCGAGACGGGCCGTAGGAGTAGTTATATTATATAGATGCTCATTGAGATGAACCGTGGGGCTCCCTTCATTGCGTAACTGAACCTACAGTTCGTCTGGGTCAAAACTCTGGGATGGCATTGATGTAGTAGCAGCTATGCGATGCCTGACGTTGCTCTAGGTAGTGAGCTTGAGAACCGAAGTGCGGGTGACGGTAGGAATGCAAGTGACGGCGACCACGTGCACAGCAACGCGCCAACTACAGTGGCTGTGCACTGCGCGTTTTTGACTTACCGTCTGGATTCTAGCAATGTAGTAACAACCGAGGATACCTGAACGATACTCAAACGGCCGCTATGCACTTGGCCTTGGACGGCCTTACATGATCTGCTTTCTGTTTAGGTGCCAAACAGATGGCTCAGCACAGAAGCTCTAGAGGCTGTCAGCCCGTCTAAGTTCTTCTACTATGTTCCGCTCGTTGCTCGCTCCAGCTCACTGCTATGAACCATATCACTGTCGATGCTTACTGGCTTACACACTTTGATCTCCCTCACTGCCATCCCCAATGGCCTCACCTTGCGTACCCAAGCTGATGATTGAAGACCGATTCGGTGCTGCACCCCCAAAGTATGCTGTCATCTTATGCCAAGAGACTCTGGACTAATCTGTCAGGACATCCCCAGATATACTTAGTGTTGCCACTAGCGTAGTTCGGCAAAAAGGGTGTGCTGTGGACTGCTGCGCATTGCCTACCGATCATCTTGACGGTTATCGTTGATCAAGGGTTATCAGATAAATGGTAACTGATTTTGACTAGGTCCCCCTGAGTCCCTCGAGAAGTTGTGCTGGCCAGTCTTCCAGTTCTCAGGCCAAGTAACAAGCAGAGTTTTACCGGCGCGTGTAGACCATTCCTTTCGACTCTGAGTAAGGGAGTGGGTATCCTGCTGCTTTCTGGCTTCATTTTGCTGCGGTTGCCAACGTTGGTACTCACACAGTCCATATTTTTTTCGTCTTGGGCTCCAGCGGCTTCTCAACTTCGAAAACTGCGCATGTATATTGGACGCAGCTTCAGTTAACACAAATCTCTGTCCAAGTGCTTTGCCGACCTTCGGTTTGACGAACAACGCACACCGTCAAGGATTCGATCACTGCTGCCACTCTCATCGTATGTTTTCAAGCCGCGACGCACTAGCTGCGGAACTCGTAAAGGGGTTGACTAAGAGTCGAATTCTGGTTAAATCAACACATGGTAGGTATTTGACGGGTTGTATATAAGGGGGACCCTCATAGAACAACTCAACCAGTACACATTTCACTCGTACAAACATCAATCTTCAATGGATCATCAGACAATGGCGAAACCACCTCGGCACAGAGACCGACCTCCCACCACTATCGTCGACTGGGAACGATCCGACAACTTTCATAACTCCCACGTGTTGCAGAAAGATGAAATCCTCGACGCTGCGATCCAGAACAGCGAGGCAAACGGTTTGCCAGCCATTTCTGTCAGCCCTGCTCAAGGGAAGTTATTGTACCTGCTGGCAAAGTCCATTGGCGCGAAAAGGATCTTGGAAGTGGGTACACTTGGAGGGTCGGTGGTCTATATTTTGGTCCTTCACGACATCATCTGAGTCATTGCTAGGTACTCTACCATCCACCTTGCGAGGGCGCTCCCGGATGACGGGAAGCTCGTCACTTTAGAGCTGGAAGAGCACCATGCCAAAGTTAGGAGACTGGTTCTCGCAAGTCATGGACCTAGCTTACGCGTTATGATTCCCAGATTGCAACAGAGAATATCACCAGGGCAGGAGTGGCTTCTAAAGTCGACGTCATTATCGGCCCCGCCTTGACTCACTCCGAAAGATGGACTCGGAACTGAAATTCGACTTTGCCTTCATCGATGCCGACAAGACCAATATGCTGGAATACTTCGTTGAAGCTAAGCGGCTTGTGCGTAAAGGAGGAGCTATCGTATGCTGGATTTTTTCGTCTTCTATTTTCTTGGCTGAAGCACATTAATAGTACGTGGACAATGTTGTTCAAAATGGACGTGTTGCGGATCCCAATGATACTAGCGGGTTTTCCGCTGGTGTGAAGAAGTTCATTATTTCATTGAAAGAAGACGATGAGGTAGAGGCGACTACAATTGGCACTGCGAATGGCAGAGGGTACGACGGGTTTTTGTATGCTATCAGGAAGTAGGGGTCGGCAAACGAACTGCAGGCCGCATACCCAGAATATAATTTACTGTCTGTACTACATGGATTCAACTTACGGCTTGCTTCGGCTACTATCATGTACCTGATTTGCAGAGAAGGTAGTCAAATTGTATGTGTAGAAGTTTGATTCACGTGGCACTGTCTTGCGTGATACTCGCAATACTGCATGTATTTCCAGATGCTGTGGTACCTGTGACCGTGAAGGGCTGCGCCAAAAACATAAGCATGATAACCACCGAGTAGTAACAAACGTCTTACATAGCTTCCAAGATGCGGCCATGACCCGCACCACCCCGATGCGGCTGTTGTCGCAGTGATATTGATATTGCTATAGATGATCGGCCCGAAATCGAAAGCAACATCGTACAGCTGAGAACCACATGAATAGGAAGAAGACCGGAGAAAGCTATTCGCATACCTCGACAGCAAATATGGCACTAGACGAAGGAAGAGGCGATGAGAAGGAAGAAAAAAGACAAATGGTAAAAGCGTACCGATTCATGGTGTTTCCTGTGACATTAAGTACCGTCGACGCGGAGCTGGAGCCAGATGAGAGGGTACACGTCCATTCAGTCCCACTCTATACAAGCAATGTTTACATATCTAAATTCTGAGAGGCGTACAACTCACAACGCTAAACTCAAAGTGCACTGTATCTCCGGGGTACACGTTGAATCCATTACCCCAGGAGAGTGAGGGGGTACCATAGAACCCATCACCAATCCACCATGTCCCGCTTCGCCCGTCGAGCACGGCTTGGAGCACGCCGTTGTTGGACTGCAACCCTGGCCAGACGTAAGGTGTGCCTCCGGGCGTCGGCAGGTCGGGAACGAGCATATCGCCGGACATGGCCGTGAATGTGCTGAGGAAAATGGACATTAGAATATGGCCCGAATGAGATGGTAGATGGTATACGTAGCATCCCATTCGACTGTATACCAGTCGGCTGCTGCTGCCAGGGAGAGAAGATAGAAGAGGGAAAAGAAGGATCGCATCTTTTACTGCCTGCTAGGTCCATCTCCACTGACTTTATAGTGGATAAGACGGGCCCGGGCCGTCAGTCATATGCAACATCCATTCGTACGTGTGATAATATCGTGGTCGCATTCTTTTGGATGTTCCTCGGAAAGAACAAAGATATATCAATTCGACGGAGAATCTGGAAACAAAAGCGTTAGATCATATCCGGACTAATATAATCTTCGAGGCAGGAGATAGGCAGTTCTAATCTGGAACGCGAGAGGAGAGCCAGCCAGCGAGGATATGATAAAGGCAGCTTGCCAGGCTAGGCCACGAGCGTCTACTGGAACTGAGACGCGTGACCACCGCCTCACTAGATGTTCGATTTTCCCAGATCTGGGCGCTGACTGAAGCGCCTGTAACACAGTGTGAGAGATTAGTCTGTCGCTATCAAAGAATACGAATGGTACAAAGGGCCGTCGCAAGCACATTTAAGATGTGTGCATGAACATCAATGGACCCATCGAGTGGCAAATTTCAGCGGCATTGGAATTCAAAACCTAAATTGAGCGAGAATCCATCGACGAAGATTGTTTTCACTGTTCCGTGTGCTAGCACCGCGGGATGGGCACTTTCATCATGGAGGAATTGCAAGGACGAGTCGTCCGGGCCGGATGGAAACCGATCCTTGCACTTGAAGGCTGGCCAAGCGAACAAGACGTCCTTTTTTTTCTGAACTCCATTCAAAAGCAGTCAGGAAATGTAGTGTGCAGCGATTGGACGTCGAAGAACTATGCGTGTGATATATTTCATCTCAACCTAAACAAATAAACCGCAGCACCAGCTGGGACCTCGTTAAGGCATAAAATTATGGAGGTATACTCATAGATGGCTCGATCCAGCCCCTTAGCGCAGTGCTACAGATGATCTCCTGCCAGACGAAAGGATCAGACTTGCACTTCGTCCTTTTCTCGACGTCGAGGGTACCGAAGATATTGATACATACGACCCAAGAAGCGCCACGCCATCGATTCGCGCGGGTGCATCTAGATCACCGGTCATATTAGATTCTCAGTAGAAAGGATAGCAAGCCTACTCACCGAGTAACGAACGTTCGTATTCTTTGAATCAGAAAAGAGTCCATCAAGCTCGCACAGGGCCAAACGGATATTACTCTTCGCTTCGTCGATGGCCTCGGGCTTAAGGACTTCGAACCCATGCATCGTCCATTTCTGCTGCTTGCCGAAAAAATCCCCTCCATCATCTTGCAGTAGATCTCGTAATTTCCGGCGGCATTGATCCCAAGAAGGATCTGAGGGTCGAAGACTTGCCAGTGCTCGTATGTCGCTGCAGATGTCTCTCGATAGTCGAGCTGGTGGTATAACTAACATACTGGGCGTTTCACTGAACGCGTTCCACCCGTTGGTGGCCAAAATGCAACACGCCAAAAAGAGATTCTCGGGCTCGTGAAGATAGTCCAAATGACGCTGGGAATCGATCGGTGCATGCGGTGCTGCAAGCCCAGTAACATATCCGTTAATAACACTGACTAGTGATGGACGGAGGGAGTGGCCTCCGAAAACATCCAGACATCGCGTCTCGAGGAAAACGTCGTAGACAGTTTCCACACCATGCCTGAGGCCAAGTCCTAAAATATCGCACATAGTATCGAAGGGTGCATGCGAATACCAATTAGCATCGTACGGTGCATCGTACTGATTGATTAAGAATTCAACCAGTGGTCGTAGAGCGGGCCAAAAATCGTGCTTTGGGCAGTATCCAGGTAGATGTAATGACGAAGTACCGACCATCGCCGAATACACTTCCACCAGAGTCATTTGAGGACCTGTCCATTCAGGCCCAAGCTTAAAAACAGGGCTATGAATGACGACGTGTTCCACGAGATCGGAAAGAGCGGCGATCTGTTCATGAGGGGGATTGTTAAACGCGACGTAGCCCTCGAGGACGCGCAGTCTTATTCTGAGGGTGTGTTGAGTGTCGATATCAAAAGAAGACAGGGAGATCCGATGAAGTAGATATCGAACGGAAGCCAGCGCCAGTGTAAAGGTAGGCGGAAACGATGTTTTGTCGGCCAATTTATCAAACGCTGAAATCATGTTTAACATGTTGGCTGTGAATTCTTCGACGAAGTATTCTCGGGTTGCGATTTCAAAGTAAACACATGGCGATGTGCCTTTTAGCATCTGCATGTTCCAAGGGGCGATGTAACTGCACAGATGCATAGGGAAATCATCTAGTGAGTCGATGTCGATCGGGGCGAAAGCGCCGTCATCTTTGGCCATCCGCATGAGCTCAAGCCAAATGACCGGAGGTAGCATCACTGGATGTGAGTGTGTTACCTGCTGGAAAAATGCGGTGGAAGTTGGTGAATCGGGTGGTTTGTATTTACTCCTCTGAAGAGTATCGTTCGATTGAACAACGACGGTGAGCCCCTGGTCGTCGTCGGCAGCATCAACGTAAAATCGTGCTCGGGTTTCGTTATCCATGTCATCATACAGGTGTGGGATGAACAACTCGAAACGAAGTAGACGCTCGACTTTGGATTCCATTCCCGACGATGGCTTCAAGGAGCGACCCCCTAGATACTGCGTGGAACCGTAAAGCAGAGTGTTGTGAGCTTCACGAATGTGTGTGGCTTCTCCAAAGACTTTCTTCACTGCAGCCCTTGCTGACAGCGGTAAGCCGCCGATGGACTGGATCACAATGCCATGTACTGTAGGATTGGACGAGGATGAGAACAGCCAATGTAACGCTTCCACTGACAGAGTTTCTGACTCTTCTCGCACCACTCCTCTTTCCAGATCATCCAATGAGCTGATCTTCGCTCCGGGCTCTTCGAGAGTGAAATTATGCAATTGTCCTTCTTTCACGAAGAGTGGACGGACATGTTTAGGGAATAAGTCCTGCGTAATGTAATGATAGGGAAAGTATACGAGATCCGACAGCGGCGTACGGTAGGGGCATTGCGGGTATAGAATAGGTAGGAAGATGGTTATCAGATACGTCGTGTATGCCGCCACAGTGCCTGCCCCGATAACCCAGGAAAGGCCGGGTCGAAGCGGTACAAGGAATACGGTCAATCCGACGAAGAAGATCCCAAGCGCGAGGTGCATGAGAACGGGGAGAAGTCCAACGATGACGAGGACGTGCCACTTCTGGAATCCCCCGTAACGATACTGTCGAACATGGCTCCGCTCTTGAGGTGTTCCTGATGGGAGGGCGAGGTAATGGTGGAGCCACTGTTTCACAAGCACGGCGACCAGGGCAGTGGCTAGACTAAGCGAGAGGCTCGTGAACCACAGCCCGTTCACCCAGACGTCTGTAGTGGCGGGAGTGAACTTGGCATATGGACTGAGTGAGGACGCTGGAACGTTGTCGAGAGAAGAACCATTCGCGATGGCGCGCTGAATGAGGACCATTTCAAAGAGCAAGGATGCCGATACCTGAGCATAGTCCGCCTGTAAGCTCTAGGATGTCTGTGATACGAAGGTTGTCACCACCGCTGAGAAAAGACCAGCCTGAAATGTCATCAGCGATAAAAATGGTGATAAGAGTTCGATGCTCACAAAAACAAGGAGCACGTCGACACTATCCCTCGATTCCCCGACCATCCTGACATCGTGATTCGTACTCTCGTCCAAGTATGTCCTCCATATTCTCGCATTCGGGGCTGTTTCTTCGTAGATATTATCTTCGGGGTACTTGTCCTCGTAGTTGAACGGGTCATTGCCTATAGATAGCCTTCATTAGGCATCATTATAATCGCAGGGAACCGAAGCAAGAGCAGTGATACCTGTCTTTAAACCAGCATCTGGCCTGGACTTCTTCGCACCTCTATCACCCTCGACGCCGGCTTCTTCCTGTATTCCCGGGCTCAACAATGGTTCGACCCCAATACTATCTGAATTGACGTTTTCCTTGCCAGTCTCCATTTCTTTTGGCTTCTCTTCGTCGCTTTGACGCATTTTCGAGCCATCGTTCTGCGACGACCCTTCTGGGCGGTCCTGTACATCGGAGATGCCTTCAGAAGAGCGTCTGCTGGATCCTTCGTCGACTCGGTGCTGGTCAGACATGACCGGTCCACGGCTGCCCGCTGACACAGACGTTACAGATGGAGATGAAAAAAAACCTGGTGGGCGACCCTGATCCGAGCACCTCTTTCCTGTTTAGCGCCGCGGCTGAGACTGAATGTAAGCGCCGGGTGTGATTCTCCTTTTTGCAGGGAGCGGTCGGCTGGATAACATGGTGTATAGAGAGAAAGGACGATGCTTGCCGGTTGGGAAGGCGATGTCTCTTGCGACGCGGTCACTTTCATCCTCTCATCCCTCGAGTCTTCAATCTTTTTCCAGCGTCCAGTGTTTCCCCCCACCAAAGCTCCACTTGGACTTGTTTTCATTATTCCTCTCCTTTGGAAATTCTATTTCATGACATATTATGTACATTAGGTGCTGACCCTTCGAAGACGCCGCAGTACGCGCGAGGCGCTTCTGTGTTCCGAAAATGCCGAGAATACGCATTGCCAGGTTCGTCCGTATCCATCTCTCTGCGGCCGAGAGTTTGGATTTTCTAGCGTGTATCATTCTAGCAGGTGAGCAATACCTGCCAATTGTATTTGCCTGTCTAAAAAATCAATCAGTCTAGAAATGTTCAAGCAGCGGATGTTCACTCAGTGGAACGTTCCGTATTCCTTGATGCGCCTTCGTTTACTCTCGGCGACGTAACAGCACTGGCAACCCGAAGAACCAAACGCCAGGGTATCCCCGTTTCTTCAGCGCATGCTGTAAGAATCTAGCTTCAAGTGGCGTTCTCGTCTGCATTCATCTGGAGACCCTCACAGGGTGCCCTTCTCCCCATCCCCACCTTTGCCAACATGGTAGCGCCTTACCCAGACAACCTGATTATCTACCCGCCTATCGAAAAGCCTACCTTGAAGGATATTATCATCGAGAGTGGCTGTAAGGTCCTCGCGGAGCTCACAGAAGCTAATTCTACCACCGACGTAACTTCCATTGGTTCTTTCATGCAATGCCCATGATACTGACACCGCGGTCCCAGATACCAGTTCAGGAGAAACGCTCCCCGAAAGGCTTTGACAGACGGCGGTCGATAATGTTGACCGGATCTCCTGGGAGGGACTCTTTTCAGAACAACTTCTGGCTGAGAAAGACCAAGGCAGTGATGAAAGAGATGAATGCGGTGACACAGTGTATTCCATCGGCTGCGAGGGGATCGTTGCGTTTTCTAGACCTTGGGTGAGTAATCCTTGACATCATCACTGGTCGTCGTTCTGAACGGCCTCGTGTTTTTAAGGTGTTGTCCCGGTGGCTTCACTGCCTACATTCTCGAGAGGAACAAGATCGCAAGAGGACTCGGAATCTCTCTGCCTACAGAAGATGGAGGACACGCTTATTGCCTGGATAATCGTCTACGCCGACAGACATTCGTCCCACATGACTTGACGAAATTCCAGCTGTCATCATCGGCTCCGGTCGCGGGTATGAACCTCAAAGCTGTTCCTCGGGATATTGAAAAGCGTCAATTCGACCTTGCCATCCTCGGTGCTAGTCCGCTTTCCAGCTGGCGTGGAAACCGGGACAGCGACCTTCTCCTTGTATCACAGCTTGTCCTGGGGCTGCAGGGCGTCAAAACGGGCGGGACCATCATTGTGCTGCTACATAATCCCGAGTCATCCCAGACAGCAAGGGTGCTATACCTCCTTGATAAGATCTCGAAGAAGCTCACGGCGCACAAACCTACGTCTGTGCACAGCGATCGCAGTTCGTTCTATGCCATAGCGCAGGGGGTGGGCCTCGGGAAGGGAGAAGAAGTTACGAGGAACGCGTACCTTGATGGGCTGAGAAGACTCTGGTCTGAGATGTCGCGGGAAGGGAGGAAGATGGTGGAGGAGGATCTGGATTTCATCGTTACCATGGACGAGGTTTCGAGGTCCTGTGTCGCCTGGTTGGTGGAACTCTGTGGTAAGATATGGGAGATACAGCTGAGAGCGTTGGAAGTTGGTCTGGAGAGGGATCTATCCTTTTGATATTTCTGATACCTTTGTGATATTTAAATGTTGTGTACCAAGGCAGCGGGATTAATTATTCAGGTATACGAGGCGCGGTAGGAACGGTTTAAGTATTACTTTGTAATACGCAAAACGTAGCGAGTCGTATAATTTCATCTGTGTCCTCTGCGTCTAGTATCTGAATCCGGTGTCGACAATTTTCTCGGTTTTATGGTACGACGAGGAAGGTGGGCTTAATTTTAGGCAAAGAAATAGTTATTTAGTTATTTCATTATATTTTGTGATATTTAATTTTGTTGCCGATATCACGTGTGTCACGAAGTTCTTCCACGCCGCAGTAGCACGCGTTGACGTTTATCTTCCTTCTCATCCACGAATCTTGTCTGACTCTAAGCATATCTATACCTTTCATTTGTATATCCATGCACTTGCACTCAACAAATAACTCCTTGGACAAGCCGGCAGAGAACGTCCCAGTGTTCCTGTTCTGCTTCGAACAAAGAACCGTGTTCATGAAACGTCGCGAGACGTATGAAGTAAGTCTCGAATTCTACGCTCATTTCGTTATCGTATTCACCATAGACCGAAGGACATGATAAATACCTTACGCATTAAATTCAATATACCAGATAACGCCAACCCCATTCTACGCGTCTCAACACTTGAAATTTGTCATGAAAGAGAGACCGAAGTCGATGAAGATGCCTACGAAGCCATGGCGCCATTTTTGGACGAAATCAAGATCGTTCTTGTTCCGCGAAGCAACGGTGCGTTTCACATCCATGATTCAAATTGTACGATTTGACACTGACGTCCTGGTCAGATAAAGGGAAAGGACGATGTGTTACGGAAGATGCGTCCCCAGCGCTCACTGCACGACGGATTCCCACAGAAATAAATCGCGTGCCACCCGCGCGCACTCCAAAAGTTGTCAAGGCGGCGGAGTTATTCGCAAACGATGACCGCTTGACTGATGAGGGAAGCCAGGACACTGAAGAAACAGATGCCACGCAGCCGCCAGGCTCCCCCTCGAGTCACGAAAGTGGCCGCTCCTGGGAGAATGTTGAAGAATCAGATACAGAGCGACGAAACACGAGAAAGCGTGAGCCACTGCTTGCTGCCTTCAATCCAGACACCTAATCGCGATCGCCCCAAGCGTTCAAAGCAGATAAAAGCATGATGTTCGTCAAGCAAGAAGTGGATGAGATCGTGCCACCGAATGCTTCTGGACCAAGTGGACTTAACACGTCGCCGGCGAAGAAAGAACGTCGTATGTGTTCTTATCTACTAGAATATTGCGCCGCCGCTGACAACACGCTGCAAGCTTCTGGCTTAGGAGCAAGGAATCCTTCACCTAGGAAAGAGCGCTGTATGTCCCCGATGTGATCCAGAATTCGACGCCATTGACGTTCCATTCAGATGAAGAGCCAGGACCTCAGGATAGTGGAGAAGACCTTGACAAGTACTTTGAAGTCACAGTTATAGGACCACAAGATCAGCGGGCGAGATTGAAGGCTCGCGGAAGATATCAAATCAGGAAGGTTCTTTTTGGTGTTTGCAAGTCGTTCGGGACTCCTTTCGACACGTGAGTTATTCCTCCTCTCTCGATAGAGATCTTGTCTCATTCTAATTTCGAAAACGTTTACAGGGCCAGATTGATCCATGTCGTCAAGTTCGTTGAAGACGACGGCACCGAAAGTGTGGAACAGTTCGAATGTGACAATGACGACACTATGGCATACTGCGGTATTAAAGAGGATGCACAGCTCGCTGTGATTCAACGAGAGGAGGACGAGGAGTCCTATGACGAAGACGACGACGAAGAGTAGCCGACTGCTGAAGAGCACCGGTGTCTTTTCACTATCCGAAATTTGTCGAGTGGTTGCAATGTTGTATGTCCATTTTTCTCAGGCCAATTGGAAGTGCTTTTTTTGTCAATCGTTATCTAAGGGGCCGCCAGCTGAGTTTCTGTGGAGCTTTTAAACTGCAAAATGTGGGATGACCCTTATCATTATCCTCAGGAGGTCGCACAAATTAGCGGCAGCGGCGGGTAGAGTCCGTGGGTGAGTCTTCAGGCGACCCGCTGTACCGGCATCCTCTCTTGCCGAAAGATATCGAAGTGGGTGGAGCAAGGAATTCTTTGAAGCATGCCCGGGAAGTGCACGAGAGTACCAATGTCAAACTTTGGTTATGATCATCTGGTACGCATCCCCGTCGGTCTCTAAATCTATTTCTTAACGTGCTCTTCAAGTTGGGCTCGGAAGGTCCTCGGGCCCAAGTACACACAGTCGATCATCGACGATCACTTTATAACGCAAAAGAAGCTTCAATTTGTGAAAGGAGGCTTGGTCCTCCTGAAAGTCAAAAACCATATATACCGTGGGCCCTGTGCTCCCATCTTTCTCAAGCCTTTTCATTCCCTTAGGGCTCTCTTCTATTCACATCCACCATGGCCGTCCCAGCCTCTCCAATAGATAGCACGTAGGTGTTTGCTGCGGCTCTTCCAAGATACGGAGACAAGATACGGAGAAGCTCAATGTTTGATAGGTTTGGGGCGCTCTTTATCGGTATGGTCTTGGCTGCGGTGTAAGCGTTTTCCACTTCGGAGTCGCTAGTTTTTAATGGGCTCCACTTGTGATTAGGCTCTGGGGCGGTAAGTGTTATCCGTACATACAGAGCACACGAATAATTGATGATCGCACAGTTTCATGCGTACAGACGTGGTATTATTTTGATAACTACCGACGCGACAGCATATTCTTGAAGGGTGTGGTGCGTCCAGCTCGCCGTCTTTTGAACAGGGAACGACGTGCGTTGACGATGTTCTAGGTTTTCTTCACTTGGCTCAGTGATACTATTCATCAAATCTTGATCACGCATGTTTGTGAGTCCGGTTGTTTCTGAGTGTCTTGAGGTGCTCATTTTCGTAGTGTACTACTATACCATAAGTCACTTCGGCGATACAGACGCACTCGAAAACATCGTATGGACTCTATACGTCGGCACCTTTTCTGAAGCTCTTGTTTCCATATCCAACTCATTCGTCTTAGGTCGAGGTCATCTTCAACGCTATCACGGGATTCTTAGTGCAAAGTTTCTTCGCATACCGTATCTGGACATGTTTGTTTTTTGTTCGCCAACGCCAAATTCGTATAGAATTGACCTACCCTCATAGTCCGGAAAAACCTCGCAGTCCTATCTGTCATCGTAGGCCCATGATAATTCTAGAGCCAATGTCAGGTTTCTCAGCTTCTGTTTGTAGGTGCTCTTAATATTGGGAGAAGTGGGGACCTCAGTTGGTAAGTCGTAGACAAACGCCTTCGACATCGATACGCTAACAGCATGTTCATGATAGCATACGTCGGCGGTGGCGCACATCTTCCTACGTTTACTGAACTCAAAAAGCTCAAACCGCTGTCGATGTCTATCAACGTACTCGCTGCAGCAGGAGATGTTCTCATATCGGTTGCCATCTGTTTCTTCCTTAACAATGCAAAATCCGGTTTTGCCTGGAGTAACAACGTTATCAACCGTCTCGTGCGTCTGATTGCTTCCATTACGTTCGCTTTAATGATACGATCATGCGTCATAGATGTTGTTCGCCATCAATACCGGCATGCTCACCTCTATATGTGCCTGCGCATCCCTTCTTTTCGTATGTTAGGTCTTGTGTGTTTTGGACAAACGAGCTACTGATTGCATTACGTCCACAGATTCTCGCTCTCCCTAACACGTTGGTTTATTTCGCATTCTACTTCATGAGTACGCATTTGAATAATTCACAACATATATTGACACTGACTGACAGATAGTTGGTCGATGTATGTCAAACGTATCGATGCCACATGCGTCTATCAGTAACACACCTTATCTCTAGTTTACGTCAATTCGCTGTTGGCAACGCTCAATTCGAGAAAGAGCATGCGTACGCCTGCTTCTACGGAAGCAGAGTCGCACTCTCTTCAGGATCGTGCCCGCAGCACGTTCAGTGCTCGCCTCCGCGGTATTATGTCGACCCAAGACAATAATGTATATTCTTTCGTCTTTATCACTCGCAGCAGGCATCTCATTCCATTGACAGAAGCCACACACGACTCCGAGAATCGAGGTGCAAATCAATACTATCAAGGCTGACGACTATGGAAATGACGAGGTCAGTCTGCAGCAGGATGAAGAGTCTGCAGTTGCGGGGATGCAGAGTAAATCTAGCGACTTTGCGTTCCCATCGAATGAGTCCAGCGAGAAGGCGCATAGATTGCTTCATACTAACTTAAAGCTTCAAGCTTCAAGGTGCATGTAATGCATTTGAGGAACACGGCTTATACTTCACGCGTTATTATCTGCGCATTGAGCTCAATTTGTTGGCGCTACGAGGCGACACAGGGTAGAGCTGCTGACCGGTAGCGATATTCGGTAACGGCCCTCAGCCCCATGGTGATATGCACTTTTCTGGTCAGCGCGAACTTGTGTGTCCAGTACAAGGTCCCACTCACAGTTATGGAGTAAGACCAAGTGTCGTGCTCTCAAGACAGCTCTTCCATTCGCGCAAGGATCCTTTTTTCTTTCTAGTATACGCCTGGCCAATGTGGATCAGACGTGCCCTCAAGAAAGAATCGATGCGAATACCATGCATATTAGCCATCGTCTCGCTGTTTCCATTGCCTCCATTTGAGAGACTATCAAATTCAGCGATGCACATCGTTCGTCGGATCAGGGTTAAACGCACTGTCTCGAGGAAGAAATCGCCACGCACAGCGCAGCGTTCCTGTGTTACAGTCAATGACTGATCTGCGTGTAGAGGAAATATAGTGTAGTACGTATATATCTGTGCTATCGGACAACGGGGCTGCAGTTTCTTTCGCAGATACTTGTTCCAGATGACTTCCTAATTCTTATGCAATCGTCACGAAAAAGTTTCTGGAAAACACATCGAATCCTCGTCGATCATCAGCTTGGTGCAAGGCTCCCGAGCTTCAGATTGGATATATACGAAGCAATTATGTACGCCGTTCCAGGCTTTCGACCAGATGTATAGCTTCTGATCCTGGACTTAGTGAACGAGACGAGCAAGAGGCGAACTCAAATGTGTCATAGCAGTGTATTAGGCGCAAAAAGGACAAGGAGCCTTTAAATTCGACGATTAAAAAATATTTATTATTGTACCTGGAAGAGAGTCGATCGCTGCGGCAAAACGGACCGGGTCCGCCGAAGAGGATGTAGACCGTGAGAATATTCTCTCAGTTTGGTACCACCACCGCTACGGCCGTTTGGTATCACCCTTGCAGCTTGCAGTCCGACGGCGCTTGTTGCCCTTTGATGAATATCAGCATCATGATGCCTCGTTCTGTTTTCGAAGCACAGGAAGCATATGACTATCATTATTTTACTGGTCTTTTGCCGTCACATCTCGGTAATCTACGACAAACTAAATACCGAAAATTCGTCGTGTCTGGGTAGTGGAATCAATGTCTGAAGATTCTGCTGCTGCTGGTTAGTCTTAAAGTTGACGGTACACGCTGTTTACTCACCTTTTATGCTATGCAGATGAGCCAGGTTTTCAATGTCACCCGTGTTGAGGCAAGGGCGATAAGGATACCAATGCCCTAGACCCGATCCAAGAAGCCCATCTCAAAGAGATGAAAAGAGACCTTCGAAAGAGAGATGGTATGCGTGCCGGTTTTTTAAGATTGTATCAGAAGTCACCCAAATGCCGTTCTAGACAGTAAACAAAATGAGGAAACCTCTGACGCCGTTTATGAAGAGACGGCACCGAATGCAACGGTATGGCAGACATATATGCGCGAAGGCAGCAAGATTGATATTCGAATGGTAGGAGAATGCAGGGAGAATCTGGATGTGCTTCTCGCTTTCGTGAGCCTTGTTTTCTTCCCGTGATACCCTTTTCTGAATGTCCTTAAAGGCCGGTCTTTTCTCCGCGGTCGTAACAACATTCATTGTACAAACTTACCAGAGTTTGCAAGCGGACTACACCCAGGCGTCGGCGATGCTACTATTCGAGCTGGTCTCCATACAACGCGCACTTGCCAATGGGACTCCGCTCGATACGATCCCAAAGTCGTCTTCCAATCCTTCTACCACATCTATTCCCTCAAGAGGCAGTGTCTGGGTCAACGGGCTATGGCTCACCAGCCTTGTACTCAGCCTTAGTACTGCACTTATAGCCGTACTTGTAAAGCAATGGCTTCACCATTATGCTGCCTTGCCCTCCGGAACCTCACGCGAGCGCAGTCACACTCGCCAATTCCGCCATGCGGGATTTCAAAAGTGGCAAGTTTTCGCTATTGTTGGGCTTCTTCCGGTTATCATGCATGCAGCCCTCGCCATCTTCTTCCTTGGATTGGTAATTTTTCTCGTCCCCCTCCAGGTCTCCCTCTCTTGGACCATTGGTTCGATCACGGCGTTCGTTTATGCGGCCTACATGATATCGGTTTTCCTACCAATCTTCTTTTGCCAATGCCCTTACCGCACTCCTCTCTCCAATGTCGCCTATACTCTTTACCACCTCTCCTCCTCCGTTTTCACGTTCGCGTCTCTACAGAAATGGTCGCAGAAGCCTGTTGTAGCTCTGAGGGAAGCAGAGTCAGCTGCTGTGAAAGCTCATTCAGACGAGCTCTCAGTGGATGCGCTGCATTGGCTTCTATCCGCGTCCTCAGACCCCAGCATTCAAGACATGGTCATACAGTCTATTGGCGGTCTGCCGATGTCGTCCAAGCCGAGGGTGGACCAGGTCTTTCAAGATGCTGGTGACATCAGAGAGGCGCATATGATCCTTCTTTCTAGCTCACTCGAGAGGACAAAAGGCTCAAAACCTCTTCCTGGCACGGAGATCAAAGTTGAACGGTTGCTCCGATTCGAATTGTTCATCCCTCCCTTATGGTGTGACATGTACACGCTCAGGAGGAATCGCCGATTCATCGACACGTCCAACGCTAGTATCGAGCTCGCCGCGTCCATTCATGTCAACCCGAGTTTTGCAATGAGCGTGCACAAACCGTCAGGTTTGCCTTCCTCAATGGTGTTCCTCGAGCATGTTTTGAGCCTCGAAGTAAAGTTGTCCGCAATAGTGTGGTTCAACCTGGTCCAGAACGCGAAGCGCAGCGGAGCCTTCGATGCTGTGGCTTCGACGGAGCACCGGTATCCATTCATCATCTGCAAGAATGTAATTACGGTGTTCAGATACCAGCGGCAACCATCAGTACCTTCGCCTTCGATCGCCGTTCATTTTACAGATGCAGTTGAAAACTACTTCCTCGGAGAGATGATCGACAATCTTTTGCAGATGTTCTCTGTCTTTGATCTATTTCAGGAGGAGCCCTTATCTTCACATTTGAGAGTTGTTCTAGCTTGCACCGAGTTTTGCTTGCAAGTTGCTCTTGACGACTCGGAGGGCGTCTGGGTGACAGATAACGTTCTGGAAACTCTAGAGAGCCACGCAGATGCAGGGTCGCTTTCTGTGGCGGAGAACAAGGCGATTTTTAGTACCATTGTTCGCATTCTGGAGGGCCAGCCGTGGTCGCGACTAACAGTTTGGAGCCAATTCTATGTGCTGCAAATTTATGCCGCTATAGTGAATCAAGCCCGAATTCCACCGTCCTTCTCAGGACTGAAATCCCTGATTACGTTCATGTTTGATGACCACCTCTCACCCACTGACCACACCAAACCATTCCATCATTCTCTGTACTCACCGTTCGATCTCATATGCGATGTCCTAGCTCATGGTCTTCGCACATCCACCCAGCAAGTGTACCACGCGTTTCGCGAAAACCAGTGCCTGGAGATGTGGGGGCGGAACCCGTTCCGGTCGAGTATGGTTAAGGTTGTTCAGGGATACATCGCCGGTGGTATGGATGAGGAGGCGGTGGAATACCTTTTTCGGGGCGAGAACCTCTTCGTTGCGTGTCGGATTCTAGCCGTAGATGGTACAGGAGAGAGTTGTGCTGGTATTATTACGCTTGCTCGACTGCGGTCAAAGGACTCCGTGTGGGATACATGCCGCTTTGGACTGCGAGAGTTGATGGGTGAGGGGAAATCCGATTTCTTTGCATCCCAGCGAACACGTCGGCTGGATAATGGACCGTACGAGGCGTTGAGCTTTGAAGATATTGAGCAGCAGAAGAACAATGTTCGGGCGGCACTTACCATACTCCATCAAAATCTTGCTAAAAATCCTATATGATTTCATTGGACTTTTACATCCGTAACGGGAGGCACGTCTGGAGCTGCTGGGAATGAATAGATCGTGTCGGGCTGGTCGCCCCAGTGGATGTACGCAGCCAAGACGTCCAACGAGTCGGGTGTTGGCATCTGCCGCAGCCACATCGCTTGAACAGTTCCCTCAAAGTTCGCCTTCTCCAACAATGACCATACCCTTCCCAAGACATCATCCACATCGTTGTTTCTCACTATGCCTGGTGACACCAATATGCACGCAAAACCGGACAACATCAAGGTCTAGCGAGGACACTGGGAGTAATGCCCCGCAGAATACATAATACATAATTCTTACGCCGATAATTTCAAGATTTTCACGTATCGCTGTCACCTATTCACTGTTAGACGATGCTTCCATAGAAAATATCTGGACGATATTCGTTTTTCAAGGTCCCGCACTGATTTTCAATTACTTCCAACATGTTAGGCAGCATGTCATCCCCGTTTGTGTTGCTTCTTCGCTTCACGTCTTTCCGTTATCAGTCACCAGTCACATCGCATCAGTCGATTTTTGGCTTGCAGTACGACAACGTCTTTCCCCTGCGCTGTCGATTCAGGGCTATAATAGTATAACTCCCTCATAACTCGATGGAGAACCTCATCGCGAGTGCAGTTTCGCGTTCTCAACGGGATTTTTCATACTGATACATTTGCTCAGAGATCAGCCAAGGATGGATCGATTGAAGCGCTGATGATCCTATCCCTTCAATCTCGCAACAACCAAAGAGCCCATCAAGCTTTCTTTCGTGTAATGGAAGAAAATCTCAGGTTCGACACACCCTCTATCCAGGCCATGAAACGAGGGAGTCTTCCACTGATCCCTTCAACCGATCCCAAAGATGTACTCAATCGGAGCTGCACTTCGCTCCTCGCACTAGTCACCGGCCTTCACAACCAGTCCCTGTCCTTGGAAGACATCGCTTCCTCCCTATTCGCCCTTATATCCGCTATATCATTCTGGCTATGCCTGTTCTTCGAGCACATCATCTTACCATCCCGAGCACCTGAATTCAAGTGCATCGATTTCCACCACGCAGTGGTATACATCCTGTCCTGGACCACAAAACCGAACACCCTTGAAATAATGGAACCGAAACTCCTCAAAGATTATCTTCCCTTTCTATGGTTTCACCCTCCACCTGGTTGTACGAAATACAATCTCGAGGATTCCCGGTCAATATTCGCTGCTGTATACATTATGATCCTTTCACCAGAATGGATGGACATCCTCATCCGCCGGCTGGAGGAGAACAGCACAGTCACCGCTAACCTCATCATCCAATTCATTGTGGACGAGTTCGCTCATATTCCGGAAGAGTCTGACACAAGGCTTATCTACCAATCTTTCTTGACCGTCGCAACTCCGGTTCTCCAGTTCTCCCTCCATTCTCCACCCGTCCACACCGCTCTACTGAAAAACAACAGTGTCCGATGGATATCTCGTGTTCTACGATTCGTCACTCGGCCCGCACGATTCACTGATGTGACATTACACCTAGCCGCAGATTGCGTTTCCAAGTGTTTATTCTACCTCCGGAAGGTCATGCAGGATGGCCATTCGTACGTTTACCAACTCTTGGGACATGACCTACTCCTCTATCTGCTCAAGGTGTTCCGCAACCTGCATACTCATCCCGAGCTCGTCAACGAAGAGACCAAAGAAGCCATGAACCATGTGGAGGATCACACCATGAACATTCTACAGCTGATTGCATCCCATTTCGCCTACGCTTCAATTCTAAAGCGGTCCCAAAAGGCCATCTCCAAAATCCAGCGAGACCGCGTCGATTTATTCCTTGGTCCCACTGACCCAGGCTTGAAGCGGGTTTGCGAAATGTGGACCAAGTTTGTAGCCGTTGCTTTCTTCCCATCTGATATCCCCAGGTCTATAACTGATCCATTTTGTGGTCATGGGCAGGTGCGTCGACCTTCTGTCGATGATCTGAGTTATTTCACCTCTGGTATAGTGTCCGAGAACGTCAGCTGGGAAGTTCATGGTTTGTTCCGGCTGTCAATTCACATTGTATTGCTCGCGGATATGCCAAAAGGAAGACTGGTCATCCGGCGACCACCGTTCCCTCTGCACCGAGATCAAACAACTCAGAAATGGTGCGTCAGCTCGTTCATCTTCAAATTCATAGGACTTTCCTCAACGGAAGTCTAGATGGCGGCCCCTTGCCCATGTCTTTCAGTGATCGGAGAGCGGTCGAGAGCCTCAACAGTCGATATGTGGAGCAGTACAAGCAAGGGTCCTCGGAATGGAACAAGTTGTTGGATGGATATATTGTTGCGAATGGAGATCCTGATCCTTTGTGGCCCTTGGTCTTGATACTACATTACCGTGCCCTCCTCATTGAGCCTGAAGTAGGCGTCGAGTCGTCAAAACGGTGTATTAAAGATCCGGAGATCATCGCCAAGGCGCGAGAAGGGGCCGGGATCCTTGTGTATTCGATTATCGTAGATGGGCAGAGTTTCGTAAAGAAGGCAGATTTGGTTGATTTGTAGGAGTTATGATTGTGCTGGTGAATCCATTCACATCACTGACACCCACTCGGAGAGGTGTAAATTGTCAAGCGCGAAGACCTTCGGTAGGCATAAATACTCTGATATTACATGATATAGGTGAGGAGAGCCCCCATAAGCGACGCTATCTGGTATGCACTTGTCCCAGGTAACCAAGAGCGCGCAGAGCGCCAGGTAAGATGAATTTGGTGTAGCCTCTTCCGAGTCGACTAGTTATATAAGTATATTATTTCGTCGTGGAGATATATCCAGTGGCAGTAACCCTGCATCTTTCCGCTTCAGATGTGGGCAACATAACCTCACCGCAGGATTGGAGAAAATTTACTAGACCAGACCTGCCTCACGACTTGTATTTCCAATCTTTGCCAAAATCCCAGCCGAGGACACCGTCGGAACATTACCCCTCTTTATATTATCCACCAAAGTGAACCACTTGATTTATTCGCGCTTTACGCATGTGCACTTCATCAGCCGTTTTTTCGCGATAGTCTGGTCCGATGGTCCACGTTCGATGACTGGATCAACCGATCGACTTTCAGATTTCAGCAACAATAGAGGTTTTGAGATACGCACCTGCTTTTGTGGGAGGCGGTGAGGGATAGGGGCCTGGATTTGTCCGATGCAACTAAGACAGTAAATACAGACTAGATGAAGAGGAGGGATGGGGGGCCATGCAAGACGTTGTTATGAGCAGCTACGATCCCTCGGGCTGACCAAATTTGAAGTTTTTACGTTTGGGTAAACGGCTTCAAGTGCGTGGCAGTAAGTTAGTTAGTTGATAGCAAACAAGCAAAGTGCCGAGGCCCGCCCGCCGCAGTTGAAGGGATGAGGCATTTCGAGCACCTCTACGACTTTATATTGACTTTATAGACTACGGAAAGACCGAGTAATATCAGTTCTGTAAGGTATCCTGATTCAAGTTGAATGACACAGCTAGACTAAAACGCAGAGATGGAAGTAGGACTCATAGGCACGGCAAATGCCGAACTCACTTCGGTTTGGATCATTTCCCCCGTGCTAGACCGTGACGCGTCTACACATCTTCAAGTGCCCAAAGTAGGTTCGGAAATTTGCTGGATCATCTGGTTCTACATGCCTAAATGCTCCTCGTTTCATGTCTTTTGGTCACCCAGGATCACCCAGCCACGTTGTGTCAGTTTGTGGGCCCTAAAGTCAAACGGAGAACCTCATCGCAAGTATACTTTGGCGTCTCGATGGAACCAAGTTTCATACTAATAATGCAATTGCTTAGAAATCGGCCTAGGATGGATCGTTTGAAGCAATGTTAATGATGGCCCTAGTCAAACAAGCTGTCAACGACCGAAGGTCCCATCGAGCTTTCTTTTGTCTCATGGATGGGAATCTCAAGTTGAATACGGCCGCTATACAAGACATGACACGAGGGAAGCTTCCACTGGTTCCTTCGCTTGACCCCAAGGACAAACTAAATTTCAGCTGTACCTCACCCGTTGCGCTGGCTACAGGCATTTCATTCCGTTTGCTTCAAGTTCCATGCATCCAGTAAGCCCTCTGTCGTTTTCTGATTCTTCGGAAAGAATCGGGGAATGCATGTGGCTTGTGATTGGAAACTGTTAAAAGTCTAAGAGTCAGTCTCTGATCGTCGATCCCAGCACCAATATGAAAGCCGGCTCTTGTTTCTGCCGTCTGCGCTCGTCCCTCGCAATGCCCAAGATCGCTAGGATGACCTCCATCGACACCAATGCTCTAGCGGCCAACCAACACATTTCATCTGTTGGACCCGACGGAGTAGTCCACGTTGACTTGACTTTTGTCGAAGAGCCACTTGGCATGTCAGCTGAGGAAGGATATGGATGGCCTCAGCTCGAGTTCAATGAAGCCATCGGCCCAGAAAACCGTTATGTTATCTGCAGAAAACTCGGGTGGGGTATGTCTTCAAGTACATGGCTCGCCCGTGATACAATGTAGGTGCTGCTCATTTCTTTTTAACAAGACTAACATACATCTAGGAATAACTCCTATGCTGCCCTCAAGGTCCTCAGCGGTCATCATACCGACCCCGTCTTACGAGGCCGCGTTTGGGAGCTTGGAGCTCTCGAAAAGGTGTCGTCGGCCCCGTCGAGTTCACACTGTCTTCAGCTTAAGTCGCACTTCACCTTTCCCGGCAAAGACAGCGCAAGACAGCACCTCTGCCTAGTCACCAAGGTTCTTGGTGGAGACGTAAAGTCCCTGCTCACAAAGCGCGGCAGATTTCCTTTTCCTCTCGGCAAGCGCGTCATCCTTCACCTACTTCGTGGAGTTGCCCATGCACACAGTCGCGGTGTCGTGCACACCGATCTGAAGCACGACAACATTTTCTTCGACACTACTATGTCCACCGAAGACATTGACAAGCTTCTCGCGTCCGACCCGCCTCATCGACATCCCCTTGAATACTCTCACGATGGGTTGGTAAATGCCGCGGTCTCGCAGCCACTTCCGATCCCGACTCTGCAAGAGGCCATGCAACGGACTTTTGTGGTGGCCGACTTTGGCAGTGGTAACTTCAAACATGTCACGTGTGTGGCTTCATTGCTCACCTATTCTTACAGCGCAGCTCATCTACACCCGCAGCCACGAAGAAATTTCCCCTTTATCGCTTCGTCCTCCCGAAATAATTGTCGGTGGATCGTGGGACGAAAAGGTGGACATATGGACGTTCGGATGCTTGGTACGTGTTATTCGCTTCTATCCACCGTCACCCCTTGTTGACGAACTCATATCCGAAGATCTTTGAACTCGTCACCGGCGATGCTCTCTTCAAGTATGTACCGTGCCCAAAATTTGGCCTAGACGAGCCAAACTTCATGCTCTATCAGATGATATGCTATACCGGCGAAGACTTTGGATCACAACAGCTCTTGGTCAGCCCATTGGCTGGCCAATTCTTCGATTCAACCTGTACGTGTGCATTCCAGGATCCCAATTTCGTTGCTCATCTTCCATATCCACAGGTAATCTCAAAGCCAACCCACCAATACTCGATTTCCCTTTCGACTTATCCATCAAGAGGCTCAAAGTTATAGAGGAGGCGGATGTTCTTCCCATAGCTGCTCTCATGCGCAGGTGTTTGCGTCTGGATCCTGCGCAACGCGCCAGCGCCGCCGAGTTGCTTTCCGATCCGTGGTTCGATGGGGTTGAGTAGACCTGCAATGAACCCAGCGAACGAACGTGTATGATGTATGTATGAAATGAAATGAATCATTGATGGGATCATATCTCCGCCAAATCTCCAAGTTCGATTCGAATCCCGCATGAAAGACTCACTGGCAGCAGCTAAGTATGACTTGATTTGTTTATTGCTTTGAAGTTCAATATTCAATGCTCAAATGTTTAGGGTGTTGATTCTTGAACGTTAGTACCAGACTGAATTATATGTACTTAATGAACATCAACGATCAACCGAGTCAACACCTGTCAACACTCGGATCTTCTCTCCGCAATCGCACCCCGCGGGGAAGGTGCCACCCGGCGTCCGATTTCCCCCGAGTCGGCAGCGGAAGCGGGATATCGTTTGTCCCTGACTATGTACTTATATCAGGGCGGTTATGATTCCATTTCTGTTTTCGCTCCATTACTTACCCTTACGACCACCTACGACACTACATTGACTCTCCGGTGACAAGTCTTGACGAAAGTACGATACTTGGACACGAGGATTGGGCGTTGACACTGGACGGCCTGCACGTAACGTCAGCGAAGGAGGAATATATTCACCGTGCGTCTCGTCCGTCCTATTCGCGCTCTTACAGTACTTAATTAGTTATACTTAGATTGGCCGGACACCACCTGGAATCATTTAAGAACCTTTCC